>VXBZ01001815.1:531368-639354 GCA_013399135.1 Heliornis fulica | reverse complement strand
AAAAAAAGAGCAAGTTTTTTTGCAATTCCTTCAAGAATTTGTAGAGGAATTCTAGATTCCCTCTTTTTTCCACTGGGAATCTGTCCCAGACATTGTTTTACTGAACCGTAAAATTAGGACCATCTAGTATTGGCATGTTCAGACACCACTGGGAGGAGCGGGGGCCGTGTGCGAGCTCTGCAGTGCGTTTCTCCCACCCAAGAGCCAAGCATGGCCCTCGCACACCACAAACAAAGCAAACAAAAACGAGTTGTCTGGAAAGACCCAGACAAGCACAAAGGGGACGTATTTTTGCATCATGTAGTGGGTCCATGAACACATACACATCTTAACCCTTCTTCTGGGCAGGCATCTCCTGTTCTGGTACACAAATTCATGCCAGAGCATGAGTTCAGGTCTTTCACCTGAACTACACGCAATGGTTAGCACCATGTTTGTATTTACATCTCTGTGCCATAAACCCTAAAGGACTATAGCATTACAAGAAATATTTGCCACACCATTGGCAGCAGTAACTGAGCGAAGAATTGCCAAGTGGGAAATCCAAATTTGCAAACTCAGTATTCTGGGCTGCGCGCCAGGACTGTCTGGTCGCTGTGGAGGTGACACATCCAGTCTCCTCACAGGGATGCCAATGTGCCAACTGCATCCCTGGCACAGCATCTTCTCCTGACAAACTTATGGAGAAGAACTGCTACCAAGTCCAGAGGGAGATGCAAGCTGCTTTCTGAGCTTCCTTGGCAGCAACTCCATTTTCAAGTTGTGACTGTACTTTGTCTGATTTACAAGAACAGTTTTTTGTGGTACACAGAGGTCTCTGGTAGCACTTTGAAAAGTGCAAAGTGGCAGCAGGACATTGGTTTTCCAAGTATAAACTAATAAATTCCAGAGTAATTTCATTTCCATAAGAAAAAAAATGTAGAAACTCAAATACAGAAGACCAGATATCAGATGTTGCTGCCAGTGTGGGAGAATCCAAATCCATTTGTTAGCTGCCAAATGAAAGACGTGAACGTTAGAATATAAAGCATGTAGGGCTGATCTCTAAAGTTTCCCCTTTTCAAATTGTACTTTGTGGCTATTGTCTTACTAGCTAAACTTCTTTTCTGTCTGTCAGTAATTTTTTTAAGCGAAAGAAAAAAAACCTGAAAAATCCTCCAGCCTTCCCCAGGGCTTCATGACCTGTAATTTGCAAAATTCATTAGAAGACAGCCTCTTAGTAACCAAATTGTGTCATTTACAATTTCACAGCATCCAGAAAAAGCACCACAAATTTCAATTCTGTCTCTATAAGAGACAATGAATAGGTGTGGGCAGGCTATCGTTATAAAGGAGAAACCCTTGGATAATGATAGGTTTTAATTTGAATATTTTTTTCTGAATTTACTTCATATAATAGCAAAATTAGTACCTACAGGTTAATTATTTTTCTGTACAAGAAGCACTTAGTAAGACTATAGATGATTGTTTTTAAGGTGTAGCAGAGTAAAAATACTGAATTCAATTGTTTATGATCTTCTTCATACATGACATAAAAACGCATATACCAAATTTTAGTCAAACTTTTCAAATCATTTAATGATTCAGAAATAGGATTCTTCTTGGTATTAATTTGAAAAATTTTTTACTGTTGAGCCTTGAGCAATGAGCAGTGCCTGGGAAACTGGTGAAATAATGTCATCATGGAGAGCAGAGCAGAGACAGTCACTCAGACGCTGTGGTTTTCTGTGGTTAATCTTCCTTTTTAATGAGCAGTTAATTATTCAGGGAAAGGTAGTCTTGTTAAAAATTCTCAACAATCATTCTTCCCCTAAAGTATAAAAATGAGCAGCCTGAGAGTTTTCAATTGGTTTTGCAGGGAACCTAGAACTGATATTCTTAAGAATATATCTAAAGGGGAAAGAAAAGTAATAGAAAATTCTGAGGTCTTTTTACAACTCTCCTCCCAATTTTCAAACCTGTTACACATATAACGTTAAGAAATTCTAGGAAGAAATCTAATTTTAAAAAAATGCAGGCTGCCTAAAATATCTGTAGAATTATCTCAGAAATGATCATTTCTGCTTTGTATTTCCACCAGTCTGAAACGGGACAGCAAAGCTAACTAGCTGAGCAATTGCTACTAGAAAAATCAAATACATAAGAGGAAATGCAGTTAACACAATATTTCACATATGTTAATGCTTACAGTTCCATCAGTGTCAGCTTTATTTTCTATTTGATATACTCCAAAGCTGGCACACAATTTTAACTGATGAGGTAATGTCATTTTCAATTTAAGGAGCCTTAAGCTGTCCACTTTAACTAGTGATATCATCTTTGCAGTTGTCTCATGGGGCTTCATGTAAACATAAGTAATGTGCCCTGGATGGCTTGGAGCAGAGTTGTTAAAAATTACATTGGTCATCATGAAGACATTTTTTTTTCCTTTGATCTCTTTAAAAATGTCAGAGACACTTTATTGTCCTGTCACTTTTAGCTCTTCCTTGTGTATTAATATGCTCAGAACATTTCAGTGAACATAATGGTAGAATAAAGGTCTAAACAAATTAATGACAACATTTTAATGTCAGTCATAGGAGGTTAATGAAAAGTAAATGAGATTGTCTGGCTAACAGAAACTTGTTAAATAAAGCGGCAGCACGGCTGAGACACAAAGAGGCAGGGACAGAGAAAAGCCTTTCACCGCCGCCCGAAGAGGCCCAGAGCGCAGCCCAGTCTCCAAATGCCACTACCTTTCAGGGAAAGATTAAACTGACCCTACACATTGTGTCTGCTCCTCCTTCCCATCCAGGGTCAAGTGAAATCATCTGCTAATACAACTTAAAAGGAGACCTGTCTGTGCACCTGCAGCCTCTGCCTCTGCGTGACTTTTATCCTCATCTGTATTCCCGCGGCTGGCTCGGTGCACCGAGCTGCTGGGCTGTCCTCAGCCTTCTGAAAGCCAGTCATCAGACTGGGCACTACACATTGGCAACACTGGTGCCAGGGCCGAGGAACCCAGCATGGATGCTGCTCCCCGGCAAACTTTTACCCCCACTCACTATTAGATATTGTTTTCCTTCTCTTTGCGAGTCCTTAGGAATCAAGCAAGCAACCAGGGCAGGATTTAGCCCAGCCTGCTCAGTAAGCACATGCTGTACAAGTGTGAATATTACAATGTGCACTCCTTGGTTCAAATACCCAAGCAAAGGTGATGAAGCAAGTTTTGTCTGAGCAAAGGCAAATGTTGTGATAGATGTGTGGATTTCGCAATTTGCTCCAAATTATTTGTCCAGTTAACAAGGAAAATAACAGATTTTTTTAACATCTGAAACATGGTGGAGTTTTAAACAAATTCTAATGTTTAGGGATTTATTTATTATTCTGTGGACATATGTTTGGAGGACAGCATATGGAAATCAAAGTATTGTTCATAAAGAGCTCCAGCCAAAAAGACATTTTTGAATTCATAACAGAACTTCACAGTTTGAAAAGAATGCTATGCATTATGTATTGATAACAACACTACACAGACAAAGGAACACAATTTAATAATACAGAATTGTGCTCATGAGATTTCCTTTTTTTTTGTTAATTGGTTACTTTAGCTGACATTGTCTGCAAGCATAATGGACACCATTCTTCCTAATAGTTCCATGTTGCCAGATGATGTCTACAGACATAATGTAGTCCATTTTAATTATTTCATTTTGCTTACATCTTTCAGCATAATGCATTTTCCAAGCAAGCTAGCATTTTTCTTGATTATCTACGTTGTGTTATGGTTTCTAAATTAATTAGGTTTCCTTCTTTCCTGGAAGTTAAAAGTTTCTTCCTTCCATTTATCTACCAGGTATGATTATGTTGAAGTGATTGATGGAGATAATGCTGAAGGACGCTTATGGGGAAAGTACTGTGGAAAAATTGCTCCCCCTCCTTTAGTGTCTTCGGGACCATATCTTTTTATTAAATTTGTTTCCGACTATGAGACACACGGAGCAGGATTTTCTATCCGTTACGAAGTTTTCAAAAGAGGTGAGAAACAATTCCTTGTTATATAGCTCATAACCTGTGATTTTTGCTTTCATCAACAAGCCCACCACAATTCTTCAGAATGTGGGAAGTATATGGGAATGCTTGAAAGGGAAAACTGAATTACCCATGTCATTCCAAGGTGGGACATGTATTCATTGGGTGTAAATCATTATGAATCCGGTGGATCAGCCGCATCTGAGGATTGACTCCTCTGTGTGTAATGTGATAGACTTCATCAGCTGTTTGTTTCTACCTTTTTAAAACCATTAGCTTTATTCCTTTATTTTTGCTCCTGGATTTTTGGAGGGTTGGTTGTTTGGGGTTTTTTTTTGGGGGGGGGGCGGGTGTGAGGGGGGATGCTAATAATTGCTGTATGATTTAATATGTTACTGCCTTAACAGCACTGTAACCTTCTGAGTCCCTGACTTATTTTGGTTAGTGTTTCACTCCTCTTTCTCAAGAGATGGTTGTGGGCTTGGAAAGGACCAGAGTACACACGGGCAACAGATGATGTTACTGTTGCTTTCACAAATTGTGTTTGGGAGGTAAAGGAAAGGAGAAGCTCACACTGTTCCCAGTCATGACCTGCTGGATGCTTGTGCCAGGAGCTCAGTGCCAGTGAGCACAGATAGCTGTATGGGATGGGCCACAGAGAAAGCCTAGAGAGACAAGTAGTCCAGGATTAACCAGATCTATAGACAGTCCCTCTTTGATAACTCTCTTTCTGAGTCAGTAGCTAGAAGAGAAGAATCTCTTATTTTTCCAGCACACACCTTCCCCATAGCTGGATGGAGGTAAATAACTCATATATTCCATTCCTGGAGCATAGAGGACCAAAGCACATAGTATACAGAAAGACAAGAATCTTAACTTCATAGAAAAAAAAAAGTTTACTTTCACATCACTGCTTAGGGTCATAGTCAAAAAAGGAGCTCAAACTCCAGATTTCCAATTCATACCACTCCAAGACACTGACCAATTTTCAGAATGAGTTCAAGTCCCTTTTATGCACATAAACCAGAGCCAGATTTTTAGTAATGTTCAGCACACGTACTTGGTGTCAGGTGTACTGTTAGCGATGAGAAGCACAGTAGTAGTGAAGTCTCTTTTCTATTGCACACTATTGCTGCTCTGCACAGTGCTAATTGGGGCCACAGACCTCTGGTTCACCATCTTCCCTATCTGTAAATCCACTCTTGGCTCCCAGAAATTCTTTAGGTGACCTTCAGGGTCACATTTTTTGAAAGAATTCAGCATCCAAATGGCACCAAGCTTTCCTGGAAAAATATCTCTATTTATTTTCCTGTCTTTAGGAAGCTAAACTCTTGAAACTCTGTCCTGAAGTTTCTCAGTGCCTATATATACAGTACCGGCTTTTGTAAAGAACAAGGATGAATCACGAGAACAAGTGAAAGAATGACCTGTGAAACAATCTATTTTGGCAACCGAGTGTTTTCAAGAAAAAGTGCTTTGGTTTATTACCTAATGGTATAGTGGCAACTCAGAGATCAGACAGGAATGTGTGTTTATTTCCTTGTGTGGTCATTTACATCTCTCAGTGATACACATTAACCATGCTAAGATGGAATTATGAATGTGATTTTACACACACAGAAGTCAGGAAACCCAAAATTATGACTCCCAGAGCAACTTTAGTACATTCCACATAAACTATATATTAAGGCAGGAAAGTTATCACCAGGTACAGTGTTAGAAACTCTGTGTGTACACAAAGGACACAAGTTACACTTGCAGTGGGAACACAGCCATTTTTAACTTTTGAGTTCATGCATATATGTTATTCCAAATTTACATTTTAATTTCCATACCAAATAAAGCCGACCAGTTTACCCTGTTAACACAAGTGAAGCTCAGTTGCTCACACCAGACTAATATACTTTATTTTATACATCATTCATAATATAGCTCGGCATTTCCCAGGTATGAGAAGCATTAAAATGGTCCTGAGCCCAAGGTCCTGTGGTGCTGAGCTGAAGGCTGAGCTGCATTCCAGCACACAGTATTTTTTTACCCATTGTTCCTGTGAAAGCATCCTTAGTTTTTTGGAAAGAAAAACTGCATTACGCTACCTGTGTCTTAAGCTGATGTCTAAACCTGATGCTTAAAATGTCAACATGCCATGGAAATTGTGAGGAGAGACCAGCACACATAATGGCTGTGATAAATGTAGGATGGCCTTTGAGAGTAGGAGCTGCTTTTACTTCTCATCCAGCTCCTTAGCAAGCAGGAGACAGAAGAAGTTGAATTCCAGACTAAAACATGGAACTCATTTTGGCCAACATTTAGCCCATCTGAAATGCCTGTTGTTTTGGCTCTGTCGGCCAGCTAATCTTAGGAGGGATGAGTAACCTTTTCACTAGAAGAGGATCTACACAGTTCACATTCAATATTCCTAACTTCAGTTGACTAAATTTATGTTGTCAACTGAAAGAGAAGACAGTGTCAGCTAGGAAGGCAAATTATTGTCTGTCTCAGTGACTGCAATGGAAACAAGCAAAACTATCTCCAGCACCACCTCATTCTCTCTCTTTGTGTGCTCCTTTGACTCATCTCTTTCTCCCTCAGCTCATCTCTCTTTTTCTCATGCACACACTCACATGTAATTTCTCTGTCTCGGAAGTATCTATTCTGCCTGGTCTCTGCTAGAACCCTTCCTGCCAGTTTTCCATGAACATTGTCCCATGATGTTCCTTGTAGCCTCTGTGTTAATTTAATTCCTGGAGTTCCTTCACAGTGTCAACAAAGGGTCAAAATCTGCAGAGGGCATTTTAGTGAGGCAGCTCTTCTGAAAACAGTTTTTTTTTCTTGCACCAGATTGGCTTGAACATGTTTAAAATAAAGCAAGCTGCTATTGAGATACCATGTGTGAGTGTAAGGAGCCTGACGATTGCGCACTCACAGAGCCAGGATCTGGCTGTATTTAATAAAGCAATAATGACTCTGGCTTACATTTTATATTGCATCTTTTATTGGATTCCAAGAGGAGTATGGAGCACTTTATGCTATGAATGGCATAGCAAAGCTATTTTATCCTGAAACAGCAGCTACTGGTGGGAGTGAGGAGCAACAGCCAGAATATAACCCTCCCATACATGACAAGGAGACAAGGGAGTGACAGGGAGAGAAGAGAAATATCCTACTAATGTGTAAGGGGGTGATTTAATTATAGGCAAAATGTAATTTCCCAGATTGGAATGGGTCAGGTTACATGAGCATTAATATCTACATCTTCCAAAATGTGCTGTGAAGTGCTCTGCATATTGATGTGATAGCTGAAGCATTTCCTATCGGTGTCTATTGAAGGACAAAAATACCTGAGCTGACTAAATTCATGCAGACCGCTCTCTTGCATGCAGAATTTAGCTGGGAGGTGGCCAGATCTGTGGGGGGTAATATGTTTGGCACATTCACAAGGAAAACATTCTCAATGGTGAAATAAGAGTATTCATATATGCAACAAGCCACACTGTTTTTCTTCAATGATCTGTGTTAAGCATTGGAAATCCTCTCAGGCTCCTGACTCCACTCCCGAAGGATGCTGGGCATACTCATCTTAACACACACTGATCCTCCAGCACAATCTGTTGCAACCAAACTCTGTCACCTGTGTCCTGCTTGTACTGTGTCCGAAGACCTTTATCTGGGTCATACTACCCAATCTCCCCAGGTCAACTGCTACCCACCGATGCCCCGGATCCTGTAATCACTTTCTATTAAATTGAGAGTACCAGGAGCCAGAGAGTGAGGGGTACCTATGCCTACCCCATGGGAAGGTGTGTGGGCAGTGCCTGCGGCTGGCTCTGAGCACACCTGCAGATGTAGGATCCACAGAGAGGATTCCTGAGGTACCCAAATAAAGGAGAAATGCAATCTGTTACAAGAGAGGGACTCCAGTCTCCTGTATTCACAAAGGCAATTCCCATTACCTGGCTTTTTATACCCTTGCATCTTTACAGCCGCTTTGCTCAACCAAGAGCAGTGTTTGGAGCATCCTATTATGCCATGGTGGGGACATCAGGGAAAGCTGGTGTGTCAACATTGACATTAGGTGACGTCTAGCAACACTGCCTGTAATCACACAGTTTATCATGCCTGCACTAACAGCCACATTTTACTGGTGCACCTGTGTCAACACCACTCAGAATGAGTCACTCACCCTTGGTACGTGTACGAATTACCTTTCACATTTAGTTTGTCAAGGAGGCATAGGTCACATCTGGCAGAGTTACTGCGTCAGTGCTCCAGGAATCTGAAACCACTACTCCCTCTACTGAATTCACTCACCCACTTTTGTAAAAAATTCTGTTTCACCAATAAAAGCCTGTCAGCTGTAAGATTTACAGATTTGAGCTTGAAGGGGCTATAATTATTTCTCTAGGGCTCTGTCGAGATTTCTGCAGCTTACACTTTCATTGTTCCCACATGACTTTGTATTTGTCATAATTTTTTCTAGAGCTGGTACAAGTTTTCATATTGTTCCATACAAATTGAAAATTTGAGATCAGACAGAATATGCGAATTGAGCTTTAAAACCTGACTATCAATAATAGGAACAAGCTGGCTGAATGATTAATAGAGCGAGTAAAATGAGGTGTTTCATTGAAAAGCCACCTTTGCTGCTGGAGAGACAAAACGACCTAATTTGTTTTCCAGCTAACTACTTTGCTTAGTAGCATAGTGTTAACCCAGGTGATTTTTCTCTTTCTCTTACAGGACCTGAATGTTCCAGAAACTTTACTTCATCAAGTGGAGTGATAAAGTCCCCTGGATTCCCTGAAAAATATCCCAATAGCCTTGAATGCACTTATATTATCTTTGCACCAAAGATGTCAGAGATTATACTGGAATTTGAAAGCTTTGAGCTAGAACCTGATTCAAATACTCCAGGGGGAGCATTCTGTCGCTATGACCGATTGGAAATCTGGGATGGATTCCCTGATGGTAAGAGAAAAATGGACTGTGATATGCATAACCATTACTCTGAAGTGGGCTGCAGAAGGCATATTCTCATTTTTTAAATGTCACAGTAGAGAGGTCCTTGCTTGATTTATGTGAAACTAGTTGAATTAAAGAGAAATGGGGGAAATGCTCTGTAAATTATTTCAGTAAAGCATATCACAGTGTGAATGATTTTTATTATTTTTTTATGAAATGTGTTTAATTTTGAACAGTTGGTTTGGAGGAGACTTTCATTTTGAGGTGGAATATATGATGGACCTCCTAAACTAAAAGAAATTAAGTATGAGGCCTTATAATGGAACCCCAAACTTTCATAGTTAACACATAAACTGTTGTCCAGCAATTTCCAACAACCTGCACAAAGTTCAGGTACTAACCCTCCAGCTTGAGGTGGAACCAGGTTACAGGCCAGCTGTCAAAGCAGAGAATTTCTTCACCAGAGAAAATGTGGTGTCCATACAATGGAAATCATAGCAGCTAAATGATTACCTGGGTCGGTGAACAGTCATTGAGTCATTCAGGTAGCTTCAGTGATAGGGCACTGCAGGGTTCCTCCTGTATGGTGGTCTCTCCTCAAACAGTTTAAGCAAATCCAAAGGTTTTTCTCTTAATTTGTTAATTTACAATCCCCGATGATCTGAGCACATGTGTCAGGGTGGGTGTGTTGGATACCCTTCTGGAATTTAATTCTCTGACATCTCAGCAATTTTCCACTTAGTTCTTGACCACACTTGACCTTCTGCAAATTCACTAAGTGTGTAGATAGATGTTAGCTAAGCCTGTACAGTCAGGGAGCCCTCAGTTCACCCTCCACCCAATCTCAGGTCCTTCTTGTACACTGAGATTGATGAGCAAAAATAGCTTCATGGCTTCTGCGTTTTTTTCCTAAGTAGCAAATGGATCCACATAATCCAGGTCTTCTTTAGGTAGGACAGCCACGTACCAGTTCTCCAAGGACCAGGTTGGTAGGCTACAGCCTAAAAAAGGGCTGTTGAAGCTGAATGCTTAAATTTTAGGGCAGACAGATGCCTATATGAATGATGCAAACAGCTATGTAAAACTTACTGTGATGTCTTTTCTGCTGTTTCTATATATAGCATAAGCTGATAATGAGAAGCATTTGAAACTGTATTTTTTTCCTCTTAATTTTGTAACTTGTAGTAAATTCAACAACTGAGGATTTATGTTGTTTGTGCTGGGCACTAATTACAGCTATTTCAGTTCTCCACTGGCATGATAACCTATATTAATAGATGTTTTCTTTGCAGCACTGGCAGTTTCTACAAACTGCTAACCCTACATTAATATTTCATTTAAATGAAAACATATAACTTAAGGTACATGTTTTAACTGCACATTTAAACTTTTGTGTTTTCCTAGATGAATCCCCGATATAATTTTAATTAAAGTTTTTATTGATGCTTCAGTAAATAGGTATCTGCTTTTTAATGTATATTTGTATTTCCTTATTGTTTTATACTTAATCAGGTTTATCATGGCTCTTTTCAAACCACTCCAATAAATAGTGAAGAAAGAGCCATAACAGTAGCTGAAAGACTATTTAGTATTTAATGCCTCAGTTAGGAAAACAGTATTGTAACACTACAACACTACAATAACAATGTCTGGAACATTTAATAACAGGTTTATTTGTATATAGGCCAAGTCTTTCCAAGCTGAATTCCTGTAGAACTTGCAGTTAAACTGACATGTGAAAAGATGATCCAATCAATCAATTTATGTGTAATATTACCAAAAATAAATGCATTATTGTTAGTGTCAAGGGGTTTCAAAACGGTAATTTCCTGGTTCAAGAAAGTGACTGAGCCATATTGAAGAGCAATTATCAACAGGCATTATCAGCCTTCCAATTCCCCCTCAAACTGTCTGAGCCCAAAATGATCCTGACATCCAATAAGGGTGTTTACATGTTTTTGTAAATATGCCACTGAATTTGTAGGCTAGAAAGAAATGTTTCCTTAGATACAAACTGCTTGGGATTGCTGCGGTCATAGGGAAATGTTTGCTGCATCGTGTCACTGGAGGATGATCCTCAGCCAGCAGTCAGTTTAACTCTCTTCTTTAACTTAAGACTTCAAAAGCATAGGGAACGTGATTACTTCCCCATAAATACACCCCAGGATGAACCTCTGGGAGGGAGAACATCTATCTCAACCAAAGAGCAAAGCTGACACAGGAAGCTACTGGCATGAGCTGTCCATTAACTGGAGACAGAAATTAAGTTTCTAGATATCAAAAACAGAGTATCCAAATAATCTTGAGGGGTGGAAAGGGAAGGAGAAAGAACGGCAAAATAAACCAAATTTTCATCCACATGGAAGTAGTACATTTCTGAACAGTATTAGACAGTATAGTTGCCATTGATGAGGGGATGCTCACCCAGGTGTCAGTCTTTCAGCCATTTGTCCGTTTCCCTTTAGTCCACAATTTTTTTTCTGAAGCCACATCTACACCACACTACACTACATCCACATCTACACCACTAACTTAAATGGAGCTAAGGCATGGTTGTGCATGCTTCTTGATTGCTGGCATTCACCCTTACACACAGTTTTAGCCCACATCAAGTTGCACTTTTCCGAGGAAGTGCTAAGCACAGTTTGGAGGACAGCAAAAGCAGGCAAGATGGAAGTGGCCATCCTGCTTCAGAGGAAAGAACCCTATGGGAGCAAGCTGTGTCCCACTGCTAGTCTGGTCGCAGGAATGGACCCTGGCCACTGGCTGCAGGTCTGGAGGGTGGTCCCTGGCCTGTTATATTTAGTGATATACGCGTAGCCATAAAAAGGAATTGCTTTGTTGGTGTGAGCGTCACTGCTCATGTGCCCAGCTGTGTTAGAGGTTAAAGCCCTCATTGCACTACACTGATATAAACATGAAGTAGAAGGATTTTTTTAAATGTTTGGGAAAAAAAAAATATATCCTTCGGTTCAAACTCCCTGCTCCACAGCAACACAGCTGCAGTTTGTCAGGATGAAGGCAGTTTATCATTGAATACAGAGAATGTTTAACAGAAAATAGTTCTGGCTCCAATCAAGGCAGAATTATATGGACAACCTGCTGCTGTCACCCAACTCTGGAAACCAGGCATCAGTGTTTGAGCCAGGCACTTTCAGTCCCCTTGTTCTCAGCAGAGAACAGGACCCCACCTTGATTTGCCTCCAACATCTACTTTAGGGCAAATGATGGATTTTTTGAGGTATTTATCTCATTGACTGTACAAGGAGCTATGGATCACTAAGTCATAAACTTTAGATACCTAAGTTAGAGTAGAAACCCACCTTAAGTGGGAAATGTTTTCACTGCAGACTTTGATCAGCTAGAGTCACTGGACATCAGAAGGAAAATAATTTTCTTTTTTCTACAGTTGTGATTTTTTTCATTCCTCACCCCAAAAAAGAGAAAAAAAATGTTCTCTTAAATTTTCACAAGTATGTTTAAAAGGAGATGTCAAAATCAGTATCCTTCCATTTAGATTTTGCTTCTGTGTAATTGCCATTTTTCTGATGGAAAACAATTTTCTTTTAGAGAACTTGCCAGCAAATGTATCCATCATTCACAGAGACGACAAACCTGAAATGCTCTGTCACAATTGCAGAGTCCACAGCCTACCTGGTTGTCCCTTTAGTGGGTTGATTGTGGCAAGTGCTGAGTGCTTGTGTCTTGATTCTGCCAAACATGTGCTTATCTTTGGAGCATGTGAGCAATTAGATTGACTTCAGAAGAAATTCACAGAGTACCCTTATGGGTCTGAAATTAAACAGTGGTTCAAGTGTTTTGCTGTTTCAGGAGGGGAATGGTAGGCATTCAGGAATGCCTCAAAACTGGCATTTTGTTTCTGCATAACTGCATGCCAAGGGCACCCTTTGGTCTCTTCTTTAAAACAAAGCAGTAAGTTAAAAGAACCATGTTGCAGAATTTTTGACAACTACAGGCACATATTGCAAATACTGTGCAGAAAAGGGATCGTGGTTTGAAAGAGATAATAAGTGGAGTTGGAACAGGAGAGTGAGTAGATCACAGAGTATGTGATTTTGCATGAACAAACTAGACACCAAAAGTGCCTTTGCCCAAGGCACAAATATACCTCAGCCAGTCTCGATGGAGAACAGTCCATTGATGACTTTGAAGAAAAATAGCCCACTCAAATCCAGGACTAGCTTAAGTGATGAATTGCACATATTCATCATGCAGCTCTCTTTGAAGCTCTATAGACTGTCTACTAGGGGTTCGAAAGTAATTTAAAGGAGTTTACATATGGTTTGAGAACCAGAGGCTAAGCATTGCTTCTTCAGTCAATACCACAAGAGCTTCCACTGAATTACAGAGCAAAACAGAACGCTTTACTTCAGCCATTAACATCAGTGCAAATGAAGGTTGCTATTAATCTAGGTGTACTTCTCCTCTGCAGCAGTCGCTTTGTTGTGAGAAGCTGTTCAGAGCTAAGAGTATACACAAGCTCAATGGAGGTGACCACTGGACTGTGAGGATGGGATTCATTTTTCAGTTATTTTCTCTTTAGCATCCTATATTGTGTGTAAATGCTTTTTCAATAACAACCATACTGCTATGAACATACTGTCCACAGCACACCAGCATAATTTCAAAGAACAACTTTAAAATTCAGTAAAATGACTAGTTAACATAGCATTTCTTTTTTATATTTTTAGAAATCTGCTATATCATTTTCCTTGATTGTGTTTCACTAAGATTTCACCTGGATAGGCAAATGTGTATTTCAGTAAGTCTCAAAGTTTTCTGATACTGATTCTCTTTGTCCAGAAGGGAAAAGAATAGAAACGGAAAGAAAAATCAGTGAGGGTAAGGTTTCTGTTTAGTCTTAAACCACCAGCCATATTCTATATGTTCCGCACTCGACTGTAAACCCTTAAACGTGTATTAAGAATAATCAAGGATTTATTCAAGTTCTAGAATTAGACTCTGCATCAAAAACAGGTTTCTTAGTTGCCCCTCCATCTTTTAACCTTAAAGTCACTCAGTTTTTCACTGTATCATATGATACCAGTGGAAAGAGGTCCCACTAAAATCTATAGCATAGGCAGGCAAATGAAGTAGCTGGCTTGCCAAAATGTCTCTGTTCTGTGGGTAATGTAGAAGCATCCTTGAGTGAGGACATTTCCAAGTGACTCCTATTTGAAGTAGGCCTTCCTAGGGAATGCTGACAAAGTGGCATGATGGTCTACTGATAGAGGGTGCAAAGAGCTTTCTGAGCCTAAAGGCTTTTAACCACCCTAAAATTCACATTTATAACTGTATGTAGCCTATTGTGAAAGCCCATCTCAGTTCATAGAGTGAGAAAGTTGGTTAAAAAAGAGCAGACAGCAGTATCATCCCTGAAAGATTGCTCTGATGGTGTTCCCCGCACAGCATTTAATTGATGTTGTGACACCTGAAGCCTTTGGTAATTTATTATCATTCAAAGTTTTTAAGACTTGAAAGGAAAGAAAGGAGAACTTTTGTGTTAGCTATTTATGTAAGAAGAATAAGAATCTCTATTTCATCCAGTTCTGCTCAGATCAATACTGTATTAGCTTGGGGCTAAGGTTTACATGTTGTGCAAAAAAAAATTCAATACCTCTTTGTATTATATTCTCCAAGTTTTTTGCTCTTGCATCTACATGGCTAGAAGAGGAGATAATGCTGTGATAGCAGGGCAAATCTGTAGAATACGGAAATGCAGAATCACTAAATATGTCTTAAAAATTATAAACCAATGAGTCATGAGGAATCTTAAAGCCTGTCTGCTTTAAACAAAGTTCTCTTCTGTTTGTCATTTCAAAGAGGTTTCCCTACAGGAAATGGGAGGAGGGAGACTCAGAGCACCACAACATGGTGGCCTTATTCTCCTTATTTTCTTGAAGCATCAGCAGCAGCTACAATGTTGAAAGACCACCATGAGAAAGAGCAGGATCAGAGCTGCTTGCACATAGAAAATGCAAATTAAAAAAAAAAAAAAAATTAAAAAAAAATACAGCACCCATTGGAGTGGAGGCATTGTTTGGGGGTTTTTAAAAAGCCACCAATGGAACAGTCTAAAACAATTTTCTCAGTCCAAAAAAAAAAATGCTAAAGGTATAATAATTTCTAAGATGATGAAGAATTCATCTTATATCCTCTATAGAGTGTTACATTCTGTCAATATTGTGTTGAACAATCCTGGTAGCAAAGGGCTGAACTGGCAAGTATTTGAATTGCCATGGCCAGAATATGGATAGAAAAGCACATGCTGGCAGCAAGAGCTATGTAACATCTGAGCTCCTTCTTTCTGGCAACTCTAGAGCCTTGCAGAAATGTGTAGCTTACATAATAAAGTTATTCCAAGCTGGAACTGTTTTACTTGTTGAAAAATGCCAATAAATGACTACAAGATTATGTTATCTAGGGGTTTTCTTTGAACTGTAATTAGGATATATAAACTTTTTATATTTTAAACTGAAAGAGAAATGGACTTCCTAGAGAAATGGCAGGGTTAATTTAAACCTGGAGATCCAATGGTGTAAGCATTAGAATGCCATTTTAAGATTGTTTTCATGATTGACTCCACGGATGGGTTTTAGTATTATCTTTTCTTATTGTTTGTAAGCACAGATGTACCAGTATTCAACAGCCTGAGGACCTATCTGTAGGGAATGCTCAAGTGCTAGAAGGCCACATATGTTGGTTGTGAATTGAGTAGCTTAATTAAGGAAAAAGATTATCTCACTGTACAGGAAATCCAGAAAATTATCAGAAACTGGTTTATACATTATTTACACTGAGAGAGATCATGTATGTGTGTGTGTGTGTGTGTTCTGTGACATGGAGATATACTTAAGAAATCCTTGCTCTTTTGAAACGATTAAGATTTTCTTCTACAAATTTTTTACAGTGTGATTTAATTGAGCATATGGGCAAAAAAAAAGATCCATGAGGGTGTGATAGCCTAGAGGAGATAAAGAGCCATTGGTCATAGCCTCAGTATGAGAGCAAAAACGTTTTTCTAAGTTTTCTGTTAAATTAAAAGATTATCTGAAGTGTTGCACATAGAATCTAAAGGTGCTGTTTGAACTCGTATTCCCAGAGCGTCTTGTAGACTGGGTGGGGAAATCAGGTCGTTCAGATGTCCTTGTCATAAATAGGTGCTTCAATCACACTTTGGAAAATACTTTTGGTGTTTTATACATGTAATTTTGTGCATCGTTGCCCTCCCTGCATTCTTTAAAGGGTCCTTTTTGTGATCCTGGTTCTCTACATTTGCAGAGGTTTATGGAATGCTATCCAGAACATTTCAGAAGCAAGATTACTAGCGTAGGATACACAATTTATTGTTCACTGCTATGTTATTGATGAGGCTGTGATTTTGAGCTGTTGTAGACGTTCACTGTTTCCTGCTGAGAGACTCTCTTTAGAAGGCTATTGTAGTGGCATCTATTGTTGTAGTAGAACTTGTAGTTTACTATTCTTTCCTGTCTCTTTGCAGTTGGCCCGCACATAGGGCGTTATTGTGGGCAGAACAACCCAGGACGTGTCCGGTCTTCAACAGGGATTCTTTCAATGGTATTTTACACTGACAGTGCAATAGCAAAAGAGGGATTCTCAGCAAACTACAGCGTGTCGCAGAGCAGTGTATCAGAAGGTCAGTATTTCTCTATCCCGCAGAGCTTCTTGGAAAATATTCTCTGTTATGTCTTCTTGCACATCAGGTGTTGCATGAAACTTTAAAGAAACCTTAAATAAATAAGATGGTGGGGAAGGGTTGGTTCTGGTTTCCTTTTTTCTTTTTCCTTTTATTTCTTTTTTTTTTTTTTTAAGAACAGCTGCCCTTTAAAACGCAGTATAAGAAGCAGAATTCTCCTTACAGTTTTACTCAGCAGCATTGCCAGGAAGTTGGGATAATTATTGTAAAAAACTGTGCTGACCAAGGAAATGCAGGAATGCAGAGCAATTGAGCGCTTGCATTGAAACAATGAAACATGAACAATGCATTCACTATCCAAAGCTTTCTTTTATTACAGGGAATAAGCTTTGATGATCAATTTCTTGAATAAAAAGGACCCCTTTAATATACGTGCTCTAGTTAAACCATTCATAAACTATCTAAGCTTTGTTCTCTCTCTTGTATTTTTTCCCAGTTCCCTCATTTTCATGCTTACCCTTTGGACAGAGAATGAAAAGAAAGGAGGGAGACACAGGAAAATGACAGGCGGTGTTATGCCATGTCCTTGCAGATTTCCATGCTTTGCTCTATAATAAAATACACACTTTAAACCAAACTCTCCTTTCTTCAACTTACTGCCTTTTGATCAGATCCACCCAGGTTTGATGTACTTGTTTTGTAAAAAAAAGGAACAAAAGAAAAATGAGTAAACTGAAAGCTTCCTTGTTACTCCCCACTTCTCCTCTGCCCCTTGCCTATTCATTAGCTTTTACGGGCATAGCTGGGAAGAGGGAATGGGATGTGCCTCAGACTGCAGATGGGAAGCATCCTCCTCCATCTCTCTCAGACAGTGCCTCCAGCTAGTTTGGTTTCTCCTTATGTAGGTGCTGCTCCTAGCTCTTTATTAGCTAGCACAGCCAACTTTGGTCCCCATGTCCACCTTCACCACAGTCATCCTTCATGGGCTGTAGAGGCATCACCACACTGGAGCCAGAATCAATAATATCTGCCATGGGATGCCTTCAGCTCTTAAACACAGGAAAACAGAACAGGAGAAATTAGTGTGTGTGAAAGCCCTTTTGGATAGTAAGAGAAAACATTTTGTATGAGGTAGGCTTAGACAGGCTTAGGCTTAGGCTTATTCCTCACAATTTATTTAGAAACCTTTTTGTGTTGTCTCTACAGAGAGGGTCACCCCTGGAGTGATCCAGTCATATGAGATCTCCCCAGGAGATACTTGTCCCTCTCAGTAGACTACAGGGAAAGCCCACATGTCTCGATCAAAGCAGACACCCAACTTTTAGATATTTTTATATGACTTCCATCTGCCATGGTTTCTTAAGTTCTTTGTAGTGTCTTATGTTTCTCCTAATTTCAAGCATAAGTTAATTTACTTTGGGTCTTACCCTAAATTTCAGTTTCAGTAATTCAGTAAGACCAAGGTCCCTAAATGAAAAAGCAGCACAGAAATGAAAGAAATAATGGTACACTATAGGAAATGCAGTTTGACAACAGGTTTGGTAGTTCATTTAATGGGGCACCCTAATTACAACTGCTATAAGCTACCCTGACAGCATTTCTGGATGTAGGTTCTTTGAGCCCAGATACAAGTTTGTAAATGGGTTTATTTCAGAATATTTTCATTTTCATTGAAAAATCAGATCTTCACTTGTTAAAAGCACATTTTTCCTACTCAAAGATTTTGAAACATTCAGCTCAGCACCTCTCTTAGAAATATGTCAGCTCCAGAGAACATGTGATAAAAACCAGTGTGTACCCAAAAGGCCAGGCCCTCTG
The DNA here is from genome assembly GCA_013399135.1 of Heliornis fulica. Classification (NCBI taxonomy): domain Eukaryota; kingdom Metazoa; phylum Chordata; class Aves; order Gruiformes; family Heliornithidae; genus Heliornis; species Heliornis fulica. The sequence goes on along the minus strand of VXBZ01001815.1, from coordinate 620,885 downwards.
CTTCACACCCTGGTATTTTGTCTTAAACTGCTAATGAAGGTATGAATTAAATACATTATACTATCAAGTCCTTGAACAAAAGTATAGGCACATATTATTTTCTCTTGCCCTTCCAATGAGGTTGGTAAACCTCTGATGAAGAGGTGCATGAGCAGCTAGGTGCGAGAGTCCTTCTAAAGGCACCTGCCTATGGTGCTTCAGAGGGAGGCTGGAGCCTTTATTTTTGAAGAGTGAGAGAAGAATTTATTCTCCATGCCTTATCAGCCTTTGAACTCACTATAGTGACTGGGTTGTCAACTGATTCTAAATTACCTTGGTATATTTTTTATCAACAAAAAGAGATTGGATGGAGATGATCAACTCATTTGAAGTACAGCATTCTAAAGAAGAGGCAGTAATTCCCTTAGGTCAATATTCTTCTGGCTTGCATTCAAATTTTGTTGAACTGTTTCTTTGCAATATCCAGGATCAAAGAAAAACATCTAGAATTTTAATAATATTTTAAAAGGTTTTACACTTTTTGTACTGGAGTAAATAGTTTAAAAATAAAATTACTTTATACAGTCATCTGGTTTGTCTTTCCTGGCTTTGTGCAAATTATGAGTTGAACATACATTGGTTTATATTAAGAATCTACAAAAGTGCCTGTGCTACCCTAGAAAAGAGAATTATATTGTCCTATCTTGAAATGGCTACAATGCTGGGCTAAAAATATTTGTATAGCTTTATTATTGCAGGAATTTCCATGGCAACTCAAATGACAGTATTAAGAATGACACCATAAGCCAAATACTGCCTCACTTAAAGTTGCTAAAGAATTCAAAGTCACATAAAAATAAATTCTTTAGATATTCATATTCAAAGCAGGAAAATGTTCTCATTATTCAAAGCCTAAATCAAAAAGCTGACCATAATAATGATGGTAATTTATTTTTCTTCAGATTTCCAGTGCATGGAACCACTAGGTATGGAGTCAGGAGAAATTCACTCTGATCAAATCACTGCCTCCTCCCAGTACAGCGCTATCTGGTCTCCAGAAAGGTCCCGGCTAAATTACCCTGAGAATGGATGGACCCCAGGGGAAGATTCTATGAGAGAATGGATACAGGTAAAAAGATAACATTTTAAAGATATTATTAATAATACTCTGGGGAGTTTATTGAATGTGGACGATGCAAAAGAAAGAAAAAAAAAATAACACAGTAGAGTACTTCTACATTATCTAAGAATCTTTGCAAATGAATAGCTCACATTCCCTATTAGGCATACAAAAAAAGACTGACTCCCAAAGGTATAAAAAAAGAAAAGGTCAGGAAGATTAATTCTTCTGCTTCCCATGTCTATTGTTTTTTCAGTCTTCTGGGCACAAATAACAGAGATTTTGGTTTAGTGGAAAAGTCAATATTAGTTTAACATGCACTTAAAGTGGAATGTCCCAGTAAACTGAGCGTGTGCTGTGTTTCTAGCTGATTACAGTTAAGCCTTAATACAGCATGGTGTTTTCATGCATCCAGATTTCACCTCAGAAGACCTATGTCCCTTCTAGAATGTTAAATACACAATGAGTTCAGCTATCATGTCTAGTGGCTCTTCTCCCATATCCTTAAACACATCGTTCATTAGTGAGATCCCATGCCTTGGCTTTGCTCTGTTAATACTGGAGAATCTGGCCAACATTTGGCCCCACAGAGAGATTCCTGGAGCTCAGTTAGTCTACTTAGGCTTCTTGTTTGCTATTTGTCGTCAGGTCCATAGCCTAATGGTGCATGATTCCTGAACAGTTTAGTATTATTCCTATGAATCACTGTATACAAATAATCTATACAGTAGGCAAGTATTAATATTGTTAGGTGAAAAAAACCACTGATTTGTCTCAACTGTTGATTGACTTACACTTCTTAGTTATGACCGAAATCCTATGTGTTTTGGCAAAAGCTAAGAGAAAGGCTTGAGCGTATTAGATCAATATTACTAATATTGCAAACTTGTTCATATGTCTGAAACATTCCTCCTGCTTCTGATGTTTTCTATAGGAAATTACTAACTGACATATAAAAACAATGCCTTATTAGCCGTCCATATGAATGTTCACATTGATGTTTCCTGTGAGGTTTGCTGTCTGCAAGAAAGCTTAAAAACATGTTGAGTAGTAGTTAGGAAAGGGAAGAAAGAGGGGGAAATCTTTCATTTCTGATCCTTCGCACACAATGGGACTCTCAGGTGTCCTGTTTAGGGGCCCCTAAACATCCTGAGCTCTTGGCAATTGGCAATCATGTACAATGGACCTAATCAGACCTCAGAGTGGCAAAAAATTCTGTTGATACATTTTCCTTACCTAGGAATAAATATTAAAATCTTTCCAGTCTTATCTAAGTGCAAGGCTTGTTATTAATCATTGCCGCTTGCAATCCATGGAATACACATGGAAAAAGGGTGGAATGCATCAGAATCAAATTCCATGTGTTTCATCTAGTCGGAGGGCCACCACTTTTTCTTTATTTCTTTCTTTTCTGCTGTCACTTACACATTTATGACTGAATAATCAAAAAAAGAGAGCTAGTCAAATCTCATTCATGTGTTCTGTGTGCTTATTAACATTATTAAGTTATGATGACTACATACATAGCTTAATCCTTTCACTTAGAACTAGATCTTTCTGAGAAAAAGTTTCAAAGGAGTTTTTTAACCATTAACTTTTTTAATAACAAAGTTGTAACAGAATCCAAACTACTCTGGGGTTTATGCTTAAAACAGATCAGGGTACCTCAGGCCTCCTGCCCATGAATGTCTCAGCTTCCTTTGCATTCTGCCATAAACCAGTGTGCTCAGGGACTGAAACAACCACTGAGCATAATTTTTAGCAGCTTTACACTGCCTCCAGCTACCACATCATCCAAAGAGTTGGTGGTTATTTCTATGTTGTACTGCTTGTGACACCACTCTCGCCCACTTCACCCAGTCCCTGGTTTGGAAAAGGCAGTATGAACCAATTCCCTGGGCTGCCTAGCCTTAGGGCATCTCCTCTACTGCTCAGGGACCATGTGGAGGGACCTGCACCTCCAAGGCAGACTTCATGACTGAGCAACTAGGCTGTAGCAGCCTTCATTGCAGCTGAATCTTGTTTGCAAGACTGAGCCGTCAAAGTCTTGCTTGAAGATTCATTGCGCCAAATAGATGATTTCTTCACAGGTTGCAGAAGAGTTCTTGATCATTTCTACCACCCAATCTATGTAGAAGATGCAGATGAACTGATAAACTAGTTTGGAAATTGAGCATGTAATCAATTGGTTTTTCACAAGGTACAGTGGTTCAACTCAACTTTGGTTCCACTTCTTTCAGGAGAATACTCTTAATTATTATAGCTTAATTCAATGGTAACATTGCTAATTCAAGCCTCCAAGTGTGTTCTAAACACTATCCTGTTAAACTTGACAATCTTGAGATGGGTGGTAAGCACTTCAGACCATCAGGCACCACAATAACTGAGTCCTTGTGCATAAGAATCACCATCTTCTATGAGTCTCAATGCCATTGGCAGTAAGCACATGTTGTGAGTTTGTATCTGGATAAATTATTGAAATCCCATGTTTCCTTTGTACAAATATGCCCCAAAGCAGATGTTCATCTCCATAAGAGGTTACAGACAAGCAACCAAGGACATGAAACTAATAAAATACTCTGAAATTACCCACTGGAAAAAAAATCATATTTTATAAAAGGAGAAAGGCACTTGTATATGAAGGACTGAGGTCACTTAGGTTTTTTTGGTTCTGTGTTCTGTTGTAAACTAGTCATTTATGTGAAGAATTTGCTTTTGTGCAGTACAGCATAAATGAATTTTCTGTTGCACAGTACAAGGACTCTAGAAAACATTCAACTGCAAAAAATAAGCTGAAGGATGCCACAATGCTCAACCTGGAAGTTTTAAAGTGAAAATTTCCCCCTATATGCCCTTGTCTGAGAGATATAGATTTTTGGTATATTGGTATTCATTAATTTTTTCCTGATTGCATGTTTCTGTACCTGCACACATACTGCAGCTGGTTAAGTAGTGATGTCTGCCTGCAAACTGCTAATTTGCATATGCAACTAAGGCATATATATGAGATATGTGCAATCACACATGGTCAAAGCAGCTTGGAAATTCAGCTCCAAACACTAATTTCCTTAGTGTATCAGGTGTTTGTATAGGGAAAATATTATAGTTCTCCTTTCCCTTGCTTTTACCCCTCCCTTCAAGGTTAATGCTTTTGCTAAGACAAAAGAAACAGAAAGCCTCAGTTAAGTATCAGCAAAGGGAGATGGATCTATAGAGGACATCTAGAGGGCATGTGATATGATTTTCTCCGTTGAGGTGTTGTAATCTTTTGGATCATTTTATTGAAAATAGCTAGATTTGTTGTTGGCAATGCATTTGCATGAATTCCATCTGTGAATGTGAATCCCATTCTTTGGTGGAAAACCAGGTTACTCCTTTGTGGTTGACAAGGTACTAACTCCTGAGACCACCTGAATGCTGCCTGCCTACCGGCTTCATCTAAGAAAAGCAGGCTGTCCATTCCTTTCCTTAGTTATTTGGAAATAAATGTCATAGCTTAAATTCAGAATATCCAAAACACAGCAACAACATAAGTCTACACAGTACTTTTCTCCATTTTATTTTTATCCTCAAACACACTTTTGAAAATTACTCAACTAACCTGAGATTTGGAGTGACTCCATAATCAGAAACAGAGTCACTCCATATTGAATTTCTTCTTTAAAAACACATTAATAAAGTCTGTGCATTTTCTAATATGAATGGAATAAAGATATGCGTGAGGCAAGGTATGCCAAAAATAAGCATGAAGTTAGTTTATTGTCATACAGAATGTTATTAGCTCCTCAACCTTAAGCTCAGCTTACTTGTTTATTACACTTACATTTCACATGCCTTTCAGTGTGAAATAGCATGATTTAAATTTTAAAAAAATATATATCCACCCTTTCATTTAATCAAGAGCTGGGAGCTGCCATTGCAACATAAGTCATTGTCCCTCATTAACATATCCTTTCACAGGAAAAATAGTATAGTGTTTCCATTTCTGTAATCTGAACAACAAACATGTTAATAGGTATCAATTACCAGCCAGTTTCAGTGCTTAGAACCAGTGAGAAGGCCAGTGCGAAGGTTTCACATCTGGTTTTAGTGAAACTGTTCCTGTCTGTGGTATTTAAAATTTAAAGAACTCCTGTTATTGTGCAATTGGGAATCCTGGGGGAGTACAATGTTAATGAAATCCATAACATGCAGGGATTTTATGACTGCATTTTCAAGGCATTCCTTCAAAAGGGACGACTGATTTCTGCCATGGCAGCAGTAACTGTGTTTTTACAGAGTATATTTAATGTCTGTATTTAAGAACAGCAGTTATGTTTACACTCATCTGAATATGTAACATTCCGAATCTCTGTATTTAGAGAACCTTTTGCATCTCACTCCTGAAGCCTTTGAACAGGAGTCATAGGCCGGTGTGCATGGTGAACCCCTGGCTCCTCAGGCACACCCAAGGGGTGGTGGCCAGCAGCTCCCTAGGGCAGTGTGGGATCTGGGGGAGCTCTAGGAGGAGCACCAGATAGGTGCCATCAGCCAAAGACATGTGAGACCCACGTGTGTGTGGTTTTGAAGGCAGACTGATTGCCTATTACCAGGGTCACTGGGAACCTGTGCTATCATCAATCCTCATAATGGTGTGGGTTTTCAAACCCGCAAGGAGCAACACCTTCTGGGTACTTCTACTGCAGAATCTGTGTGTTTTCTATCAAAATGTTTCTTCTAATGCTCATAACACAAATCTTTACACTCCCTCCAAACTGGATGATAGTTTCTGGGTGGCACAATTTTTCTAGAGTCCTGTAACACTGAATGAGACCTCCAGTTTGACCAGAAAGCAAAGCATGTTTGTTAATAACACAAGATCTTCAGTTCATACTATGGCCAGGGTCAGACAACACCACAAATCCAGCTTTAAGAATCCTAGTATCCAAATCCTAGTATCCAAAACTTTGCAGCCATAAAACAAAAAGTGGTACTCTAGTATAGACATACTCTGCCAGTTCAAATTTGTTCAAAAAAAGGTTAACACTGGGTTAACATAAATAGACGTTATACTCTGGATTGTGTATTATATGTCATTCTGCAGCTGACATAAAGCCATACACTAAGATCAAATCCCTATGGTGTGTTGTGGCTAATATGGCATAAAAGGCTGATCAAGCCCAACTTTGTACTGCTGGGTTTCTCAGCAGGACACAGGTCTGGTACCAAATGGAAATGTCTGGAGTCAGAGGTTGGCATGGAGAGAGGGTCTGGTCACTCACTCTGGGCTCTACCTGTCCAAGTCCACCTCACACTCCACCCATCCCTTTGGCACCTTCCAGTCTTGCAGAGTAATTCTCTAGACCTCTGGACCAATCAGACTCAGGAATATCAGCTGATCTGGTGCAAAATTCTCCCTCTGCATCTTGCAGCATTTAAAGATCTGGAGAGATGCCAGAGGTAAGACTAGGCCTCCACAAAAAGCAACCTGGGAGATACCACCCACCTCCACTGATTGAAATATCAGTTGTTTATTTAACACTAACTCTCCCATTCAAGGAAAATATACTCCCATTGATTTAAAACTCTTCTCTGTATACACTACTTCACCAGAATGAGAGGGACCTCTGAGGTGGAATTTTCCTTTCACATTTGTCTTCATTCCTTTACGTTTGCCGTAACCTACGTTCTTCATTATTTGCTCCCTTGTAAGCAAAATCCAGAAGCATGCATTGCTGATGTGAACTGGTATATAGATTAGTACAGATTTATTCCTAGAGCACTTCTGAAAATAATTGCAGTTCATCATTTGGTGTCTCGACCTTTCATCTGTGTCATATTTTATTTCCTTATCAGATATTCACTTAAAAATATAGTCAGTATTTATATATGCTGCTGCACAGCACATTTGTTTCATTAGCAGGTTTATTCTTATATCAGGCAGCTGTTTAGGTTGACTTTACAGAGTGAGCTTATCTAAATATTTCACATGAAAGCTCAAGGAAGTGCAAGTCAACAATGCCTGTTATTTTTATTCTTATTATTTCTGTTTCTTTTGGAGGTTGATATCACCATGAAGTGCATCATATTACTGCATAGAATAACATGAAACCTGGGAAACCTCAGCCTCACAGTTCTCCTAGCCTTTGAAGGACTGCCTGAGAGCTGAAGTTCAGAGGCTCCATGGCAGGGCTTGCCCATCATTAGGGAGCACACTGATATGAAAGCACAAAAACTGTCAGTCCTTTGTCTTCTCTACCACTTTAGAATACAAGTCATGTATTTGGTTCCTGTCATTTTACTGTTCATAACTGCACTCCAGAATCACAAAAAGCAGAGTTAGCGTTGTGTGGAAAACTGTTACAGTTATCTTAAGGTCTTAACGTACTTTGCACATGGGCAAAGAATGACAAAAGAATATTCCTTTCTGGAAATCACAGCCAGCACAGACTGTGACACAGCGCAGAACTGGGGTTAATTGACCCAGCAGGATACATTCGTACCTTTATTTACTGTGACATGGGAATAAATGGTAGAGTTTCACAAAGGCAAGTACTAGAATTAGGCAAGAGGGAAAGGGAGAAATAAAAGGGCTCTACAAAGTATGAAGGGTTTTTTTGATTATTCAAAGTGCTTTAAGAGCTATTTTAGTACCAGAAAGTTCTCAGCCATAGATTTATCACTCTGGGGAGGCTGAAGGGATGCTCAGAGAACTGAGTGTTATTGCTCCAGAAGTGCAGGTGCAAAAAGCAGTTTAGAAGAAAATCCTCTCTACCTCCCTCTGACATGTTTCAGCGTCAGCCCTAATAAAGAGGGGAGTCCTGCGTGGCTTCGAGCAATCCTTCGTGCAACATATGGAGGAGCAGCAGAAGCAGAGCCCCTCCGAGCCTCCACTGCCAGCCTAATCATTATAATAGTTTCAGTTCTTTCAGGGGATCCATTATGCAGAGATCTGAGTAGTTTGTATATAACTCTGTAATTACCTATGCAACCACTACCCAGTCCAGCCCTACATCCCCTCAACGGCTGCAAGACAGATGGCCCTTTAGAGCCGAGATAGCTAATTACAAACGTGTCCAGCAAAAACACTGATTCAGCAGCTACTAAAATAATTTTGTAAGTTTATCTCACTTTCACTAGTTGGGTCCAGGAGACCAAGAAATTAAAACCTTTAAATTGGGTTTTAAGCTAAACACAACAGGTTGGTTTCTTTAAATCACAACATATTTTTCTTCTACTTACTTTCATAGAAATTAAAAACACTTTAAAAAAAATGTAGAAAATGATTCCTCTCTTGTTTTTTCCATTCACCAGGACTGTGTGTTTGGCTTGACACAAAACATTTGTTACTGTTTGCTGACTTTTAAACTGCCATCATGCCAAAAAATCAGTTGTTTGTGCCATTCTGCATTCTGTAAGGGATCCCTCTCTCAGATGGATTGCAGATCCCGTGGGGGCTGAGGCAGCCTTGCCCACCCAGCTACCAGGCACTGCAACACATCTGCTCCACCACAGCCAGGACTTGCTGCAGATGTGAAGGGAGCTATCTCAGAGGGAGATTTTTCTGAGTCCAGCAGAAATAAATTAATCTACAAGACTAGGCAGGTGTCAAACTGCGAGTGAGGTAGAGCTCAAGGCTAGAAGTTAAGTGACTAAGGGTAGCGGCTAGAAACACAGCCTTGGGTAGGAAAGCACAGCTGAGGCATGTTATAATAAGCAGAGTTGTTACTGAGCTAAAGGTCTCTGTTCTCACAGGGCCGGCACCGGGTTGGAGATGATAGGTGTACTGCTGAGTGCTTTGCAGAGATGATTGTGCATTTTTATTCACTCTTTCCACACCTGCACAGTAGTATGAAGCTGAGGAGTTCATGAGTCCTATGGGCCCTTCCCCATCCCAGCATCCATGCTACAGATTTTCTGTTGCTGAACTGTTATTTGCCTCCCCTGTCCTTGTGTCGTCCTGCTTTTCTGTCCCACTGTAATTCTGTTCTGCCCATTAGGTGACATTTTCACAGCAGTAGCAAGATAGGTAAAGTGGAAGGATAAATGAGATTTCTTCCAAGTGGTAAATACCTGCCTCTCTGAAAGCAATTTGTCTTCTTCCCATGAAAAAAAGAAAGAGAAAGTAGGAAAAAAAAGAGCAAAAAAAAGTGCTGCATATCGCAACAGAGAAATACTTCCATTTTTGCTTTACATCTAATGTTTCATCAGGTTTTTAAAAACATCGTTAAAAAAGCATCAGAGTAAACTTCATAAGTGTCTGCTAAACAAAATCTATTATCAGAGAACAGTTTAACAAACATTAAGCCAAGGTTCAGTTCCTCTGCTTTCAGGAACCACTGGCTTCTCATCAGAGAAGTACTGTTTACACACACCTTCTACCAACCAGCTGTACCTGTGCAGTCTGGTCTTTCTCTTGGATTCAGCCTCCTGTGTTGGATACTTCAGGCCAAACTAATTCCTGGTGTTGATCCTCCAAAGCTGCTGAAAATATCAGTTTGTCCTAACACTTACAGAACTAGGGAGTATTTTATCTTGTCATCTTTAGGTCATAGATTCTTGTACTATGGACTAAGGTGTCTTTCAGCCTTAACAGAGACAGGGGCAGGCTCTTCCACTGCAGAACTTATTAAAATCAAGCAGTGGGCTGACATAGCATGGAATAATCTGTAAATGCTCTTATCAAGCCATAAAAATTAACTGTCCATAGCAGTGTACCTTTCATGATATGCTTTAATAAGAAACATATATCCTATGTTTATTTAAAAATCCATAGCTTTTCTCTTTACATAGCTGGAGATAGAGCAACACTTTGAGAGGCCAGGTGGGTACACAAACCAGGCACCATTCTTTGGTCAAATAAAGCCTGGCAATGAAATCCCTGTGGCCAGGGTTTGAGCAGGCTTCATTAAGAGAAGGGCAGAGCTGAGGAGCAGCCAGTCTCCATGCTTTGCTCTATCACCAGGACGGAAGTGGTAGTCACTGACCTGTACCATCCCTTCTGCTGTCCTACCTCCCCCTCCAGCATGGGACTGGAGCACTGCTCCCAGCAGCACTTCTTCCAGGTCGCAGCCTCGGAAGTGTTTCATCCACGTGTGAGCATTTCCTCAGAGCTTTGAGGGACATACCAAGGAAAGCACAAAATGGTCTCTGCATGTGTAGTCTTTGTCTCTCATACTGCCCCATACACACACAGTACCCTCACCACACTATCGGACTGCAGCTGCCTAACATTTTTCTAGAAGGTAGCAGAAACTCATGTTTTTAAAAAGCAGTGACTTGCTTGGTGACCCAGTAGTAAATTAAAATCATCATACACAATGTGTATGAAATAGAAAATCGAATTTTGGTGCAACAAAACTGACAGTTCCATTTAACAGAGAATAAATGAATGCAGACTCCTGTGGATGACTGACTGATTTAAAGAGACTGTGACGATTTTCCAAGATGAGAAAGCTGATCACAAGAAAATACATATATTTCTATGTGACAAGGGTTATACACCTATTCCAATTGCCAGTGAAATTAGGCTTAGAAAGTATTAAATCTTAGACACTGGCACTTTTTCCACATTGTGTTGCTGTTTTTTGTAGAAAACCCAAAGCCTGAGCATTCAAAAATATCCAGTGATTTCCAGTGATTCCAGTGATTTCAGTGGAACTCTCTCTGAACACAGTGATTGCACAGTCAAATCTATCTAAACCATCAGGGTGTGCTGTCTGAGGCAGGAGACATTTAGTCCTGCACAGGATATCAACTCCTCGATGGCTTCCTACCATATTAGCATAGGTATGATGTGAAACAAGGAGAAGCAGAAATTATTTCTCTCTGTTTAAATGTGTGCAGTATCATCCTTACGTCCAGAATACCAAAACATCTTATAAATCAAGTCCTGCTGCCTGTACCATCTGATTCCAACAGGACAGCAGCTGGCAAAAAAATTCTGCAAGATAATTTCTTGGGCAAAATTCAATGTTTTCAACCCAAAGCCCAGTTGTTCACATGTGAAGGAGTCTGATAGAGAAGCTTGGGATTGTTTCCCATTTGTATGTTGGTTGCTCAGTACACTTGGGGGGAAAAAAAAAGTCCTACAATTATGTCCTCCTCTCAGAAAAGAGTGGTTCTGCAAGTATTGCTATAGAGTTTCCCTTTTCTATAGTTTCTAACACAAACTGGGGAAAGTTACATTCAAACTGCACTAAATAGTTGTCTTCATTCCAGATCAGAGGATTAAGCTCAGGTTTAAAATTAAATGTAAATTACAAATAAGTATTCAGAAAACGTTAATTAAAAGTATTACGTTCCTGATGCATTTATTGCTCAGCAAGGGTTCCTAAGTATCTTAGCTGGAGAAAGGGGCCATTCACATTCCTCCTTTTTTGACCAAGTCATTGTACATGTCTTAGGTTATCCATTTGCAAGTTAATGTAGTGCCGAAGCAAAGGTTTTCATTTTAAAGAAGTAATATTTCACAGTAAGATATGCTCCTGCAAGATGTAAAACAATCTTCTTCTAAAGCATGGGGAGTTAATCAGCCTTTCTCCTCATTGCCACAGAGAGGGTTCGAATGCCACAAGATGCTGATTACTTAGAGCCCCGAGTGTATAGAAATCCCAATACGATTACTTTTTCCTCCCTTTGTTATCAGAGTTTATTGTTTCTTGGTGTTCAGGTTTAAAGTAGTTTTCAAGTAAAAAAAAAAATAATAAATTAAGAAGAAGGTATTTTCTGCACCTTCTGACTAATGATCGTGTTACATCAGAGCACCACATGAATGCCTAAGGTGGAGCTTGCAAACGAGTAGCAGAAGGATTGTTCCCTATCGATGTGCGCGCACTGGATGCCTTCCGGACAATGCAGCGTGCCCGTTCCAGGGGGGCGTTGTGCCGCCCGTGCTTTTAAACCAAACTCCTTCAAAGCCTCACACTAAAAATATCACACAGAGCTAATGTGTACCAGCGGCAGTGCTGCTTCTCCCGGCCCACTCACAGCATTTCTCTTTCACATTTGATCTTTATAGTTTCCATACTGGAGCGATTTGGTTTGCTGAATTCTGGAAATGCCTCAAGTTGAAATGCTAGTGTATTAACCTGCTGTACTGAGTCTCTTTTGTTTCTCTTTACCAGAGTGCCGCTTGCCAATTTTTACAACTACAGCAGATTTTACTATTCAAACAGAACCAGATGGAACACCAGTTCAAAGAACATGTCAGAATTAAATATTTCTTTTTTAATTAGTTGCTTCTGATTTATGCAAAAAAAAATTAACATAAGAGTGGGAGAATGTGCCATGAATCCAGATGCAACACAGCCCACACAAGCATTATCTTTTCTCTGTCAGAGGCACAGAGGCCTTTTCATTCAATTTTTCTTGTCTTTTCTTTTTTCCCTTTTGTTTCTGGATTTAATTTTTCTTAAACTTTCTGCATCTTTTCCAAACCAGCCCCAGAATGATGGCTGAAGCTCTCTTACATTCATCAGTCATACTTTTTCATCATTAGCTTAAATTTTCCCTTGTAGAAACTGTCTATTCTGCCTCTCAAAAAAAAATGTACTCAATATTGCAATCCCAGCATCAATAGCTCAATGTGATAGCATCCTTTGAGTCTATTCTTTGTTTTCATTTGGGGGAATCTTTACACTTACATTTTTACTGCTGTAGAAAAGGCTCTGGGCAGAAGGTGAAGATTGTAGGGAATATTTCAACTGCTAAAGAAAGTTCATTTCCTTTTCAGCTGCCAAGCAATCCAATTTCTTTGGCATGTATGTTTGCTCATCTTCTTTTTCGTGCTTCCCTGTTTTTGCCAAGTCACATAAGCATCAGTTCGGCAACGCATACTGACTGAGGACAGTTCTTAGGCACAGACTAGAAGTTGTGCGTGTGATTAGCTGCTTTCTCTCAGGATGTTGCTGTCAAGGTCAATGAGAAAGGCTTCGGTGACTCAGGAGAGATCTTACTAACAGCAATATTTTCTCCTCTCTTTATGGAGCTGCCACAAATATCACTGAGAATTTTGCACAAAGGCTTGAGATGGTTTATAACCTTAGCTATTTTCACTTAGACCCAGGATGAATATTTACACCCTGCCATTAATCAAGGAGTTGTGCTCTTGTAATGACTACTTATTTCAAGGATGAAGACTTTTGAAAGTGATTTTCCAACCAAATGAATGAAAGTATTTTCATAATTTCCACTACAGCCTGTATCATTTTACTTAGGATTATATTCTTCGTTACTTGAGACTTGGTAAATGAATTAAGTGATTGTTGTATATACATCATGGGAGAGCATCACTGGTCAAATCAAACAGCAACACCTAATAAAAAAGATCAACTCTTGCTTAATTAAATATTTGACAGAAGAACAGTGAAGTGTCACAACAGTTAATCTGACCCAGAGCACTGTATGCTATCTAGGGAAATGGCACAGTTCTCTAAAAATATTTACTTTGGTATGTTGTGTCAAGTGATGGATTATACAGCTTTTCAAGCCACAAGAGATGCCCACAACAAAAAGCTTCCTGTTGTTAATCAGACTCCAGCACTTTGTCCTTTATTTTCTCAGGCTGTTGAACAGACTTACAGAAGGAGTGTTAAAAGCTGGTAAAACTGTTCCCTTGCTACAGCTCCCTCAGTGACTGTATTTTATTTAGCAAGGCAGATTTTTATTCTGAAAATTAGGTCTTCCATGCTATGACATGGTTATGTATGACGACAGGAAGCAGAAATATTCATTTCAAGTCATGCCTGTTTTGTGCTGTTCCTTATCCAGCAGTTTGCCAAGACTTGCTACGTGATACATTGTAGAGAACTAAATGTTTTTCTTTTTCCTTCTCCTTAACTGGTCTCGAATTAAATGCGTATGACATCCTTTGCATATCTGTGTCTTAAAAATGTGTCACCCACACACATTTTTCAGAGTCAGTAAGACAGCAATAAAAGTATTTTCCCTCGATGCTAAAAGATCTTGCAGAATAGAGATGTGTAGAATTCATGTGTAGAAACAGCTATGTTCTTGAAATATGCTTTCACATGAAAGAAATTGATTGTAGGAATAGGAGCAACTGGGGTGCTTTTTTACATGAGCATTGCTCTCCTGAAAAAAAAAAAAAAAAAACCAAACTGAGATGTTCCTCACTTTTGTAAGTTAGGGCTAATTCCTATAGGCAAGTCTGCTCCCAGTCTGGTACGTAACCAATAATGGTGGTCACATCAAAACAGGCAGTTTTCAAAGGCTGTGTTTTTGGATAAGGCCCTAAGACATCATTTTCCAGAAGAGATATGCTTTGTAATCTCAATGGAACTGAATAAAATTTGAAAAAAAAAACAACAACAACAACAAAAAAAAGAAAAAAAAACAACAAAACCCAAAAAGCACAAAAAATAACAAAAAAAGCCTAGTAACATACTGCAGTTAGTCAAAGCTAAAACTCTGGTCATGGAAGCGAAATGTCATGATTTCAGGCTTGGAGACAGCTGCCTATCTCGGATCACAGCCATACTGCATGCAATAACTCAGAAAATTGTTTGCATCCTCTAAAATAAATACCAGATGTTTGTTTATCATATGTGCAGAAAGTTAAATGTCAAATAATTGCGGTGAAATGCATTTGATGTTCATCTTCAAAAGTACTGTATTTCATCACCATCTCTCTCCACAGTTCATTTTAACATGAAACACAAACTCTTGAAATAGAAAAGGACAAGGAGCCCAAAGCAAAAGGCTAGTTGTTAAAAATTTGTATTACTATTTCAGCTGGAGGAGACTAGACCTGAGAAAAAAGCATTACCACTGGTCATGTTAACACTTGGAGACCTCTGTGGAGAGGTTTTACAAAGCTGAGTGGAAATTACATGTATAGTTGGACTCTATAAGACTCCAAAAAGCACGAGAACATCCTATCTGGTGACACAGCTGTCTTAAAGGTGCCATCCTTTGCTGCGATTCCTCTGGATAGCATATGACAGAAGTGCTGTAGTACCACAGCTGCATTTCAGAACCTTCAGGTTCCAGTTCTTAATAGCAGTTGATATGGTTGATCGTCAGGTCCGAGCAGACCTGTGGCATTTAGAATGTGTATTTCATGCACAATTTTGCATTTTACAGAAGGTAAACTTTCAAAAGACACTGGAAAGAAAACAAAATCCATCACAAAGTGATTAATGAAGGTGAGCTTAATAGCCCCTGAAGATGTGTCATGCAGTTTACAAGATAGTCTTCTACATAATTTACTTCTATAGCCTCACTTAGAGAAGATTGGTAAATTTAGAGTTTGATTTGCAAACATACTTAGGCGCCACAGAGGGGTGCTCAGAGTTGCAGTTCGGTTTGCATGCACCTGGAGAGGAGCAGCTCCTCCAGAGGCCACTGCAGAGAACTGTCAAAGGGAGTTAGATTTTAATTAAGCCTCTGCAATGAGGCAGTACCTTGAACCTCCAACCCTTCTGCCTCTCGGCTGCCTAACCCCACCTTTCTTGTTTGCTCTGCTCCTTTCTCACAACACACCGATGGAGAGAGCACAGTCTTTTCCCCTCTGTCAGCTTGTGAGCAAACACAACCCCTGGCACGGCGCAGGTCGGGGTTACAGCCTGTTTTTCAGGGGGTTAAAGCTGTGGCAGGCAGCTGAACATTGAGCCATCAGCCTCCAGGCGCTCCAGGAGATGACTGCTGCCGACATAGCTCCAGTTTTCGAGAAGCACGTAAAGGTTTGCTCATCTGGAGAGAGCGTGTCTAAGTGAAAACGTTCTCCCTAACGAGGGAAGGTCCCCCTCTCCTTTACTCTGTTACAGCTACTGGAGCCAGGAGCGCTAATAAGGTTGCTTCTTCGCTAATTACAGGCAATAAATCAGAGGTCTTCTCAGAGTCTCTCTGGCTCCCAGCGAGCTGTTAATTTCTGGCAGGAGGATTTCTGCCTACCTTTTGAATTCTGCCAAGTTGTAAGCATGAAGGTGGTGTCTAAATGCTTTGTGTGGTTTAGGACTTGCTTCTGGGCAGTGGGATAGATGCTGTAGGATATTCAGTGCTCTGAGAGTTAAAGGGGTATATATATATATATGAATACCAGCACTTGGGACCAAGCAAAAAATTGGGCCCCTGAAGTTCTCTGAGGGGACAAGCCTGAGCCATCAGAACGGTCAGTGACTGGTAGCTGTAATTATTAGCTCAGGAATCAACTAATCGGTCCTTTCTCTAAACCCCCTATGTTAAATTTTAACTTGGCTTCAGATACCTAGAACTCTTGCAATAGGCCATTGTTTGACTTTATTCACAATGAAGTACTTACTGTATATTAAAAAGCCCCTACTAGAATCATTTCAAATCAGTTGGAACGGTACAGGCTTGGGACCCTAATCATTTCAAAACTGAAGAGCTGTTTCAAATTGTAAGAGAAGCAGATCATTTAAATAACTTAGCTCTGCACTCCCTCAGACTTCCAGATTTTCAAGTGCTCTTCAGCCTGGAAGTGAATGTGGTATTGGACATAACTCAGTGCAGCACACTTTACAATCAGCAGAGTACAGTTTGGAGAGCATTTGAAGTTAAGCTGAGATTGCTCAGTGCAATGATGCCCAGATTCCCCCATTAACTTTCAGATTGCAACAATCTAACATCTGAGACTCTCTAGTTACTTTAAATCACTTGATTGTTTTTGTAAGGCGGTGCTGGTGGGTTTTTATATTTTTTTTTAGACAGAATTTTTTTATCATGACAAAACAAAGTGTTGGAAAATTTCACCCCAAAAGACAAGGGCTAAAATGTTACATATAGACTTTACCAGCCTTAAAAACTGGGGCAGAGGCTTTGCCCTGAAAGCTGGTTCTATCTGTCACACACAAGGCTGCTATTCTTGTGTTGGAAGACTTCAGAATGCCTTGCATATGACATGGGCATTGAGGGAGCAGCCAGCCTGTCCTCAATAGCACTTCCTTCAGCCTTCTGAGACAGAATGCAGAGCATGTTGGTTTAACCACTCCAGCGCCTTTGGATATATGACATACATCCAGGAAAAAGGATGCCCGTGGGACACAGGGGACATATATTCTGCATCCTGCATACTTTGGAAATAATGAAACAGCCTGACACATGCATGGGACATTCACTTGAGAAGGGTTAATTCACACTATTATTATCCTACTGGAGTCTGGACAACTGAAGTTTAGAGAAATAAATTACGGATTAATACTTTGCAAACAGTGTCATTTTATACTGAAATTAAATGGTTTACTTCAGTAAAAAAGAGCAGGTTCTAGCAGCAGAGGAAAATACGAATTAGTTTTATTTTAATTGGTGTGTTGTTATGGCTAAAGAAAGGCTGTAAGGAAAAAGCAGGTTTTTCAAACCTGTGGTCACCAACCTGGCCATGAGAAAGTTTTGCACCTCATTTGAGCCATTTGGCACCTAGACTTGTGCATCAGGACAAAGGTTTCTTTGGTGAATGGATCTGACTTGAGTAACCACACTCCAGCACCCTACATCTTCCTCCCAGCTATCCTGAGGCATCTTCTTGATGCCACGTGATGAACTAGATGAAGAAACACCTGGATGACAAATAAATAACTGGGGTGGTAAATAAATAACCTAAATAATTTGTCCTTTTGGTTGCAATGTAACTTCTTGGAAGAAGGAGGAAATACAGAGAATGAGTGAAGAAGAGACTCTAACACACATTCATGTGCACACCGTAGCACTCATTTCTTCAGCAAGTTCAAAGTGCCATTATTTTGTATGAGTCAAGTCCACTACATGTGACAGTTGGAACGGAATTATTGTACTTGTGTTCATGGTCCTTTCTATTTTCTTCAAATACAGCGTATGAAACAAGCAACTCATTTGCCTTTTTCACAACAAAATCACACAGTGATTCTTAATTAGCTTGTGGCTAACTGATCCACCATGGGATTCTTTTCTCCTCTTCTGTTTGCAAGTGATGAGCTCTTGGGTTTTAGCAGAATTCTTGTTATCATTCCCTAAGTGCATGACTTTGACATTGTACTATTAAATTTCATCCCATTTCTAGTACTTCAGTCCTCAGGGTCATTCACTTCTCACTTCATGACTCTCCTCTGTATTGACAATGCCTTGCAGCTTTGTGTCCTCAGCCAATTTCATTAGCATCTATGCAAGGTAGTTAATGAAAGTATTAAGTAAGATTGTTCACCATAATGGTCCTTGAGGAACTTCTTTAGTAACTTAGCTACAGTCTGGTAGCTCCCGCTTGCACTGATGGGGTCTCTGGTTCCTCCCCCATAGAGGAAAAATTATTCTCTGGCATGTGAATGGCCCTCCTGGATAATTAGGCAACTGTTCCTGTCTCCTGTGATGACAGTGTTTACAAAGGAGGAGGTTATGGCTACATTATTATGAGCAATGTACTGCAATTTTCTTTATATAAAAACCTTATTACCTCTGTAAAGCATGAGGGGCAGAGGGAATATAAAGTCTGAGTATACTCAGAGTATACTTCTGCATTCCTATTTGCTCTGAATTTATTGTCCTCACATCTCAATCCATTCCTTACCACAGGTGGATCTAGGCCTTCTCCGCTTGGTTTCTGGAATTGGGACCCAAGGAGCCATCTCAAAGGAAACAAAGAAAGAATATTATCTGAAAACATACCGCGTAGACATCAGCTCCAATGGAGAGGACTGGATTATACTGAAGGAGGGAAACAAGCCTATTGTAAGTCTTTCCTCCTTTACCTCTCTTTGACCAAGATACATATTAGTTTAACTGGTTAGTATCAGTTGCTAAAAAGAATGGAATAAGTTACCACAGGTTTAATCAGCATTCTCAGGGATAACAATACCAAATCCAAAGGATAGCTATTGTCTCAATAGTAACAGCTCACAGAAACTTTATCTAAAGCCTAGAGCCCCTGAAAAGTGTGCAAGGTGCTGCCCTATTTGTTGTACCCATCATAATTTGAGTGGTTCAGGTCTTTTTCCTGGAGTGTGCTCCTGTTCCCCAGTTTGCCAGAGATTTTCTGTGTGACCTTTTTGAGTGAAACCTGGGGAACCTTTTAGAAGAAACATAGGTCCTTTATCTGCAGTACAGCGCTGGATATGCAGTGTGTCAGCGCCTCAGCTCCCTGTTCAAGGCCATGCTTTCTTTCAGGAGTGCTAGTGAGTCATTAGTAGTTTATAAGACTTCCAGGCATCTCAGTGATGGGGGTCATGCAGACAGATAATTAGGCACATTTTTCCATCCTTATAGATTGTTATCACCTTCCCATTTTATCAACGTCTATGCTCTTTGTGACCTCCCAATGAAACAGCTTCAGACACTCATAAGAAAAATCTTCATTATCTGCTACCATGAGCATAAAGCTCGTTACTGAGAAGTCAGTTCTGCTCCAACTCTCACATGAATTGTCCCAGTGAGGCTGTGCCTCCCTTCTCA
The DNA here is from genome assembly GCA_013399135.1 of Heliornis fulica. Taxonomy (NCBI): domain Eukaryota; kingdom Metazoa; phylum Chordata; class Aves; order Gruiformes; family Heliornithidae; genus Heliornis; species Heliornis fulica. Next base: position 601,408 of record VXBZ01001815.1, on the reverse strand, counting down.
CCTCGTTCAGGATGTGCCCAGGAGCAGCATCCCCAGAGGCTGCCAGGGGCTGATGCAACTGGAAAGGTTTTTTGATACCTCCCTTCAATATAGCTTTTTTGTGACCCTTCTGTGAGGATCCAGAAGAGTTATGTAATATTCAACTCTGTCAGTGTAACCGTATCTAGCTCTAAATATTTGGGTACTGGTTTGTCTCTGAGTCATCTGTGAGTGCTATGCCAACTCTACTACATTTATCTAATGAAAATGGTAGCAGTGTTTAACACATGCATCTTTCTTCTTTGAACCACTTTGGAAAACAATAAAAAATAGGAACTCTTAAAACTTTTCTTTGACAGGTATTGTCCTGGTTTTGCAGAAGGAACTTTAGAAGATCAAATGCCACAATGTGGGCACTGTGTAATGATATATAAAGATACAGTAACTGACTTCCCCAAATTCACAAAAGGAACCAAGTCTGTGGCTGGTATGAGACACGGGTTTCCTGGCTCTGGTTCCTGTAATCTGAACAAATGCCCCTTTCAAAATCAGACCATTCCCAATTTTCATTACCAATGTCAATTTTTAAACTCTCCAAGAGTGTATTTTACTTTTAATTTTCTATTGCACACACTCAACTTGAGTTGAGTGTGCGCAATAGAAGTTCCACACTCAACTTGAGTTGAGTGTGGAACTTAAGAACAGTCCCTAAACATTTGTTAAAAAGGTTCATTAAAAAATCAGGTTTCTAAAATGGCAATATTTTACCGTTGATCAGGACAAGAAAAAGCTACCACCATTTTTATTCAAATAAAAGTTAAGGAGAATTGACTGCTGAAGGAAAAGAAGAGCAGGCAGCCATAGGTCTCTTCAAGGCAGCCTTGCACAAGTGTTGCACTAGCCACATACAAAGAGTTGGGTATTTTTGAGAAGCGACTCATTTCCTCTGCCTGATGCAGACCTTGAGAAAACTACAGCAGGTCCTCCCAGAGAAAAACCAAGTTAATGAAAAGAAATGCAACTCCATTGAAAATCTCATGCTGGATATGAAACTTAATTTAACTTATTAAATTACTAGAGATGCAACTAAGCCTGATGAGTTGACAGCTACGCGCTGCTGGCCTCCGCTCCAAATTACTGCAGTTACTGCAAGTAACAAACAGGAAAGTAGACAGTGTGTGTAAGAAATGAGAGAATCTCCCATAGAAGGAGAGGGGCTTGTATCCACGGAAAACAACAGGAAACTGATCCTCTCTATGTGAGGAAGAAGCAGGAAACTGAATCACCTTCTTTGGACTAGAACATTGCAAGGTTTTGGCCTTACTAGGAAGGCGTTTGTCTGCAGGATCCTCAACATGAAAGCACAGCACAATCCTGTCCCTTCTTGTGGAAGTCTCATTGTTCATCTAATTTGACTGTTAGCCTCAGGGGATGCAGGGAAACTCTTAGAGCCTGCTATATAGATTTTAAATAAACTTCCATCTCAGTATGCAAGGAGAACGTCTGAGCACTTGTTAAAAAGGATTTAAAAACGGAAGGAGAACAAAACAAGGTTTGCACGATACACTCCACAAAACCCTTAAGTCCAAGGACAGCAAAATAACATGTGGTTTTATCCTAACTACATACGTGATCTGATTGAATTCCAACCCACTGATTTGGGCCTGATATTCTGTTGCATCATTCTAGAGTGTCTGAGGAATAAAACTGCCCTAATGGGGCACTGAGAGGTCTTTCCAGGACATGGCAGTCCTTGGGTGGCAGGGACCAGTGTGTGTCATTCCTGCATATACAGCTGGGCATTAGGAACCCCTCAAAATAGGTGTGGAGCGAGACCCTTGATGCAGTCAGGTGAACTCCAGCTCTCAGGATGGCCCTGACCAGCTCCTGGTCTGCTCTGCAGCACTATGGGATGTTAGGGGGTCCTGCCGCTGGCAAGGATTTTTTTAGAATAATTTCCTTACGTCTTCTTTTTTCCTCCCCAAGGAAAACTGATCTGTCTGCAAAACTTGTGTTAGGAGTTTAGTGAAATAGATCCCCATGCACATCTTGTTTCATCTCCCCCCAAAATAACCCTGGTTAGACCTTGTATCCTAACTACCTGTAAAACATGGAATTCTAAGCACCGCTGAAGAGAAAGCCTAACAAATATGTACTTTTTCTTTCCACACAAAGGTGTTTCAAGGGAATAGCAATCCCACTGACGTTGTTTACAGACCTTTTGCCAAACCAGTTTTAACACGGTTTGTGCGAATTAGACCTATGTCTTGGGAAAATGGAGTATCATTGAGATTTGAAGTTTATGGCTGCAAGATCACAGGTAGGTCTTGGGAAGGATTTTAAAACCAAGGGAATTATTGTGCCTATGCTGTAGGGGTTTTTTTTCTGAGGGAAATGCATCTTCACTCTTTCTGCTGTGGTCTGAATTCAGAAATGTTAAAAAAAAAGGTAAAGAAAATAAAACATGACAATCCAAACATCTAGTGTTACCTGAATGTTGTTCTGGCATTATCTTTTAGGTGGTCAGCTTTTAAGTGAAATGCAAATAAAGTTTATTTACTTTTCTTGCAATTATTTGCAATTATGATAATAATTTAATATTTTTTTACAAATACTATTTTTCTTTTAAAATTTTGTGCTGTTTTATATCACTTAATTGGCATAAATTTTTAATAGTTCTATGAATATGTTTTTTCTTAAAGCATTTCTTTAGTTTTGAAAATGTTTCTTAGGATGGGTTTCCATGCAGGACGAAAATAAAATTACTCTTTATAAGTTATAGAATTCCAGGTGATCGTATGAAATCTTTTAGCAACTTTCCCTATTTCTAATTTATATTCATCTGGGACCACGAAAGAATCATAAAATCACTTTGAGTTGGAAAAGACCTTTAGGATCACCAAGTCCAAGCCCTAACCTAACACTGCCAAGCCCATCACCAACCCATGTCCATCAGCACCACATCTACATGTCTATTCAGTGCCTGACACCAATCTCACCACAACCTCCTTTCAAGTAATGGTAAAAAAAGCAACAATTTAACTTCTGTGTCAATAGAAAAAGCCTGAGAGTCCAAAGAAAGAGAATAAGAAAATTTCGCATTCAGCTATAAAATCTATTTTACAGAATATATAAAATATTTCCATGTCCAATGTCACCAAATTCTGCAACCAGGCTTGGAAGTTTTCTATAGAGATATATTCCCAAATTCAGACGTGACCCTGCACTCTTAGCCTTAGCAAGAAGAATAGAAAACAAGAATAGAATAGGGTTTTCTGGTGCTTTTGGTTCCCATCAAGCCAGAAATACTTGTGGTATTTTTGTACTTCCTGCCAAAACTAGGATGTGCAAGTTTGAACAACTGAAGGTTATATACAAATCCATTTAGATTATTTTGAAATAAGAAAAAAAAAAAGTAATTGATTGTGGTAGTTTAATTGACTGATGTGTCCTGTTCTGGTTTGGTGCTAGTTCAGATTAACTTTTTAATTTTGAATTTTTTTCCCCTCTGTAGATTATCCTTGCTCTGGGATGCTGGGTATGGTGTCTGGGCTCATTCCTGACACTCAGATTACTGCATCTACTCAAATTGATCGAAACTGGATCCCAGAAAATGCTCGCCTAATAACAAGCCGTTCAGGTTGGGCTCTGCCACCAACTACTCATCCATATACAAATGAATGGCTTCAAATAGACCTCGGTGAAGAAAAAAAAGTGAGGGGCATAATTGTACAAGGAGGCAAGCACCGAGAAAACAAAGTATTCATGAAAAAATTCAAAATTGGCTACAGCAACAATGGATCAGATTGGAAAATGATCATGGATTCCAGCAAGAAAAAGATAAAGGTAAGGAAGAAAGCTCCGTATTAAAAAAGTATGTTCCATAAAAACCCAAACCAAACAAGTTTGCATTAAATTATCTATCTCTGACCTCAGAAAAGGCACACAACTGCAATGAAGCCAAGCAGAACTCCAAGGGTGGCAACCTTAAAAGGATGCTGTGGGAACCTTCCCATGCCTGAGGGCAGGAGCTGGCCTTAGGACATTCATCTTGGAGGCAAAGGTGCTTTGTTTATTCTCCAGCTAGTTCAGACGTGATTTTTGACATGGGTGGTGTGCCTCCTTGGCCCCTAGGCTACTGCAAAATCTCATACAATGGCAATATGCAACACTGCCAAAAAAGCAGTTTTCTCTGTATTGTTTCTACTGCCAGTGAGTGAACTTATGTGAGACTTTTTTTTTTTTTTTTTTGGCTGAGCTGTAAAATGAGAATGGTGTTGTTTAATTCAGTGGGGTACCTGTTGGATTTCTGATCTGCCTGTAGACTGCCCTGGGAGCTTTACAGGTACTCCATAACCATCTGATTCAAGTCCCATTGAAAGAAAGTGATGGTGGTTTTGATGTGTTCTCCCATCCTAAGGGAGAAGCACTATTATATTATCACTTCTTCAAGCTTGCTTGGAAATGAAGGGCAACTGGTTCATGGGTCCAAGAAGAACCTACAAGACATTCACACAGGATGGCTAAATGAATTGCTGAGCTAGGTGCCAAGGAAAAGAAAACGAATGTGGCCCAGAAAGGTTTCTGGAAATGTACCTATTTTGGTTTGTCTTTGGATGTAGGCTTTTCAGGACATGACTGTTTAGCTTATTTACCCCAAATCTCACTAATTAGGTCTTCTATCCTGTTTTGTTATCATTGTTTACAAAGTACATTTTTGCCTCCTACCCTGTTTCTTGACTAAACCAGTAAGAATCTAGTCCTGCTCAGGAACAGTCCTGCTGCAGTACTGGGGTGATCAGGGAATCATATCCAAAAAATGTGTTCTCAAAAGGCAAATTGGTGTGGTGCTTGGTATTTAGGAATCCCGAGGGTTGCTGTATATTTCAGATGCATTATTCTGAAAATTAGATGTAAGGGCTGTTTTGCTATATAGACTCATCCATTGGACAAACCTGTGTTCCTTGAAGGAAGAGCTGAGTGGGCCCGTGGATATAGCTTTTCCAGGCACATTTGGTAAATATTGGACTTCGTTCTCTCCTGTTTTAATCTCACTGAATATGTCTGCATTTTCTCACTTCTCATCACTTTTCATCATTTGTTTTAGGGATTAAAACTAAATGAATTCAGCCTTTGCAGTCAGCGCCTTTCTCTTGTTACCATGAGTTTTGACTTCATCATAAAGTGTGAAGAGAGTGTAAATCAACAATGGGATCTAACCATTTTCTTTCTAAAATAGATGTTGTTTTGACATGTACTTCTACACTGTGGCTCAACGAGGGAAAAAAATAATGCCATATGCTTTCAAAGCAGTGCGCCGTCTGCTGCATGGCTCTCTGTTTTCTAATACAAGCACTTGCCATCATTGTCAGAAGTTAACAGTTTGACAAGAAAACTAGTGCAATAACTAATGCACTGAGCCCTTCCTCAGCTTCCATCACTACCAGAAATTAACTTTCAAGCTTAATGGAATGGAGAGGGCAGGAATTCGAATCTCCAGTGGCATAATTACAATCTTTCCCAAAAATTCAAGACATTTAATAAACTTTCTTCCAAAGCACAAGTTGCCTTTAAAGAGAATCGCATAAATCCTATGATTTGGGAGTCTGAGAGATTTAAAATGTTAATACTGGAATGTAGAATTTTTAAATGTAAGTGGAGCTCGATGAGACAGCATGCTATAATGAGTCACAGCAGAAATGTAGATTAGAAACAGCCCTGCTATATGAAATGAAACACGTCATTTCACTTGGTTAAAGCCTTAACTTTCAAAAAACAAACAACTGCATTTTAGGAAAAGAACGAGCAATGACGAGCTAAACATAGTAACAGAATATGTCCAAAAGATGAAACATCACCTTGTTTCTCAACATGATCTTGTCATCAATGCCTGCAGCTCCTTTCACTAAGACTAGGCTGATCCTTTCCTCTGTGGCTGACCCAGTTTCTGCTGGTTTTGAACATACAGAAAGTTCCCCCTTTAGCCTAACTCCAGCACTCAAAGGACTGAACATCACTCAGCTCCTCAAACAACCATGCAGAACCCCATTTCATTTCAAGATACGATTTGTATTTCTTCTCCTTATTCTTACTCAAGCATAATCTGTAAAGTCATCTTTCTCTTTCATAATTATTTCCCCCTTTCACTTCCCTACTGGTGACCTTTTTGGAGATTTTTACACCTCCTCACATCATACCTGTTACAAGAAACTTCTGACTGCCCTGCCATTTGTAATAACCCTTTAGAATTTTTCTGCCATGTTTATTTTGATTTTAAAATATATTTGGGATATTTTGTTCTCTCACCGGTTTAGTTTCACCTTTTTGTAGCTATTATTTATTATAACTTATTTTTGTAATGAAGTAAAGCAATCTGTGACATAGCCTCTAAGGCACTCACAAAGTGAAGTTTTACTGTATACTCCTCTCTCCTCCTCCACAAAGAATATCAGTACGTGTTTTAAATGAACAGTCAAAATTGAATCACAGGCAGCTCTGCACTACAAAGGACAATGATTCAATATAATTATGATTCAATATAATTCTAGATGCCTATTGAATTCTAATGTCTATGTGTCAGTACTCCAGTACTGATGTCTTTTATACAACAGTTTTCATTATTATATGTTGCTATTAAGACTACTATTAAAAAGGAAGCAAGGATTCCGTAGGTACGTGTGTCTGTCTATTTTTTGGCATTCATTCTTTCTTATATGGTAGGTAGCTTTTCTGATCATTTGCACTATATTGCTATTCAAATATAATAATATGTAATTGCATGTTAATTAGATCTGACAGGCTATCTACATGTGAATTCTTGACAACTGTCTTCCAAGGACTGTCAGAACACCAGGTCAATCAGTGCCTCTTGAAGCTACCTTAGAGGTGCAATCTCCCATAGGAAACAGGAGCAGAAGCTTTAAGATTGAAATAATTTTTTTTTTTTTATTTGTCGGTCATAGTCTCCCATCATTATTGGCTGTGTGACAGATGCTCTAACCAGAAGGGGTTTTGGACCACTGTTCATAATAAAACATGAACATAAAACAAGCAAGGTATTCAGGACTGCACTGCAAATACAGGCAGTCATCAGTTTTCCCAGTGCTGGCTTTCTGCCTTGGGAAACATAGCCAGCTTCTCCTGTGGCCTCTGTTTCATCTGCCCTCAGAGTTCATTGCAGGTTGGGTTTTGTTCTCATCCAAAGTGAAGGAAAACTGGTGGTTCATTCCTGAAGAAGGCTTTGAGGCTTCGCAACCATGAGTTGGAAGAATCATATAATTTACTTCATTGTTATACACAATTTTCATATTTTGTACTTTCAAGTGTTCTCTAAATGTCATTATTGATATTGTAAAGTCATTTTTTACCATAAAAATAGGGTGACAATAACTCCTTTTGCCTATCTTGGGTTATAAACTCTTTATGGCAAGTGCTGCTTCTTTGTACGGATAATTGATTCTAAGGACCGATCATTACCATGGAGGAACCTGAGGTGTTGTTATAAGAACAAATTGTAACTTGCTCTATATGCAAAAGATCACTTGCAAGAGAACCTGAAGGTATCAAACAAATGCCATTGAGAGCTGCATTGTGGCTAAAGAACCGAGAGAGTGCAACTCAGAGAAGAGATTTTTGTCTGAAATGTACATCTGCTGACCTGCCTTGTCTGTCAGATTATATTGCAGTTTTGTCAGGAAGCAGCTTCCTTCCTTCCTTCCTTCCTTCCTTCCTTCCTTCCTTCCTTCCTTCCTTCCTTCCTTCCTTCNTTTCTTTCTTTCTTTCTTTCTTTCTTTCTTTCTTTCTTTCTTTCTTTCTTTCTTTCTTTCTTTCTTTCTTTCTTTCTTTCTTTCTTTCTTTCTTTCTTTCTTTCTTTCTTTCTTTCTTTCTTTCTTTCTTTCTTTCTTTCTTTCTTTCTTTCTTTCTTTCTTTCTTTCATTTTTATTCAATAGCAGCTCACTGGAAGAACTCTTGCAGCTACTGTTTCTGGAGTTTAATTTATGCCTTTTGAAATAACTACAACTTGTGAAACTCTGTCACTGGGGGAAATCAGATTGAAATTTTCCCTTGAATAGTTGGATTATTATTGTAACCACTTAAAAGGTGACAGGATCTTCACCTCAGCCATTTTTTTTTCCCTGAGAAGTGTTGAAAATGTCACCCAGTTAAACCCCAGATCAGAGCGTCATTTAAAAACATGTCTCATTAAACACTCAGCTCTTGTTATGACCCTGATGGATTGGTTGCTATTGAATTTATGAAAAATGAAATGCATTACTTTTCTGGGAAGCTTTAACTATGTATTTTCCATTCACATTTAGGACAGGAATGCCTGACACTTATTAAGTGGTTAGAAGCCAGTCTAGTGCTCACAGAGTTCAAAGTTTAAGGAATGAAGGGAAAAAGATGAGTGTTGAGAGTAGCCTCTTTTTTTTTTTTTAACAAGTAGCATTTGTCATGCTTTGCAGACTTTTGAAGGCAACACCAACTACGATACACCTGAACTGAGGACTTTTGAACCCGTATTGACGAGATTCATCCGTGTCTACCCTGAGCGAGCCACACATGGAGGACTGGGGCTGCGAATGGAACTGCTGGGCTGTGAACTCGAAGGTAATTACTCTGCCAAAGATGAATGCACTTTATTATTTTCATAAATACATCCTACACTTGGACTTCTGCTGAACACTGCTGTGTCTGTACAGGCAGCACATCGGACTCTCGCTTCCGTGACTGCCATTAGTGCTGTTTCTTGGTCTAATCAGTTCCTTCTCTGCAGATATTTGAATACGCCCAAGGCACAAATATTATTCTTTCTCCCACCCCTTTGTTGTAGCACAGCAATACTCTCCACATGGTTTTCTGTTCCCTTAAGCAGCATTGTGATTACACTTTTGAGAAGCACGGGGCAATTAGGAGAGTTTAAAGAGAAACTTGTATTTTATGTTACCACGATACAACCCCAGAAGAGAGGTTTTCTGAGAATGAAGAAGGAGCTTTGCACCAAATATAGCAATTATATCCCTTGGTCCTGCAAAGGATGTGAAAGTCACACCAGATACTACAGTTGGCAATCTTTACTTGTCTGAGCAGGCTCTGTGCTGCTCCTTGTCGGGACCAAAGGGGGGCTCTTTGTTCCTTACCAAGCTTTAATTTTGCAAGTGTAGTTAGGAGATGAAAGATCAAGAAAAGCAAAGTTTAGACATTTATCCTTGGACTGTGACATGAATTCAAGCTTTGATTCTTGTTATATAAACAATAATTATTTAACTTCATAGATAACAACAGATAACACCATGTGAATTTCATTATTTTATCTGATGGATGATGGTATAGTGGCATGGCTTATAAACCACACAGCTTAACAACACACACAATTAAAAAAACCAAACCCTGTTATTCAGGATTTCATATGATACCCTCTATCGAAGTGACTGAACAGGCTCACAAGATGAATGTAACTGATGGCTTCACCTCCATTTCTTTCTCACTGTTTCTCCCCCAAGGCGGAAGAGTGGGAGGCATTAGCTGTGAGAACTGATGAGTTCTGTGTAGTTTTTTAGTGAAGGCCAGATTGAATAAGTGTCCTTTTTACTTGGCCCGGAAAGAGGGGAGGTTGGAAATACTTCTTAGTTCCTGCAGGAAGTCTTCATTTCCTGTGGGAATACTTAGTTCCTGAAGACTATTGTGCTACTTGATCTGAAAAAAGGAAACCTAGCACCTGCTTTATGTAAACTCACAACCTGTGGGCCAAGTCCTTCAACCACAGGGCTACTGTAGCCACTGTGGCATCAAGAAGTGAGTTTGGGGACCACCTTAAAAGAACACATTGCTCAGTGAGATGGAGGCACCAAAAAGGAGACTGACCGGACTAAACAACTTAGCTTTTAGGCAAACTGCAGCAGCAAGTAATTTTTCCCTGGAACACATCTACTTCCATTTGTCTTCCCACTTATGGTGTACTTTTGAAGTATGCTCAACTGTAAGTCATTCATGGAAGAGTGAGGTGAATTCCCATTTACTGGTGGTGGAAGGATAATAATTTGTTGTGTAACTGTAACAGGAGGGAGTTGAATGAAGAGAAGCCACTTGAGATTTACTGAGCAGGAAAGGAGTTGAAATGGGGGAAAAAAGCATGGAGGTAAGCACAGACAGGAGTAGAAATCAGGTCTCCAGCAGCAATAAGCAAGAAGCTTTGTGTGCTCAAAGCATCCCAGGGGACTGATATGAAATGATGGCAGAGATGTAGGCAAGCTTGAGGCTATACAGGGGCACAAAGATCAAGATAGAAAACTTAACTCAATGTAGAAATCTAGACGGTGGTCCCAGAGGGGTTTTTAAAGAGATGTGGGGAACAGAGACTCTGCATAATTGGTACAGAACTGTTTCTTTAACTAGGGCTAGATTGTACCTGTAAAGCATAGATTGGAGTCCTAAAGAGCCATATTTCATCCCAAAATATAGCTACTTCAGAAACTACTGTCCCTCCTGTCATTTTCAGCCCAAGTTGTCAGTACATAACTTCTTATGTGGCCAGAAAGCTCTGGGCGCACTAGAAGAGCAAAGGATCAAGAAAGGGACGCAATTTTTTATAGCTTATGATGAGAGTTAAACGTTGTTGATGAAAATAACAGTGGGTGAGAACAGACAAAAGCCTGGATCGCATTCCCAGAATGATTATCCTAGGCCAGGGAACTGTACTTGCATCATAAAATGTAAACCTAAACACAACACCAACTATCAGTAATCTGATTTTCTAGATGTGGTATGTTCTGCAAATACTGGGGTGTAGATATGTTTTCTGGCACCTTGCACAACTCTCGAGCTTTTAGCTGTAATAACAAAGGTTAGGCTTTTACTGGTTAAGCAGCAGCTAGTGGAAAGTCATCACCAATGAGAAGCAGGCAGGTGGCCAGGAGGGATAACTGACATCACTGGTCTCTTATTTATAACTTCATCAAAAACAAAAGAAACTCCTTCCAGATCTCCTCATTGAGCACAAAACGATTTGACATCACACTGCCTTCCTGCCACTGTTACCAAGGCTCTGCTCAGACGTTTCCTTTCTTACATGTGCTCCGCAGAGCGTAATATGCTGGGTACTGGAGAATTGCTACCTAGAGCGCACACCTTTCCTGATCCTCTGTGCAGGTTCACGCACAGGGCACTTTCGCCTGCAATAAGACGATGGGTTATCTACCCCTCCCCAAGCCCCCCATTCTGCTTTGGCAGGCTTTAATTCTTCGTTGACAGAAACAACAAACACTTGTCAACCAGTGAATAGTCAGTCTGGGGCTTTCCGCCCAACTCTGCTGGGCCCTTGAGCTCAGATACAGTGGAGTGCCTTGGTGTAAGGAGGCATAGCAGATACATTCCACTGCAAAGAAATACTAACTAACCTGCAGAATCACTCAGATACAGCACAGGAAGGCAGAATATGGTGCTTATCAAAATGTTACTGCCAATGGCATGCTGATTCTCCAGCACATTTTTTAACTGAATGACTGGATTTTGTTTCAGCTCCTACCGCTGTCCCTACAGTTTCTGAAGGCAAACCCGTGGATGAGTGTGATGATGACCAGGCAAACTGTCACAGTGGCACAGGTGATGACTACCAACTGACAGGTGCAGAAACCATCCTCATTCCATTGCGGCTTCATTGTAGCTCATATCCATCACCAGTTACCAGCTAAATGTTTGCACTGATTTAATCATTCAACATAAATGGACATTGGTATGCAGTTCATATTGTCAGTGCTGTCAAAACATAGGCATCTGCCTTTTACATATGACAATACTTTTGATTGTTTTCTCAGCTATGTAATTTTTGAAGCAAATAATAGTGACTAGCTAGAAGAGAGGGCAATTTTTTTTTTTTGAGGATGAATTGTGTCTAATCAAATGTCCTAATCAAACCTTCTCTTATTAAGAAAAAAGCTGGACTAACCTTTTGAGTTTTATTGTCTGAGATTGAACAACTCAAAATGAAATATTGTTAAGGTTTGAGATATGCATACACTTCCATACCTAAAATTCAGTGGAGGACCCAAATCTCAGCCCCAAACCTTTCCCAGGCAGAAACAAAGCAGATTTGTTTCATCAAAGCATACTCACACATATACCACCAGAAATATTTCCATGAGTTTCCCTGCCAATACTGCATTACAGCTACAGAGGGGCTGATGTTCTTCAAGCTGCCATCACTAACAGAAAAATAGGAGGGAGAGCCATAACACAGTCTGCATTTGGGGTGATAGAAGCTTGGTAGATGTCATATTCTCCCACTTCTGTACAGAACCGCTGTCCTTCTAAGAGAGCTGACACTGCACGGCTGTTTCTGATATCTTCTTGGAGGTCAGTTGGTCCACAAAGCTCTGGGTCTGTTTGATGACATCTTCCTGTAGCTGATCTATACATCTACAGTAATTGAGCTTATTTTTGGAGACGGTGACACAAGCTATTTCATCACTGCTCCCTGGTGTGATTATCTAATAAATGTTTATTGCTTCTTATATCCATGATATAAAATAGCATTAAAATCTGGCAACAGTTGTCCAAAAGGGCACTGGGAAACCTTAGGTAAGAGATTGTCTTTTTGGAATCAGCCGAGTAGAACATCCCTGACAACAGATAGTTGAAAGTGCAGTTTCAGCATCAAACCCTTGCTGAGCTCTGCCAATGTCTCCTGTAAATGCATGTTGCAAATCAAAAATTGAAAAACATTTCTTGAGTGGAAAAGACACTGCATGGTCACTGTCACTGCTTTTCAAATCAGTGTCCCAGATGAACCTTATTCTTTTTGAGAACAGCCAAGCAGGGAGCCTGATAAAACAGCCTGTGTTGTGTTTAGGTAGCTCGGGAAGCTTTCAGTGTAACTATACATTATAAATTATTTATTTTTCTGGAAGAAAAGAGCCAGGTGAGGAAAAGCTAGGGCTTCATGCAAAGCCCTACACTGAGGGCTGGCTTGCAAAGCCGCATAGGTAGGGATTATTTCACATAGATTAAGGCTGTGTGAGGGGAAAGAGACAGATCTATGCAAGCACCTTTCCCATTCACTCATAGTCTCTGCCCTGCAGGGACCTCAGGACTGCACCCCCTGTGTCCATTAGGAAAAGTTTATAGAGCAGAAGAAGCTCCCTCTGGCAATTTTTTCAAGTTGTGCTTTGGGAGCAACAGCCACCAGCCTTGCAGAGCACGAGATCTTTTGGGGAGCTGGACCAATTTCAGTACTAAAATTGAAAATTACTGCATTCCCCTTCTACAAAAGTGCAGGCACTTCAGCACAATTTATTACTATACCACCCAGAAACCCCGAGCAGTTTGTACCCAGTTGTTCTGGACACGGTAGAAAACACTATTAGTTTACTAGTAACACTAGTAACACTAAAATGCAGAGAAGTGATTTTATGAATAATTCCACTGTAAATATACTTCTCTTCCTCCCCAATGTAAGTCTCGTGGCCCATTATAGCTAGCAGGGCAGTGCAGAGGGGATGCCACCAGTGCTTTATCCTCTTTTGTCCTCTCCTGACACGTGTGGTGCCTGCGTTCTCATGGGTATGACTGCTAGAGTTGCTTCCCTGATAGCTCATGCACATATGTGAGTATCACAATGAAACCTCCCTTGTAATTAACTGTAATTGTGCTGTAGGCCAGATTCCTTCCTGCTCTATTTGGACCCCATACAGAGCTACTCTATTTCCGTGGCTTATAGCATTTCCCATCAGATCATTCTCACAAACATAAAGCTGATATAGCTTGGGCATTCATTCTCATTGGAAGTCATCATAGTCATCTTTTCTATAACGCTTTAAGCACTTGCTTTCTGGAGGAAAGAAAAGCCATTGACTGATAATCAGCACCCCACTGCGCATTTATAATTGTGCTAATTTACTTTTTGTTTCCTTTATCAATATGAGGCTTGCTTTAAAAGTCAAGTATTTTAAAAATATCAGTTAAAGAGCTTAGGAGAGGGCCATGACCCCACTCACCTCTTGTTCATCTACTTGAAGAAGACACAAAAGGGAAGTCCCTAATACCTCCTTGCTCTTTGAAATGGAAGTGAAACCTGCCTTAGACTATAGATAGCCCAAAGTCAGGCATTTCCCATGCACCTCCCTGGTGAGCTGGTCTCACAAACCAGCTGTGAAACAACACTAGGGGAAGACCCAGCATGACAGGGCCTGGAGGACCTCATGTCCCTGATATGAGAAACAGTAAGTCATGGGTGAATGCACAAACTGTTAGGAGGTACAATGGAGATCCTATATGATTTGGAGCAAATCAGTGTCTATAAAACAAGGATAGCCACAGGGACATGGTGGGGATTGATTATCTGGTGGTTCCAAGGACTCTGAAGATAATACAGCTGTATTTAATGGTGAGTTCTTGGTTTCTTTTTTTTGAGCAAGGAAATCAGATCTTTCATGTCATATTTCAGCTTCAAGCTCACATACTCAGTTACCTACATGTCTAATAAAGGTGGTAATATCTCAGATTTATATATAGGATATTCCTAATGACTGCTCTGTCTTTTCTTGTGTCTCATGTATCATGATATGCATAATTTCTTTTCCAGGTGGTACTACAGTGCTGAATACAGAAAAGCCAACAGTAATAGACAATACATTACAACCAGGTAAAAAAAAATTATTAAAAACATAATAAATTCCATACCCAAATTTCATGCCAGAGACAAAATAATGAATTGCAGTACTTCCTGATTTCCCATTCCCTAAAAGTCTCTGAAGTAAAGAAGCATCTGGTCTCTCAGCTCTGTATAGTAAATATTTTATTCCTTTCATCCACATGTAGACACAGCAGAGAACAAGATTTCCTTCTGCATCAGCAAATGCCAAATGCTGACAAAATTAAAATAACTTAATCACACAGTGCACTCTGCTTAAATGTGGCATGTCAGTGACACAAAATGTGCTTGCAAACTCAAGGAAAACAAAAACAGAGCCACACAGGCCTGCACACTATTTATATCCAGGGTTTTACAAAACTAAGACAAGTTTGCCAGCTTTCTCCACCCAGGAGCTGGCAGTTTTACAATATTGTTTTCTAGGAATTTTTCTCAAAATTGGGTTGCATAAACTGCTACCCTGGACTTCAGAAGGGAGAAATATGTTGTCACTGGCAACAGGTCCTTTCTACTTAATCAGTACAATAGCTAGCAGCTTTTAAAATCCTTAGTTAGCTGCTTCCACAGTTTTAATGCCATTTTTTAATATCCTGTACAGTTTACTGGGAGTTGGGGAGAGGCTAGATTTAGACAGAAAACCCAAACTCCGAAAACTATGAGTACCCGTTTAAAATCCTTTTCATTAATAACTGCGGAGCGGTGAAGAGGTCAGTTTTCAGTTACTCCCATTTCCTCCATTAATGCACAGTCAGGCACAGTCTTGCAAGTGATTTATTAACAGGGTGGATAAGTGTTTATCATTGTTTCCTCAACCATGTGACACAATACACTCTTGCTTCGAGTAAAAGAAAGGGATTAATAATGCAAGAGTTTCTGAAAGGACACTGATGGTATTGACCAGACTGAGAGAAAGAGATGATTTATCTCAGGTGTTGCTCCCACTCTCGGTCTCGGCATTCTGATATTGCAGAGACAAACGCTTTTACTCCCCTTAAAATCCGTCTCCAGGGTCATCCAGTTGCCTCAGTCAGCATACACTATTTCTGGCTCTGCCCTGCTTTATGAGCAGAGGGACACAGTGTAGAGTCGGCGAAGTGAGACACATGATGGCAGGCTGGCCCACCTTCACGGGACACCTCGCCACACTGCTCATCCACAGTCAGCGTCGCTGAGTGGCTGGAGGGCTGCTGGGCATCCCACAGTTTGGAAAGGGGTGAGGGGTACAAAGGGAGAACAGAGGCTTTGTAGTGGTTTGTGAGTAAAACATGATCATTTTAATGACTGAAATGATCTTTTAGCTTTCTATTTTACCAAAATGCAGTGTTTTAAAATGTTTTGGGTTTGTTTTTTTTTTTACCAATCTTCCTGCATTTAAACAAATTTAAAATTCATAAAATGCCTCTGTGAAATGCAGTTTTCCTTCCTCTTCTGCAGTCCCATTTGCACTCACAGGTTGTGTTTAATCCCCTTGGTTTGTGTGGGACTCTCCAGTAACAGATTGGCTGTTTCTGCCAGAGATTAAGATATCCTCATTTTCTCTCCTTACTTCCCTCCCGCGCCACCTTTGCTTAGTCTGTGATGAGCCAAGATTTGTCTCTACTACAGGAGTTTCTGATGTTCCCTTCGGAGCATGCCAGTGTTAACTTCCCTGCATTGTGCTGGTAGGAACTGTTTCCTTCCGGGGAATAAGGGACAAGTTCACATCCCAAACTCCAGGCTCCCACATGGCAGCACATTACAAAGATTGTAGATAGAGATCAGTCAGATGCTAATAAATAGGAATAAGGTTTCCAGAACCTCTAGTTTAAGACATAAAGGTTTCCAGCTGCTTCATAATCCCTCACTGAAAATGAGCCAGAAAGCTCCCAAAAAGGGGCAGACAGACATTCCTCTGACCATGGGGAAACCCCTCCTGAGACGAGGTGGTGTAAGCATTTCCTTCTGCTGAAGGGGCACGGCTGGGCCTGGCTGGCATGATGAAGCGCATCAGAGCAAGGGGCCACGAAGCTGGGAGTGAGACTCGGCTGCAGCAGCCACCAGTAACAGTCCAACCTGGCCCGGAAGCTACAGAGCTGCTCAGGGGCCCCCCACCCTGCCCCCCATCCCTCAGCTGGCTGGGGATCAGCACACTCCAGCTCTTTCAGCTATTCTCCAGCTGAGCAGAGTGAATTTAACACACCGAGGACTCGGAATTCGGCTTTAGCCCTAACTCTCTCTAAGGGATGTTTTACCTTAGATGCTGATAACCTTGAGGTAAATTATGACCTCCAAGATAAAGAGCTATTCCAGATCAGTTCCAGTGGGTAACCCTGCAGGAGCCCTGCTGTACAGCACTGGCCAGGGCAGTTTGTGCCACAGTGAGGGGCACAAGCCAAATCTCTTGGGGGCAGAGATTTACCAGTGCTCCCAGTAGCAGCACCTACCATGACATATGTCCTTTTGCAATAGGTGCTAACGCCATGTATTGCTGTCCTCCTGCCTTCGTTCAAGCCTAGAAACACCCTAATCTTGTTATCCCAGACTAACATGCTTGTGTGTGTCAAAGCCTGAGATTATCCTATTCCAACCAGCTTTCATACACTATGGAAACAGTTAAGAGCAAATAGCTGGAAAGCTTCCATGTATAAACAAGCTTTGCATCCACAAGACTTTTACAGTTCATTTCCAGGGGACTGAATTGTAAGAATTTTTTTTTTTAAAAAAAAAAAACATGATTTCAAACTGCTAAAAATGTTTAAAGGTTTGCTTTTTTTTCTTGGAGAGGATCTACTTTCCTCCTCAGACTTAAAAAGATGCCTTTAACAAATCTGTCAAGGTAACTACCTTTTCAGCCACAGTCCTAAGACTCACCAACATCTAGTCTTTTTGAGCACATCTTTTTCAGTTCCAAAGGACTATTTGAAATGCTTGACTCTTAGCTATTTACATACAGAGCAAGCTGTAGATTTGCATTACATGCTCTCCGCCGGTAAGATCAGTAAGGCACATTGTTCAAGGAGTAAAATATCTTGTTTTTCCACACATGAAATAGCTATTTCAGAAAAATACAACTAAAAATACCTAGGTTAAAATCTAGGTTAAGAAATCATTAAAGGCAGAATAGATCTGATTCTCATTTATGGTGGGACAACTCTGCATCAATAAAGGCATATTAAAGTGGTTAAATTATCATTTACTATCATTTAAGATAATTCTGTGCTTCCAGAATAACTGGTATAAAAAGGTGAAATGCAAATACAATTCAGACCGAATATATTACTTTGAAGTGGTCGAAATTATGTTTTTAATTTCCCATTTTAATGTTGATTTACACCTTGGCAAGATGATCCTATAGAGAATTTTCATAGCATCTTTAATGCCATCATGCTCCTTCTTGCTTCTTGTTGGAGGAGTTATAAAAATATGGCAAAGTCTGTGGGCCACAAAAGATTAATGGACTTGCAAGAAACTCACTCAACTAGATTTTCAAATTACTTTCTTGTTCATGTGCAGTAATGGTTCCAGCTGTGAGCAAGATGTGGTGAAGAAGTACAGCTGTTGGTTATTCTTTGAGAGGATAAATCTGTTCTAATTCAGTATCACGTACTCTACATTTTTTAAAAAAGGCATGTGGGATTTTGCCACACCTCCCTCACAGATTCTCCTCTGAACTGCTGCTATTTGGTCACATAATGGCTGCTTTTCTTCATCCTCTCAATCCACATGAACCCAGAGATAAATCACCTACTGGAAGAATGACTCTGGCAGTAGAATGGGCCACCATATCCTACTCATCATTACTTTCCTCCCTTCCACCAGCGCTGCCAGGCTGTAGCTAAGGGGCAAGGAAGAGGGCAGGTTGCCTGTAGCTTACTCTGAGCAACAGTATCAGCCCCCCAGGACCTTTAATAGAAGTGTTGAACTATTCTCTCTTTAGCTGGGACAGATCCACTGTCCATATGACTAATGAACCCATTCTGATGCTACAAGTGTCTATTATTAATTGGTCAGCAGGTCTATTTTTTTCTTTTTATGGATCCCTGGGAGAAGCATTGGAATAGACGTAAGAACAGACAATAAGAGATGGCGTGTTTAAGAAGCCCATAAAGTAACAGCACTCTGAAATGCTTTGCATTTGACCTTCAATCCCACTGCTGTACTTGTCTAAGCAATATATTAACACAATCACTGTTAAGAAAACAATAGGAACCTAGAAAGAACTAGCTAACTGAGAGCAAGGTACTGGTCAAATTCTGCTCTATTTCAAGGGATTCTTATTAACTTCTGCATGGAAAAGAAGTTCATTTTTATGCTACACCATTCTCTCCGAGTCCAAAGACAAGGAATACAGGCATGGCCAAAGTGTATCAGACTTAGGCTCTTTGCCAATTTCCTGGACTATATATTTCAAATGAAAGTTAAGAATTTTTTATTAGACAGTGCTGTGAAATTTAGCTCTGCTTTGAAACTCCCCTTCTAATCCCAGTGTTCAGAGCTGGCTTTAGACCATAAAGCAAAAGGCTTTTGTCACTCCCAGCACTTCAGAATTAACAATTAAATTCTAGATATTTTCCTTATCCATTTCAGTGTCCAGTTCTCTTTGAATTGTGTTCAACTTTAGCAGCATTTGAGGGAAGCAAGTATTGCTCACATTATACGAGAGATTTTTTCCTTTGATCTGTGTTGAACTTCACTGGATATCTCACAGTTCTCAGGCTATGAAATGGAGAAAACAGAATATTGTAATATTCCTTCTCTGGATTCTTCCCCCATTTACATACTACTCCAGTGTCTTCTGCTATTTATTTTTATTCAGAGTTGAACAATACCAGTCCTTTCAATCTCTTTGTGCTCTGTGCTCATTTATGCTGTGTGATATCTTCAGATTGATGTGCTCTATCTACCACTGTTCTCCTTTATTGTGGTTTGAATGCCACACAGGCTATCACTACCTTTGCAAGATATAATCCTTCGGGATTAATAAGATTAATTTTGTTTTACGTTTTCTAAGACCTTTTCTAAAGTTCTGTTTCATGGCTCTGATGTCAAAGCCATGCAATATAGCTCTCCCTAGGCCTCCTTCACAATGAAAGGCTATTTTTCACGAACTTAAAACTCTTTAATTCATTTCAATGTCAGTCTGTTTCTTTAAAAACTCCCCTTGATTTTCAGATATCCCCTTTTGGGCAAGATGTCTTTGATCATGGCCCCATTGTCTAGAAAAAAAAAAAAAAACACATATACTGAAGAAAGAAACATAATGGATTCTCTTTCTGCACTCATGTGCACACAGGCTGAGTTCTGTTTCTTCACCATTTTGAGCCACAGATTGTTCCTAGAAAGGGCTAGGGTCCTCCAGGAAACACGTTTTCTCCACATTGAATTCCTGTGCCAGACATTATCTGTTTAATTCATTTGTTCCCAGCTAGGATGCTGTATTCGTGACAATGTGGAGTAGACCCCTCAGGAGGCTAGCAGGAGGGAGGGAGGGGGAAGCAGGCGGGATGGGGTGGATGAAAGGAGGGAGTGAAGAATGAAGGCTCAGCACAGAGATGTCACAGCACAGCCGAGGCTCTGACAGCAAGAGGAGAGGGGCAGGAGCTGTAGTACGCCCAGACCTCTCTGCTGACAGAAAGACATTTTCTTGGGGCCAGAGGGGAGAGAGCATAGCGGCTGAGATGTAGGAATCCAACAAGTTGAGTTAAAACCGTGTCTGGGACCCACCACACAAGGACCCACCAAAGAGCACAGCAGGCAAGGAGAGAATGATAGATGAACCCTTTTTATATCCATTCTGTCTCAATCTGCTCACCTAAGTTTTTGTCTGTGTTGATAAAATGATTATTCTAGTTTACTTTCCATTAAAATCTGGGTTGTGAGTTCAAAACCTTTTACAGTCTTCCCTGGGCAGCTCATGATGTGGAGGATGTTTTTGGCTCTTCAGGCTGGAAAAGTTCCACCTCAAAGGTCTGGCCAGCCACAGGTCCCAACACACTTCCAATATTTCTCCATATTTTTCCACAATAAACAAAACACATCCTAGGGGATGCATTATCTTTCCTGGCTTTTCTTTTTTTTTTTTTTTTTTAATAATGAGCAAGAAACAAAATACTTCTCCCAGAGATTATATTGATGGGAGCACAGCCCTTTGTTCTTAGTTCATACTTGCACAAAGCATCTCATTAAAGTAAACCTAAGTTATTCCTTTAATAAGGCGTGAGTCATGCCTGAAAAAAGGCTTCAGGATTTGGTCACATTGCTGTGGGAAGAGTATTGCTCTACTAGAAGTTGTCATGTCTCAAGGTGAGGTAAAATTTCATACCAATGGAGTAAGAGCAAAATGCCCAAAAGATTTCAAACTGCTTCTGAAAATAAGAAATGCAATGGATTTAAATGCTATCATTGTATAATCTTTCCAAATAAATTCCAAGTCTATTGAAGAAAATAACCTTCTATGTATTAAACCTTTGGGCAGAACTGAAGCGAAGCTGAAAACAAGATATGATCTCATCCTGACCATAATAGCAGACTTCCCTTGTTTTACATGGAACTTGTTTTGAAGCTTATTTTGAGTTCATTTGGCGTTCAGCCACATTTGTCCCTTTTCCATCTCAATTTGTCCATTTCAATGCTGCCATCTTGTGGGCCTACATCACTGTCTGGAAGATGCTGAAATACATTCCCTCCTGAAGCCACGTACTATACATCCCACCAGAATTCTTTCCTGACATTCCATTAGTGTTTCTGCCTTTTCTTACTTTTCTTCAAGTCTTCTTGTGAGCGGTTGAAAACATTACACCATTAGGGTGCAAAGATATATTAACAGCCAGAAAATCTATCCAATAATAAGCCAGCACTCTCTTTTTCAGTCATGTGTTGCAGCACAAATATCAGCTAATGTGAGCAAATCAGAAGAATTAATCCAACCACAAAAAAATCCCAAAATATGGGTCATCATAAAGTGACAAGAAACAACCACATCATTTATTAGAAATAGTCATACTCTTTCTGTTTCTCAGAGAAGCTGCTCTTACTATGGGAAACTGAGAGTTTCAAGCAGGAACGGTTTTGTTACTGGTCAGATGCATGCATTTGGTTTTGAAGTACAAAATCTGAATTATGCAATTACTAATCACATTTCATCCCTCCTTTTCCCTTGTTCCTTGCAGAGCTGCCACTATACAACTTCAACTGTGCCTTTGGCTGGGGATCCCAAAAGACTTTATGCCACTGGGAACATGACAACCAGGTGGATTTAAAGTGGGCCATCCTGACCAGCAAAACTGGGCCAATTCAAGACCACACAGGTAATCATGAGTTCATGGTTCAGCCATTTTAGGTGTGAAGAGGTCATTCTGTTTAATATCAGTGTGCCTTCCAAAACAATAGGAGAGTGAATAAAATATGTAGACTCACACAGACAATTCTATAAGCAACCTAATCTGTTATATGTAGTCACAACTGACCATAATTGCCTTTTCTATTGTGGAATAAGGATCCTTTATTGTCAGGAATTTAAGAGTTTCCCTCAATTGCCTTTGGATAACTATTATCTGGGGTAGAAAAAAAAATCTGAATGACCAAATATTCTGCTAATATCACTTACCAAGCGATACAGTCACGAACAAAACTGACATTATTACTGTTTGCTGTTACAGGGAATGCCCACCACAGAAAAGTTTTGTAAGTGAAACCTCCCAGGAAAATGTATTTCCATGCCCTCCTCTTCTCCTGCAGGAGATGGAGATTATAGTCATCCCTTTCCTCACAGTTTTTCCAGAAACATTACCCTAGGAAATTGATTGGTTGGTTTTGTAGTATCTAACTCATGGCTCTACATAATGAGGCAATAAATATGCTGCTGGCTAGTGGAGAACAGAGGGCACTGCATGACCTGCACAGCCTCTCGCTTTAGTGTTCTCTCTTGCATACGTGCAGATTAATCAAATGTGTTGAGATGAATCCCCCTTCCCTCTTCTGCAATCCCTTTGCCTAATGAGAATGACAAGGAAATTAGACAAAATTGGACTTTTTAAATTCTAAGACACTTTCAATTGAATCTTAAGACAAGTACAATAGTTTCAGGGAAAAAAAAAACTTATAATACTTTGACTATAAATGGCATTGTACAAATAAATGGCATCAAATTAACTAAATGCAGTTAGCTGAAGTGAAGGCTGTAATGGTGGAAAAATTGATGTAAAGTGAAATGGCTCAGTAGGATCTGACATTGAAAGGAGGTTAAAAGCTATGTTAGCCAGAGACTGACAAAATCTAAAAGGCATGCATGAGTAAAGCTCTAATTAAGACAATGAAGACAGAGTTCCTGACCCATCACTGCAATAATATTCTGGAAATGAGAGCTATCTGCACTTTGCCACCAAGGATTATAGAGAGACTGAACCTGTCTTCAATCAAGAGATGAAGAAATGATATTCCTCAAATGAGATTTTGTTGTTTCCACTGGCCCTGCTAGTGCAGAAGACTTACTTGTTCCATTAGCTGTAGCTTCAGTAAGTCTTAGAGGCAGCCTGTTTCCTCCTTATTGCACTAACTTTCAATATTTTCTAAATGTCTCCTTTAACTCTAAGGGCACCTTCACCTTCCAGGTTTGCCATTCCTCCACCAGTAGGTACAGAAGGAGTGGAGTGGCTGTCAGCATAGATGATGAGCAGCATGCAAGGCACTGATGTCCCAAACACATCCTTCAGTGTCACTACTACACAGAAAGACCACCCTATATTTTTGGGGGAACTCAGGCATATCTTGCTCTCAGCTGCACATGTATAAAGCTGAAGATACTCCACAGAAATTATTTTCAACAGCAATTGCTTAAAAACAGCAGGATATGCTGTATGTCACTACAAATTATACATGTCATGGCCAAATCTGGCTAGACTTAGGTCTTCCAGCTGAGACAGCCATTCTAATACTATGATTATTTTCCTTTATTCTCCCTTTGGATTTCCCTATCACCATTCTCTGATGAGATTTGGACTTGTGCTGCCCTCTGCACAGAAGCAAAGTTGGAAAGAACATAGTGGCACAAGCACTCCTACTGAAGAAGCTGGACAAGATGTTACTGCAGTAACATAGAAAAAATAAAAACTTAATTTTTGTGGCAATTTAACATCATCTTCCCTTATAAAGTTCTCTCAGAATACTTCCTCATGCATATTGTCCAGGAGACCTCTTTCAGAATACTTCCTCATGCATATTGTCCAGGAGACCTCTGACTGCCCATATGAAAATCCAAAGGAAAAAAGTCCTTTTCTCACTTTAGGTTCAATATATCTCATTCTCATTGATTGATCTCACTCCTTCCACCCACTGGGCTTAACCCACCTCTCTTTGCTCCTGGTTCACCTGCTATTACCCTGTCCTTCTTATACTTCCCCGAGTAGCAATGCTCATCTTCTCTTCTTCACTGGTTAGAACATTACAATCCAGGAAATCTCAATTACATGTTACTTCAAAATAAAGTCAAGAGTGTCATGTATAAGCAAAGACCAATGTTGATAGAGCACCACCCTTCCAAAACATCTTTTTTTGCCTTTTTTTACTTTTCTTTTTACACATTGATATAACCAGAGATGTATATTTATTTCAGCATTTGAGAAATAGCATTTCTTATTATTGCTTTTCTCCTTCTTCCTACTTTCATAAAAACTTAATACCAATGCCAATGATTTCTCAACCCTTTCAATTGAGTGTATTACTTGTGCAATCTATTCTTACATCAGGATAAACTTTGTATTTTTGTACCATACTTCTCTGCAAAGCAGCTGTTAAAAAGCTGACTGGAATGGATGTCTGGATGGTGTAAATCAGGAGTACTTCTCTCTAGTCAGTATCTTACTTAACAATTTTGTGTTACCAAAGTAATCACACTCCCACGTGCTTCTCTCCCAGTGTGATTAAGCAAGTAATTTTCCAAGTTAAGGGTATCAGGTGTTCAGATTTCAACATGTATAAATCCATTATGCTCTTCAAAAAATACCAGCCATAATCTTACTCTTTTGGGAAATGGCTCACAAATACACAGAGCCCAATATATCATTACAAAAAATTAAGGGAATAATCTGGCATCATTTGAGACAAGGCTCAGACTCTATTCAGGAGCACTGTTCTGATCTCAGTTCCTGATCTCTGACCATGGCTGTTCAAAGCTGTTTTATCCTCCAACATCCTTCCCATTCTAATCTTCCCTTCTTCATCACAAATTACTTTAAAAATTAAAAATAGCTCTTTGCACAATCAGTGTAGAGTAGTCCCCAGGGATTTCTGTCTGCCCTGCTGAACTTGTGCTGGCTCTCTTCAGGAGGTGCACACTGACTGGTGGAGCATATGCTGTGGCTCAGGCATGCTTTGCTTCCTTCCCTGAATGAAAGCAAATGCCCTGGGCGTGCCATGGAGTGAACATGTTCTTACAGTCACTCTTGGCATTAAGCATCCCAGTGAACATCATATGATGTTGCCAGAAGATATCATAGAATCAGAGTGGTTTGTGTTGCAAGGGGTCTTTAAAGGTCACCTAGTTCAACTTCCCCTGCAATGAGCAGGGACATCTTCAACTAGATCTGGTTGTTCAGACCCCCTTCCAACCTAATTTGAATGTTTCCAGGGATGGGGCATCTACCACCTCTCTGATCAACCTGGTTCAGTGTTTCACCACCCTCGTAAATATTTTCTTCCTTATAACCAGTTTAAATCTACCCTCTTTTAGTTTAAAACCATTACCCCTCATCCCTTCACAACAGGCCCTGATAAAAAGTTTGTCCCATCTTTCTTATGAGCCCATTTTAAGTGTTGAAATGCTGTAATAATGTTTCCCCATGAGCCTTATCTTCTCTAGGCTGAACAACTCCATTTCTCTCAGTCTTTCTTCATAGGAGAGGTGTTTCATCCATCTGATCATTTTTGAGGCCCTCTCTTTAGCGCACATCAGCTTCTCCTAGAGCTCCAAAACCAACACCCTCTTGGCTCTTCGTTGTAGGCCTTGACCCATCAGCATAGAAAGCAAGCAGACTGTTATGGGGTGGTTGGGGTTTCTTAGTTATACAAATAAAATGAAAACTGGTGTCTATTCCTAACACAGTCCTTCTGTCACAGTAGGAGATGGCAATTTCATTTACTCGCAAGCTGATGAAAGCCAGAAAGGAAAAGTCGCCCGACTGCTGAGCCCCGTGATTTACTCACAGAACTCTGCCCACTGCATGACTTTCTGGTACCACATGTCCGGCGCACACGTTGGCACCCTGAAGATCAAACTACGGTACCAAAAGCCAGATGAGTACGACCAAGTGCTGTGGACCCTGAGTGGGCACCAGGCAAACTTCTGGAAGGAAGGACGCGTTCTTCTTCACAAGTCTGTGAAACACTATCAGGTGAGCTTGGCTGCTCCTCACTGAGCCAGCAGAGACAAGGCCAGTAAGACCTTGCTGGTTGTGTTTCATACACTGTAGAAAAAGATGGCACTGAAGTATTTTATGTCAACTGTATTATATCTACAGATGAGGTGCTGTTGCTGTGACAGTGGCAATAGTGGCGTATTTCATGGTGTCTCACATGATAGTGATACAAGCAATTTGTTATCAAGGCCCAAATACTTTAGAAATAATGTCACAAATGTCACAAAACTGCATCCTTGACACAGTTTTGCTACTGGTGTAAAAGTCTTTAACTTACAACATCATATAAATTCACATTTCCCTGTGTAAGTTCATAAAAGCAGGCAGTGCAGATTGGCAGGCTACAATCAAAGCACATGTAGAGGTGATATCATGACAAATGAAGATACCTATTAATAACTAATTAACTTATGCTGAATGCTGCAATTGTGTGTTAACATGAAAACAATGTGAACGTTATGTTATTTTGTCAGGTGGTTATTGAGGGAGAAATTGGAAAAGGAACTGGAGGAATTGCTGTGGATGATATTAAAATCGACAATCACGTGGCACAAGAGGATTGCCGAAGTAAGTAGCTAGAACATATAGAAATCTCATACAAAACTTTATTTTGTTCTGATAGCTAGTTGTATCTGTGAGAAAGGGATAAATAAATATTGGCTATATAGGAAGTTTGGCGTGGAAAGCATCTTAATGTGACCCATAGCTTTGTTCACAGTAAGTGCCACTGGTGTCATCTCAGTACTGCAGCAACTGCAGTCTTTTGGATCAGAACTGGCACCCAACTGACATAGGTCCCAGCATGTTAATATTCTCACATTTCTCCCTGTATTTTATATGACTGCCCTCTAAATTTCTCTGCTTTTCCTTATTCATTTCCCTGCTTTATCTAATGTCCAAAATCCAAGTTTATTTCTTCACCCTTTTTAGATCCCTTACTACTAAGCCTGCTTGGATTCTATTTTAATGGACCATATCAAACCTTGCCAGGATAGAGATACAGTGAAATGACTCCTGCTCTGTCCTCTGCTGTCCTGTAATTCTGAGTTTGCTGTGACTCATTGGCTAGAGTCACCAGCTCTCAGACATGTGAGGGTCAAAGTAACGTAGAACATGGCCTTTCCACATCTGAGCCAGTCTGTTCCTGTCATGGTATTTGAGTCCTTTTATTTCTACCCAGTCTTAAGTTATTCCAGTCACTGCTGATCATATGTGCATGACATACCACACGTAATTTGGCAGCAGCAACCCCAGATAAACACAAGCAACTGAACCCTGTCCTTCATAATGCAGATGAAGCAATGACTTTTATGCAGGAGGAGGCATAGAACTGAGATCCCTCAGTGTTTAGGAAGATAAACTCATACCATGTGAGCTGGTGACACAACTGAAATCAATAATAGTGTTCCTCACCTTTGATAGCTAATATTCTTTTGGGGGGTAACATGACAGACTTCAGCTATGCAGTAATTTCACTGCTGGATGAGAAAATTGTACAATCACTTTTTAAGACATAGTCCATTTTCTGGAGTTCATCATATGTGACCAAGTGACAATGACCAGGAAAGAGGCAGGAGGCACTGCTTGGTCCTCCTGCAGTGTCCTCA
This sequence comes from Heliornis fulica, assembly GCA_013399135.1. NCBI lineage: Eukaryota > Metazoa > Chordata > Aves > Gruiformes > Heliornithidae > Heliornis > Heliornis fulica. The sequence continues at coordinate 573,785 of VXBZ01001815.1, read as the reverse complement.
GTGCCAAGAAGGGTGCTGAAACCACAGTCATGGTATTTACCCAACTCCAAAATGAGAGAGGAAGGTAATGTCTTTCTCCACATGTTTTGTTTGTTCAAACCAGATGCTGAGCAAAGACTTTGGCCTGTGGGAGCTAAAGCCAACAGCTCAGTCTGGAGCCCAAACACAAGTTGTCTCACTGCAGTCAGTGAAACTATTCTTGTGATTAACTATGCCCATGCTGATGAAGTGTTATGGAATTGGGCTCCAAAATTGTAAATACAATGAATGAGATGCTAATTCATCACACTGATTTCTCTTTCCCAGGCATGGGAAACCCCTGCTGATAACTAAAACTGTGCCAAGACTGGGCAGAGAGGAGTTTTTAAATTTTTTTCCCATTAATTTTCAGAGCCCATCATAATGAACAGTTCTGTCAAGCTGACATAATGATGCTCTAACACAGGAAAATCTGCTATACCATTATTGCCAGCATGATAGTCAATCAGTGTTTGTAACCCTAATAATCAATGTCAATTCTCTTTGCTTCATTAGAATCAACTGATGTGGAGAATGAAATAGATGAAGAAGACCCGGAAAGTAATCAAACAGGTAAAAACTGTGTTGTTGTTAAAAGAAAATGAATTTTAAAGTGTATTTTCATGTGAATTTCTGTATTCTATTTATTTATTTATAGATGAGATCTCTAACTGCATATTGTATTAAGGGTTTTTATTTATGTAGATCAGATGCTAAGAAGGTTTATATTTATTCGAAGGATAGAATAATTTTATTCTTCCATGTCTTCTATATCTTGTGGACTTTGTATTATTTATACCTATCTCAAACCTTCCAAATTATATACACATAATTTGTTACATCATTTGCATATACATGCACACTATAGCTCCTCTGATATTTTGTTAGAGAAAAGGCTTGTCCACAGCTGAAGAAACAACTATCATTATATCTTACAATTAATAACTTGCAGTGGCTAGGTAATTAGTCTCAAAACTCTTCAAGCTAATTATTTCACAGACCTGGCTGAAAATGTCATTTTATGACCAGTCTACCAAAGCATTATCATTTTCAATGATGATAGCTTTAAATGGATCGTTAAATGGATCATAATTGTCATATTGTCCCAATAATAAAATATACTTGCATTTTGCAGGCAATGAGCTTAATTTTTTATTACAGTCAATGAGATTGCTCTCATTGATTTCAGTGAAAGCAGGATTTGTCCTGACAGATTTTTTTGGCTTTTCCTGCAACAATTAGTAATTTTTGCAAGCTTATCGGACCTCTTTCATAAACTGGAAGGGTTGAGAGAAAACATTATGATACCCAGTTAGTATTTATACAAGGGGGTAGAGTGCTTTTCTGTGTCGGTTCTATCTCTATTTCCATTTGAAGGTCTAGTCCTGATGTCAGTAAAGAGGGATGCAAAATGTCTGCAGATTCCCAGCTGATATCTAAGGCTATAAACATTCACACAGAGCAAATAAGATTTAATTAACATTTTTGTGCTAAATGCTGCAAGCTGGCAAAATATGATCGAATATCTAGTTATTCATTCTCAAGACTCCCTCTTAGTCCGAGGTAGAATCAGACCTCTACTAACGTACAACTGATTCAAAGATTGGAGAACAGGTTTTAAAAAATCAGCAACTATTCAGGCCTCATTATAGTTTTCAGCTGTTTGTGACTACCTCCAAGAAGGTAGATTTTCAAATTATATAGCAACTTCTATCAAAAATATAATGCCCTTTCTACAAATGTCCCATTCATCAGACAAAGTTCTACCTGGAATCATCCGTTCTGAAACTTTTGCAATTCTTTGCTCCATTTCAGGGTTTACGCCTCCGTACCATACAGGTGAGGACTATGATGATAACATCTCCAGGAAACCAGGCAACGTCCTGAAGACCCTAGATCCAATCCTTATTACCATCATAGCTATGAGTGCACTCGGGGTGCTTTTAGGAGCAATCTGTGGAGTTGTCCTGTACTGTGCCTGTTGGCACAATGGGATGTCGGAGAGGAACTTGTCTGCACTGGAGAACTACAATTTTGAACTGGTTGATGGTGTAAAACTGAAAAAAGATAAACTAAACACACAGAATTCATACTCAGAAGCATGAAGGTATAAAGCGACTGGAGAAGTTTCAAAGAATCGGGATGGAAGGACATAGCTCGGTCGTGCTGGGGAACTGTGGATCTTCTTTTATGTACAGGCTGAAAAGTGCATTGATGACACTGAGCCAAGCTTTTCTCAGGAGCTTCAATGAGTGTGTAACCGACAAACATGGACAACAATCTGTGTTAACAATCTGAATCATGTACAGTCTGCTTTTTCTGTTGGTTTTATTTGAAATAATCAAATGCTGGTGTTGCGACCAAGTATGATTGACTTATGATTCATTTTGTCTTTCTCTCCCTTTCTTTTGTTTTCTGTTAATGAATTCTTTTTTTACTGTGCAAAATCCAAGATGCTGTCACAAAATGTATTCAGTGGGGTCCTTTGGATGGACATGCTGTCTGTAGCTCAGTGCCCAGAAAATATTGGAGTAACAACAATTAGTGGACTCCTGCACCTGTATTTGTGTATAATTGCTCGTGTTGTGCATAGGCAAAGAAGGGTTAGGATGTTTTTGAAAGTACTGCTTCATCAGTACCGATATAGTGTGTCAGCTCTGTTTACGAAGCAATACAGTCAAATTTTATTGATGTTTTTCAGTGTTGTACTAAATTTTGTGCTTGTGAACTCCATAAAAGAGTATGTGCCATCATCAGACACAACTGGTAACTGAGTGTACTTCCTAAAAACTAAACAAAAAAAGTCCTTGGCACTGGCTAGTGTATGTCCTCTCAAGTGCCTTTTTGTTTGTACTGCTTCTCATTGTGTTAACACTAACCACTGCTATGCTTCTCTGCGGTTGTGCCCTTGTCTTTAATCATATTCTGATGGCTTACCGACTAAAAAGAAAATATATATTTTAGTGTAAGAAAGTGGCCTCAGCAAGGCAAGGGCTAATCAGATTTGACAACCTGGCTCGATTGTTCTGCTTTCTGTATTTCAGCTTCATGTTTCTTGACCCTTTTGTATAAAGCTGCAATATCCCCTTTTATTGTTCTTTCATATAGAATGTATTTTCAAATGTAAATTCTCTCTCCCTTTCTCTTTCTCTTTCTCTCCTCCTCTCTCTCTCTGTCTCTCTCTCTCTCTCTCTGTCTCTCTCTCTCTCTCTCTCTCTCTCTCTCTGGCTAGATTGCATAAGCATTTGCCATTGCCAAGGAAAGAAAACTGCAGCTTTAACTTGCTGGTAATGGCAAAGGATTTTATTAGAGTTTGTGTTAAAGATAAGGGAAAATTCTTAACTTTACCCTCCAAAGTCGAACTTTGGGTTTCTTCTTAACAGCATAAAGTGACAGTATCTTTTTTCCTGAATTCATCAAACATGCCTTTTATCCTGAACAGCTTGCCTGTTAATTACACTAGGGAAAATGATTCTCTTACTGAAAAGATTGCCTTTAAAATGAGAAAGTTTCCTCCTCCTGCCCCTACCTGAACCCAGAGTTCTGTTCTCTCAGTAAATGTGTATTTTCATGCTAATCAATGCTAATTGAGCTTACGAATGTGTACTGAGGGCAGAATAAAATCCCACAGTGTATGTAGGGTATGTTCTTACCATCTTGTTATATCCAATTGGCATTTCATACCAGAAGGTTTCTGTTTGACCAGAAGTGAGGATAGTGACAGGTTCAGTGAGCTGAGTAGTGTAAACTGTCAGAAAAAAATGTGTCTGACAATTTTGTGGCAATTTTGTAATATTTTAGGGCAAATATTACTGGATAAATAATATTCAGCAGCCTATGCATCTAGTCCAGCAGGGTAAAAAGAAACAAGAGTATGTTTCCTGCATGTGTCCGTAGGAGAAGGCAAGGGGCTGGAGGGCTTGCTCCCCCTCCTGCAAGTGCAAGAGGAGACTCTGTGTTTTCTCTGGTGACCCACACACAGCACAGCCATAACCGAGGAGGCGGTGAAAGAAGGCAGCTTTAACCTTCCCCTCGGTATCTACCAACCAGCAGCTAAAACCAGTGCAAACATGGGGACAGAAACATCCTGCAAAGTGCTGAACTTTTTCCTCACTGAATTCCCGAATCGATCAGGGAAGTTATTGTGACTTTCTAAGTGAGTCTTCTCCAAAACTGCTTTTGTAGTAGAGCCATGAAGTATCCTGTCCAGGATTTGGACTAAAGAAGAGCTACTTCAGCCTTGAATTACTAAGGCAACAGAATCCCTCCCCCTGCCATTTATCAGTTAAATGCTTTGAAGCATATCATTTCACCAATATAAACCATAAAACAGAAAAACAGGTAAGAAATCCACCAGTAACCTAGAAATCAAAGAAAAGGGAGGGAAATTAGAGGTAAAAATTGAGTATGGAAATCGAAAATCTTTTAAAGGAAGACTCAATAGAAGAAAGAGTGGACAGTTGCTAGGAGTCCTGTAGACAGAGATTATAGTGAATATTCAAAGAGCTATTTATATGCCTAAATTGGAAGAGTTCCCGCTCCAGGCTCTAGACCCTGGGTCCTCCAGAAGGTAAGACACAGCACCTAAAGCCTAGAATTAAGACCTAGTAGTTAGCCCATGAAATGTCCTAAGTGGCAAACTCATTTTGGAAGAGGCAGAATTTTCATTTTGTATCCCACAGTGTAATTTGTCCATAATGTCCATAATGTCCATCACAGCAGCTAGTTAATTAACCCAAAGAAAAAATTGATTGTTTCAAAATTATTTTCAGCACACCACTACAGTGTGATTCAGGTGTTAAGGTCTTCTCCTCATCTGAAAAAACGTCTAGTCCGCTAGCCTGACTCAAATTACGTCCATATATTGCCTTGAAGAGAAAATCCCATTGGGAAGTCCAAGCTCAAAACCTTTTGAAGTATTCCCACAGATTTCAATACATTCTGGACCAGCTCCTGATCTTAATCTATTTGAACAGCAAAGCTGGTGGTTGGTGGGATTTTTTTCTTCTTTTAACATACTGAGGATAGTGAACATAAAAAGAAATATATCTCCTTTGTGGTCTTCAGACCTTAGTATGATAATAAGGATCTAGCACTGAAGATTTGATTTCTCTGAAGGTAACAGAATGAAAGTTGCCCTTGAATAAAGGAAAAATGATACTGCAACTTTACATTGAAAAGTATCTTGCACTGATAAATATATTTAAAAAAATTATATGTTTATAAAGTTATTAATTTGTAAAGGCAGTGTTACAAAATGTTCAGTTTATATTGTTTTAGATTGTTTCATAATTTTTAAAGTGTAAAATAACATATTTTTTTCTTTATTGAAAAACTATAAAAATCTTCTGTAGTAAAATGATTTCATTTTACTGGTATATTATTGCTTCATGTTTTTGTACCATCATAAAACTTTGTGCAAATTTTTTTTACAGAAATTTTTATTTTCTATGACAATAAGACACTTGTAAATTGTTGTTTTAAAATGAACAGCGAAGCCTTAACTTTAAATGACATTTGTATTCTCAGACACTGAGTAGCATAAAAAAATCACATAGAACTGAACTGTAACTTAAATTTCCAGACTATGACTACTACATTCCAAAGAAACAGTTGAATTAAACATTTTCATAAAATATCCCATACCTGATGTATTTTATTATACTAAAATGGATTGGTTTTATTAAATGGGTGGTTTTATTTAGCATCTTTCTCCAAACACAATGTTTTAACCACGGTTACAATTGTTGGTAGACAACTCCAGTAAACACACACCTTGGTGGGACCATTCCTGGTTTAGGAAGGAGCAGTTCACACTCTACCCACACAATTATCTTTCACTGCCTGAAGACACTCCCAATACATGCCTAACTTTTAGCCAAACAGCAGGGATTTAGGATAAACGTGACACCAGTGCTGCAGGTTGTAGTTCAGCTTGCTGCTGAGAAGCCGAAGCTGCACACCCTGCATAGGTTATATATATGCCTTGTAGCTTTTTCTTGGGGGGATGAGTTTTACCAAGGCGTAGTGTCCAATTTTTCACAAATTGCCCCACTAAGTCTCTGCTCTAGTAGTAGGGTTTGCACTGATGAGCTGCAAAAGTCCACTGAAGTCATCAGGACTTACTCAAGAATGGCCAGATCTCCCAATGTGGAGCAGAAGTTGCTGATGGGACTAAATGCAGCAAGACCAACCCATTGGGCCTGACTCAGCATTCAGTTGGGTCTTGAACACATCTGTAGAACAAACATGGGTAAGGAAACCTTCAAGTAATTTGCTTCCAGACCTGAAGCTTCAGATTGCACTTCTCCTGTTTTATGCAATATTTACCTATTTGTTTATTTTTAATACTGAGGAGTCTACACATTACAGTTTGTCGACATATGAACAACACACATATCACTGGTGTTGAGCAATCAAAACTAGGTTGAGTGCTCATGAACAGATATTTGACTTCAGCTAACTTACTACTTTTAGAGAAAAAATATTGTACTTATTACTACATATTTGATGATTCTTACACTTGAGAAAGCATCAAATCTCTCCTTCTCAAGAGTGGTGTTGAGGGCACCTGTTTAAAAGATGAGGTGGAACTAGAGCAACATGCCTGGGCAAAACTTAACTGGTGGTCAGAACAGGGATTGCTCTCAAAAGGCAGTTGCAAAGAGTGTTGTCCATATAATCACCACATCCAAATTCCTTAGGAATGTACTTCATTTCGCTGTTTCCTTCTGTGATAGTCAGCCATGGCATTCTTTGAGGGAAAATAAATAGCAATAGAATTGATTAGTGAAAAAAAAAGAAATCTATAAAGTAAATCTGCTGAAGATGAAGTTCAGAAAAGAGACAGGTATTTAAATTAATTCTTTCTTTTATTTAGGGGAAATTAATTAGCCTAGAAGCTAACAACTATTTAATATTAAATCTTCCTTCCACACTATATCAACTGCATAAAGGAAAGACCAAAATGGTGCGATGAGATCTGAAGCACATTTCAGAACATGTAAATTTGAAAGAAAAAGAAGAGCAGATGGAAATAACAGATGAGTCAGCTACAGATAACCAGTGTCAGGAGCACATAATTCTGAAGCTCAAATATTAGGGTCATGGTCTGTGAAAAGGATCTTTGGCAGGTAGAGACAAGCAAACCCTACTATTATTATTTCACCAATCAAACATACCAGCCATGAGCCAGCAGCCTCGTAGCCACAGTGCTGAGGCCAAGGCCAGTTCCTTGCCTTTTGGCAGGACATAAAATACAATTACACAGCAAAAGGCAGATATACAGGAGAAGCAGGGACAGCACAGATGATGTATGGTTGAGTCAGGCCTACTGGTGTCACAGAAATGGCACAACAGCAGTGCCTAGTCATACAAACCTGCCCGCTGGACCAAAGCTGCCAGACCCAGTGGAGTTGAAGGCTCCTCAGTCATAATAAACTGCCTTTTCTGAGGCCTACAATGACTTAACAGCGGCATACTAATATAGATCTAAAATCGACCCTTGTCTTCTCTTATGTACATTTTGTCCATATCTAAGTGAATTCTCCTAACATGCTTTCTCAAAGCAAGTTGAAGTTAGTTTTGATTTTCACATCATGGCATCTGGACATTAGATTCCCGAAGTAATTCACTTCCCACTCCTTAATTGCCCTGTCCTTTGCAATGCATTATGCCTAACAGCATATTGGTCTTAGCAACATTAATTTATTAAAGGTTTAATTTTTTCTTTTATTCCATTTTAAGCCTCAGGTCACCCATAACTACAATTTTATCTACAAGTGTTTGTTAAATTATAGCAGAGTGTATCTAATTTTTTTTTTCCATGGGATACTTTGAATAGCTGTTTTATTTGCCCATTAGTCCCCCTGTAGAGCCTAATTGCTTTTCTACAGTAGGTCATCTCTCTATATACACTTGTATTCTCATAGCTACACACAATCAAACTCTAATCTTATCACCACAGGACTGATGGTGTCTCAATATTTATAACTGAAAATCTCATTAAAAAATCTTCTGTCCTTTTTCACAGATGGATGGCGTCTTATCCTGTGTCCAAACCTAATTCCACCTTCAATAATCATATTCTCCTATTTAAATTTACATTGTTTTTATTCATATCTCTGACATTTGATTCATGTCCCTGTCACTGTCCAGCATCACTGTGCATCATGCACTGTGTTTTACTATGGACGGTTATGTTTCTATAATGGATGAGGTGGGTCCGGTTCAAAAAGGAGTTACAGTCTTACTGGAACACTATTGGTAGCAGACAGAGAGGTCAGCTGGTGCTCTCAAGGAGCCCATGTAATGAGAAGGCCTGGCAGGGTTTGTCAGGTGTTGCCATGACAAAGACCATTGTGAATACAGCGTTTGATGACACAACCAAAGAGATTGTGTACATGGACTGTGTAGCCATCAGTGTCACTGTAGCAACTCCCTGAGTAAGTACCTGGGATGCTTTGGACATAATTCCTGCATCATTGGGTCTTGGATGACTGTATGCTTTGAACTATCTCAGCTTTGGGATTCTCTGCAGCAGAAACTTATTGAGGAGACTGTTCTTATAAACAAGACATCTCATACATTGTGGACTGCTGAGATGGGTGTCAGGGGAAAATGGAGGACCAAGAATATGATGCCACTGTACTAGGAGGTGTAGTAACAAGGTCAATATAGATCTCAATGCTTAATGAATAGGAACAAGTTAATAAAACCCTTTTTTCAAGGACCATGAGACCCTGGAGGAGGAAGGTCTGGTCTAAGGAAATTAGTATTTCAGGTGACAAGAACTTGCAAAAGGAACTATCAGAAAACTCTCTTGTCCAGTTCCTTGGTTTCTGCCTCACAAAAAACCCTTCAAAATTCTCAAAACATGCCTGTATTATGGAAACATCTCTGGCAGCTACAAAGCACTTTTAAATCCTCAGGCATGGAAGAAGGGAGTGGAGGGACCAACCCATGTGTTAGCTGAACCTAAATGGTGTATTTCTGCACTCAAACAGGCAATAGGTGTGGATATATCTTTGAAAACCCAGGAGGCATCTCAGGACTGTAAGATTGACATTCTCCATGCATCATTTTCATTTTAAGCGCTGTTACCTCCATAACATACCTATGCATACCTTCTTCCGTAACATGTTGATCTGTGCCATTTGTGAAGTAAAACTATATTGAGTAATAGAACTACTGGGTGTTCCTACTGTTAACATTTCCTTAGTGCAATTTATGCTTCCCTCACTGCTCAAAAATATCTCCCTATGTAATACTAAGGCACGCATAGCATGAAATAGCCCCATTTAGTGCACACATACCCCATGTCAGAAGAGAGAAGAGACAACCTCATCACTCCCCTCCTCTTCCATATCTCTGCCAGGGCTATGTTCTCCATGTCAGGGATCCAGATTCTATGCCTTTAATAAATAACCTGCCTTTCAGAGAGCCTCATTTTTTCCTACATCAGGTCCCATATATTTACATTAATCCATTAATTAAATATTGATACCAATCTTCCTACTAAATATTTACTTACCAGCTTCATAACTGTTAGCATACCAGAGTTGGGTCATTCTCATTTTGCCACCCGAGACTACCAACTAAACCTCAGTGTTTTATCTGTCTATCCTTTTAACCTTCTAGTCTGACTCTGTTGCCCATAGCTCTATTAGCAAGGAAAAAAAAAAAAAAAACAGGAAAACATAAAGTGGAGGCATAGCTGTGTCCACTTCCTATTTATGTGACTGAAAGAACCCAATGAATATGTAGTAAATAAATAAATAAACAAATAAATAATCAAACAAACAAATAAATAAATAAGGTTTTCTGTGGAATGAAGAGAAAAGCCACCAAACTGATTGGAGGAGGATTTGAGATGTCTAGGAAGCCATCTGCCATAAGGAGGCAGACACTGTAACATTTTAAAAACTATACCGTAACAACTAGAAAGGCTTAACAAGTCCTCAAAGTGATTGGACCACAGAATTATCAAAGTAGGCAGGTTGTGAAAGTATTAATATACCCCAAGCATAGCTAACAAAATGGAAGAAATGCAGGAGAATACTTAGTGTTAAGAGTAGATCAGAAAGGACCTCCTTATTCTAGGTTCTACTAGTTTATCTTTCAATCAGTCCTCAGAAGATAGGAGACAAACCAAGGAATATACTCAAGTATAACTCAGTCCCACATATAACATGTGTTGACTAATTTGTGTCCTACGGTTATCATGTGTGTCTGAGACTGAGACAAGAAGTTGGTTGCCACCACTCTTTCTGTGGAACACCTCTGACCCTCAATACCAACTCCTTTCCATGTCCTCTGAACAGTTAAACACAGGAAACGATAACACCTTGTACTCATTGCCCACATATTCAAACTTTTTTCTTCTTGCTGTAGGCCATATTGTCTTTCTTTCAAGTTTCTTTGGCCTTTCTTCTTCTTAAGACAAGGCCTGCCAAACAAGCCATGTTTGCCCAGACTCTCTGTCTTGAATGGTGTGGAGCACCCCAGTTCCCATTTATCAGCTTAGGAAGCCATGTGTGGGGCCAGACCTCCCCACTGCTTAGCCACACTGCCCTGCTGCCCCAGCCATTCATGGCCTGCTGGTTGCTTTGCATGACTGTCTCGCTTGTGATAGAAGGTCACTGAAGGTTCACTTTAAATCTATACTCTTCTTTCAATGCAACTAAGGATCATCTTTGCTACTTTTAACTAGTCTTTTCAAAATCTATTCCCTTTATGCATACTGAGGTCTTAAAGTGGTCAACTTAAATCCATATATCTTGATAAAGTGGCTGAATTACTGCCGCTGAATGCTAGGCCATTATCTACAATTAGTTTATGGCTCTTAATAGCTATTATTGAGAAGATGGATATCTCTATGGCATAAGTGTCTTACCGAGGATCCTGTTAGGACTCTTGCTTATGAAAAGTTAAGTGGTAGCTGCTCCCTGGAAAACCTCAAGTTACTCTTCAAGCTGAAATAAACCGGTACCAGCTTATTACTATGGGTCATAAATAGGTTATATGCATTATGAGAACTATCCAGTTATTCTTTGCTACATAGTATGTGCAATAATGTAAACATGCACGGCACTATCTAGACAGACTGAAGAGATGCTGTGTGGATGTCATCACCTGCTTTAAGAGAAAAATGCCAAACATCTGTCAGTCATAAGCAGATGTAGTAACTTGCCTCATAGTGGCAACTCTTTCCTGTTCATAGAACTATGGTGGTTTGAATAGTTAGAATAAGCATTTGCCAATTCATTGGAGAAAACTATGGATTTATGAATCTCCTTGAGGAACTGCCTTCTGATGAAGGACATGAAGGAGCAGGCTAGAGGCAGAGTAGATGGGGTCATGAACTTCATTTTACTTCTCCTCACGAGTAATAGTGCTAAACTGATAGTCAGTCAGATCTCTCATTTTCTTTAATTTAACGCTATTCTTCTTGCTCCGTGCATTACTGACCCCACATTATAACTGAAACGTGTTTTATTACAATGTTAAGCACTGCTTTAAATGCACATGAGAAGTTTTCAGTGCTTTTTATACTGCTCAGTTATGTGTGGTGAGTTTTGTTCTTTTCACATAAAGAACCATCTCAGAGCTAACAACTTATATTATTTTAATCAAGTCTCATTTCATACAGGTTGTGAACTTTAGTACAGATTGTCATTTCTTCTGGGCTTCAAATAAAATGCACAGCTCAGCACAAGTCTGACCTCTGTGGTTTCCTATTGGCATGTACTTGCTGAAGGCGCTTCATTAGACACCAGTGGCAATAGAGCTTTCAGACTCCTGCTTTTAGCATACTGGCTTTCTTCAGACCTGCTGATGATTACCAGTATATCCATTTTAATCCATGACACATTGCATGTGTGTTACACATAGCAAGCACAAGTGTATATTTATATCTCCTGAGATGCGACCATGATTCTACAACAGAAGGTGAAGCAGTAATGCAATCGAGGATCTGTCCAAAGGTAGAGGTCTGTGTGGTTGTCAAACTCCTGAAGGTTTTAGTCAGGTCTGGGAATTCCTTGTAACAGTGTAATGTACTTAGAAATGCAAAGGGCATCTCTACAGGCAGAAGTATTTTCAGGCTGCTCTCACGTTGCTTTTCTCGCTCAGTTCCTAGCTCAGATTTTGCATCCTAAGGAGAGAGACTTTAATTTTTAGCAATTTTTTTCCCTGCTACTTTATGAATATATAATTTTATGAGCTAAATGGATTTATATTTAATGTTTATATTGTTATGGTGCCTACAGGATAACAAATTGTCGTCCCATGCTTCCAAAAAACATGAAAATACACAGAAAATGTACATTCCTACCTCATAGCCAGGAGCTGTGAGGGGGCTGCTGTTGGTACTAAACCCTCATGTTCATCAAGCACCTTTATTGCCAGCTCTGTATCTTGTACTTCCAGAGATGTTGCTGGGTTTTATGATCAATACATCAAACGTATGGGATGCTACTACAAATGTTGTCAATTAGCCTTCAAGGGTAGCATTGGGCTTGTCTTCCACTGGCTAAATTGGACATCATCTCCAAATTGGGAGTTATATCCACCATTTCAAACACCTACCTGAGGAAGGGGTGAATTTTCCTGAGATTATAAAATTTCTCTTGCCTACAGAATACTTTAAATTTATAGTTCAGGTTTAAGGGTCTATAGTATAGATAGGTAAAATGAAATTAAAATTATTTTAAACTAATCCTAATTAAGAACAAACTAGAGGGGGTTTTGTTTGGATTTCCCAGGAGCAAAGATCTGAACTGCTTTGACTGATTTTGATCGCAGGTGGTTTTGACATGTGAAAGCATTGGCCCATGTGCTAAGCAACTAGCAAAAGCAGAACTTAACCATGTAGGTTACAGTAGGACTCTCAAAACCCACTGGTTTGATTTCAGTAGAGAAGGCAAATATGTAGACTGAACATAGGCAGAGTATTGACTCCTTTATCATTGTGTCATACACTGCTCCCTAGATTTATGATATGCCTTGAAGAAGTCTTATCCAACCCTCATATTTAGGCAGACTTGGTGTTTTGGGTTTTGGCTGGTATAGAGTTAATTGTCACAAGAAGCTGGGAGGGGACACAGACAGGACAGTTGATCCAACCTAGATAAAGAGATATTCCAAACTGTGACATCATACTCAGTATACAAGTGAGGGACCTGGGCAAGGAGTCACTGCTTGGGGACAGGCTGGGCATTGGCTTCTGGGCAGTGAGTGAGCTGTATTGTGTACCACCTACATTGTTTTTGGGGTTTTTTTAGTAAGTATTGCTGTTGTTACCTTCCTCTTCTTTTGTTGTCCTATTCAACTGCCCTTATCCCAACCCACAAATCTTACCTTTATCTTCTGATTCTTCTCCCCAGCCCACTGCTGGGGAGGGAGGGATGAGTGTGCAGCCATGTGGTGGTCAGCTGCTGGCTGGGGTTAAACCACAACCTGGTGGTCATGTATTTATTCAGACTCTAGAAGTAAGAATTAAATTTGGATTTTTATAGACTTGTTAAATTCGCTTCTTAAATTGGTTTTGCTCTAGCTGCTAAAAGCTAATTATACTGTTTTCCTACAGTGCTGCAGTTCCAACCGATTGTTGCCTAGCTCACAGTCATTATTCATTTTCTCACTTCCTTATCTTGTGTTTTGGTTTCATTCTAGTCTACATCTATCTTTACAGATAGCTGGTGGGTTTTTTTTTCTGTAGAGATTTGATCTACTTATTTTATTCTCTGGTGCTGCTTCTGTCTCAGTGAATAAAAGGTGTGTATTTCAGGAGGGCAACTCTTCATCCTCTCTATTAAGTTTCAAAATTCTTCAATTTATAGCTGTATTTCTTAACTTCCCATGCATTTCAAACCATTTTTAGATGGTTTGTTAAGTATTTTTCTCAGCATGAAAGACACCTATGTCTGTGGCAGGCAGCATGAAGGATAATCCAAAATCACTGCCTGCTTTGGATACAGAAGGAACCCTATTAAAACTATTAATGAAATTCAACAGAATCTTGAAATGACCTGGAAGAAACTACCAGGTATGTTAGCAAATAGCACTGTTAATGACACCACTGTGCTTGCAGTGAACCCAGAGATCTTTTCTGATTACCCTTTATTAAGAAAACTCGTATTTCTTACCTGAATATGCATTTTAACAAAAGGGTCATGACATGTCTTCCTTCTTTATGTGGACAAACAGGACAGGTCATAGTATATGCCATGTAAATCACCATCTTGATAAAGCTTGTTCTGATTTTTTGTGCTTGCTACACTGGACAAATCTATGTTATCTCTATTTTACTCTTCAATATATTTGGGAATCTCCATGTTTCAGAGGGCTTTGGTTTTCATCCCCCACAAGCTCCTTTTCTGTTTCTCCATCTTCGCTGTGCAGAATTAAGATAAGGATTTGCTGAGTCTCTCTTCAATCATTCTAAAAATTACTTTTTTCTTTTATGGTTATTGCCTCAGGTCAGTGCAAGTTCTAAAAGAAACATAAATGCATACAGGAGACATCTGCAATCCCTTTGGTGCATATGTTATCAAATGGCTGGAAGATACTGTACAAACAAAATGTGCACATGATAGAGAAATGGGAAATATCTCATCATTTCCAAGTCCTTTAAATAGAGGTAATCAGACATCCCAAAATCTGCTAAGCTATGCTGGAGTTGGGGAAGGCACTGAGCAATCAAATGTCCCTGCTCTTCCTGCCAGATCCAATTCTACGGGTCTTATTCAAGTAAAACAGCCCAGAAAATAAGATGGAACTTTACATGAATAAGTATTCCAGGTCACTGCCCACTTTGCCAGCTGAAAAGCAATGCCAGTGTCTTAGAGAGCTATTAGTAGGCAAGTAATAAATGCCATAGCAAAAGAAGACTGTAGAAAGTCTTGAAAAATGCAAAGTAAATGTTATCCAGTTGCAGAACTGGTCATTAATAAACCACACAGTATTTCAAATAGGAAATAATTGTTATATTTTGCATAGAACACAAAAATAACTTTTTAATCATTACAGCTTAGATATAGCTCCCAGCAGTGAAAACATTTTTTACATTAAATGAAGCATAGTAGTTGATGCTACCAGGACCTGTAAGTTCATAATGTACATTCAGAATATAAGAAACCCCCAGATGGCAAGTTTCACACAACCACTTTTGTTAGCAAATATATAAACCCACTTTTTATATAATTTCCTAAAGTTAGTTGCCCTTCATTCCTCAAGCAGCTGAAATAGCTTAGGATCCCTAGACATGTTTAGTGCATAACTGCATGCAGATACCGATTCACTTTAGGTACCTAATTCACAGAACTCATTAAACTTCCAATTTAGCTCTTCTGAATTACTGCCTATGAGAGCTTATTTCTCTCTAAAGCAATGAAACTTCAGAAGACAAGTCTCCTCCTCTCCCCCAAGTCTGTTCCAGTGTTCAACTCCTGCTGTAAATGACTATTCAGTATAATCCAAAGTCTCAAGACCTTGCTGGTTTGGTTGCTATTGGCAAACATGTTGAGAACATTCATCAGTTTTTCAGTTTTTTTTAAATTCTTCTGCTCTTAATTTCACTGGAAAGAACAAAAACAGAGGTGATTGATTAACATGCACATAGGATCTGTCCAAGATTCTTGACCCAATAACCTGGTGACCATCTTGAGCAGCAGTCTAAGTAGTACTTTTAAATACATCTATAAGGTTTGGTATCAGATCCATATTCCACACACAAAAAAAACTATATGACTGTAAAATGCATTTGATGGCCATTGGTAGTGACTGGACTTGTCTTTTTAAATTCCATCTCATCTCTGGAGTAACTGAACTCTGGTGCAGCTGCTGGAAGCTCAAGTTCCACTTTCCAATACATCACTATCATTTGATTGTTAAGACTCTTTTCCAAACACTGAAGAGCAACACAGAACCAACTCTGAGAATGAATATTCCAAAGTTCATGGATATTTTAGACCTTCAGAACAAGCTATCCCTGCAGACTGAATAAAAACATATCTTGTCAGCCAATCAAGATGAAATGAATCCCCCGAAGCAGGGTTGTGGCATTGTGAGAACATTCTTTAAGCTTGGTTTGAAACCTGCTTAAACACAAATTCAAGTACATTGAAAGAGTTACTGAAGAGCACTTAAAAATACTATCTGTATTAGATGTGACCCTAGATTCTACATGGATAGAATGATTAAATAAAAGTGAAGTAGTTAATTAATTAAGCAAAGGTTATGATTTTGTCCAGATTTTTTAAGTTTTCAATGTACAGGTTCAGGTGTCTCTTTTCTGAAGACTTTGCACTGAGAGTCTAACAAGAAGATATACAGCTTAGTCATATTACTGCCTTCAGCACATAATTAAAGAGGGTGCTACAAGAAACATGGATTTAAAGCCAGTGTTTTAATTAAATTCTAGCTTGGCACAAGTCCACCTGTCTGGATTCAATTGGATATAGTTCTCTCTCCTTCTTGCTCCTAACAGTACCATTGCCTGCTCCCACTGAACTGCTGGGGTGATTCTCCCATTGCATTTCAGCACAAATAAAGGGATGAAAGGGATGTAACATCAAAACTACTGTTCTAATCCTAAAGTGTCACATTACTTACATGTTACAGTTGCCTGGGCAGGCAGTTGTGTTCTCACTCTGATCCCATACTGAGTGTGATGGTGTAGTCATGCATGGAGCTCAGTTTGGAAAGGTATCATCTGTACTCAGAACAAGAATTGAGTTGTCACTTCAAAATTACACTAGACAGGTTTATACAAGCTGTGGTGACTTTATTATGAATTGCGGAGGGGACAGAGATTTCCCAGAGTGGCCGAGAGTATAAAGCCAAAATGCTGAATGCATTGAAGGTGGGCAGTGTTTTGCAGTTTCATATCACTCATCTTTGAAAGTCGTAATCAGTTAAACTCAAAAGCTTTTAGAGAAGCAAATTTCTTTGGAGCAGGGTTGTAACAAGGAAGTTGCAAAACTTCTGATACTAAAACTACTATGTCAGTAGTCTACAGATGGCAAAACTCCTAGTGGTGGAGAGGAACTGGGTATGACCCAAGGTCATAGTTTAGTTGTTTTATGGTGGAAGGAGCTCTGAATCATGTGGGGTAAGTACAGTCACCAGGCTATCATTCTTTCACCAAAAAGTAAAGCAACACAAAATGAAGGTCTTGTTTTGCTCCACTACATTAAACAAATTTTAGACCCTGACCTCATTCTTGAAACAAAAACCTTGGTCATTTATTGTCTTTTGCTAAATTGTGGTTCAAACATATGGGGAAGAGGAGAGTACAAGGATGGAAGGAAAGAGGCTTAGAAGTAGAAAACCTGAAAGGACAAAGCTAACATCCTCCTACAGAACACCAGAGAAAGAGATCAAGCACTGAGTAACAGCAGTGGGATTCATCTTCATCCTCTCTAGTCAGCTGAAAGTGAAGTCTAAGCCCAGCATCCAATTTTCTTATGTGAGTAGAGATGGGCAACTCAGATCACAATTCATGGATGCCTCTCTTAGAAAAAAGACAAATCCCTGGTGTGCTCCAGCAGTCATGTAGCTACATGCCACCACTGACTCAAGTCTTCTTACTTAATTAGAGTTGAAATGTCAGCATATGCATCAGTCACCACTCACGCAGCCTTAATCCTCTCACATCTAACTGATAACTGCTCATCTTTTTACTTTCTTCTTCAGGCATAGGAAACAACAGTTGAAAGACATTTGAATTTCAAGAAAAAATACTGCTGGTAAAGGAGAAATCACAGCTCATGTGATTCATTTTATTTTACAATTACTGAAAAACAGACTCGTTTCAGCACAGTACCGGTCTGTACCAGTATGATGGCTCCGTTTCCCTTTAGGTGACATGTGAAATACTGAGACTACACCCCCACCCCACATGAAAGCAAATACTGAGAAGCGGGTGTTTACCAGCCTGAGAGTGGTGCCACATTGCACCGTTACAATCTGTGAGGCACTTGCCTACACTCTCGGTTTGCCTACCCACTCCGCTCTTAAAGCAAAGACGTTTTTGCACACAAGCAATACTACCCAAGAAGGATACACTGGGGAAGGGGGGGAGGGGAAGAGTGAGGAGGAAAAGACACTTCTTACTGAAGATAACTGCAAAATTAAGGACTAAACCATATCACAATGTGCATTGTTAGGCTTGTTGAACTGAAGTGTCTCCAGCATATTATGAAATTAAATGCATTCAGCTGCCTGGCAGGAGGCAAATGTCTAACTCAGAGTTGCATGTGCCCATATTCATCTTTATAAAAAACCTACAAAATAGGCAGGGGCATGTTTTGGTTTGTTTTAATTTAGGGTTCACAAAAGCAGCAGTGGTTCACAAGATACACGAGACTTCATACGGAGCAAATTCTGGAGATTAAAAAACCCCTCCTGATCTCATCTAATCCAATCTGGTGCCAAATAACCCCAGACTGACAGGTCTCTGTGTTCAACCATGTGTTCCAGGGACCAGTTCCCTCCTGTACCAAGCCATTGGTAGCATTTTCCCGAAGGTGAAACAATGATCCATGTCTGTGTCTTTGCCACAGTTCTCTCTTTCATGACTTCTGCTTTTAAGAAATACTAATGCCAATGGCAGGCAATTTTCTTTTCCTCAGTGAGGCAGTGCCCTCCCCTCTACCTCTGTAGTCATCTTGTTACTTTGTGAGTTACTTTATTGTTGTGATTAGTCTTCAGTTCCTTGGAAGCCTTGAAGAGAAACTTAGAGATAAACAATTTTAAAGTATTTTTTGATCTAAGTTCCCTTAACATTAGCTAGACTATTTGTTTGGTTATTTTTTGTTTTACACCAATATGGGGAGATGTCACAAAAGAGAAACTGACAGCTAGCCTTAATAAAATGTAGACCTAAGAAATCTCCACTACCTTTCACTCACTGAGACCAAAGTTAGAAACACTAAACATGAGTCCTGCCAAATCTTCATCAGCCATTTTCCCTTTGCTCTTGGAACAGCCATGCTGTTGTCCCACTCCTTCCCTGCCTACCAGTGCCTCCATGTCTTCAGGAGAATCAGATTTGATCCCACACCTTCTGTGGTGGTACTGATGCTGCAGAAGAATCCATGAGTGAGAGAAGTCACCCACAGCCAGGTCTGTACCTGACACAGAGGTCGTGCTAGCTGTGCACAAAGATGAAAGCACTTCTCAAAGTGCAAATGGTCTCCTCTCTTTCAGAGATAACCTCCCACAGTAATGCCTTCACTTTGCAGTCCCAGCATTTCAGAACCACAATACAGAGTGGCCAAAGAAGCTCTTTGTGATCTATACACAACTTGCCAGTACCCCCAGCCTGCTCTCATTCTCTTACACCAGATGTGCCAGAGCCAGGGGAGAACAGTACATCAAACCACAGGATGGGGTTCGCTGTGGCTGGTAAAGCAGCCGCTTGGCTCACAGAAGCCTGTTGGAAGCAGGAGGGATGATGCACACGTTTGCCTCCCTCCAGCTCCAGGAACTCCATGAGACATGCAAGGAGACAGCAGATTGCAAAACACGCCTGTGCCAGGTGACATGGCACTGTGGGTGCTGGAGGTGCTGCCTGCTGCCACCAGCACCGCTGCACCATCAGGCATCAGCAGGTATCTACAGCAGAGGCAGTGGGCTGACAGCTGCAAGGTGTGATTGCCCAGGCTGCTTGGAGAGGTGGAAGCTTGGGAGGGGCAGTGAGGTCTTCAGGTTGTTGGGAGGATTCAGGAAGGCAGAGGGGAATTGAGGCAGGGTCTGGGGAGACTTCTAAGTTAGGGCAATGGGACTCACAGGGTGGCTGAGGGAGACGCTGATGAAGAGTCTCTCAGCCAAATGAACATTTTGGATTGTGGCTTGTAGGACATGGCAATCCAGTCACCCCTGTCAGAAGCATTTAGAGGCACTTTGGACTCTGTCTTTCCCAAATGAGTACTTGTAAGTCGCCTTGATGTTAATGAGAATTACATGCACGCATCAGGGAAAGAATAGTCCCTCTACAATGGGCATGTGACAGCTAAAGTGCATCAGTCATCAGGGAAACAAAAGAGGTCATAATTTATGTAAAAGGTTCATTTTTAATGTAAATTTTGCCCCCAAATGTTCTGCTTACCAGCCTGAATCTGTGGTATTTGGCAGTGGAAAATGAAAGGGGTGAAAAACTCACTGCTGGCAGGTAAATGCATAATGTGATAGATTGATTTAAAATCCTTGTCATCTTTCTTTTTCACCTGCATACATAACGATCCTCTGTTAGTCATTAGGGCTCCTTGTACCTTCAGCGCTCTAAAAAAAATATTGGCTTTGAAACGATACTTCATTGTTAAGGAATTTTTGTCAGCTAGCTCCATTTATCGAAGTATCAAAGCCATTTTACAACAGATAGGCTCCACTTTGGCACCGACAGCGCATACATTACGTGCCTTGTGAGGACGTGCATCTCATTCCAGCACTGAGTGGAAGTGCCAAGTGCCACCGCGGCACATAATGAGACATGTCACCCGGCGCTGGGGACAGCAAGAAGACGTAAATGAATTGGCCCCCGATGCTTTCTCTTGGCCGGAGATGAGAGGAGCAGGGACATGAGAGGTCGCAGCAGACACATGCTTAGGGTGTGACTCTGCACAGAGTAGCTGAGGACTCTGCTGTCAGAGCCCCCCAGGGTTGGGGTAGCATATGCCACCAAGCTGCATTTTTCTGTTGATCTATTTACACCTCCTCCCCAGACAGCAAGCGCCAAGCCAGGAAACACTCTTTTCTGTAGCCATATGTGTGTCTGCAGTAAGGGTTTTTTTTTCAGCATACCGGTGATAACTGGGGTATTACACTGTTTTGTGAGCAAAATTTTGTAGCATAAGCTGAAACACAGAAAGACTATTACCAAGTATCCAAAACTGTTCAGGCTGTCTTGTGAATGAAATCGGTTTTCTTTGTCCTTTTGTTTAGATCTTTACCTTGTGTCGCCAAGCAACTGCAGGGGAAAGTTAATGGCAAAGATCCTCTTCTCGGCAAGGCAGGTAGGAGGTCTTTGAACTGAGGGGTCTGGTGTGGAAAAGACAAGGTCTGAGGGAGAAGAAAAAGCCCATACAGTTGTTTGGATCTGGTTGTGTTTTCCATCCATCCTAGAAACAGAGGATGCTGCAGCAGATAGGCAGAGACAGGGCTTTCCTGTGCATAGTTTATTACCATGTCAGTTCAAGGAAACTGAACCCAAGCATAAGCTATGTGCTGAGAGGTGTCAGAAAGAAAATAGTGATTTCCACCACTCCAAATTATCCTACAGTCAGGATTTCTCCTTCAAATGGAAAATTTCAACCCAATTTTCTACCACTCAAACACTCGTGCCCTAAGCCTCCACAGCCCAAGAGGGAATCTCTGCCTCTATTAAATCATACCGAAGCTATGAATGATGCCACAGCTTCTGGCCAGTAACACCGACTGCACCTTCCAGATGACAATTTCAAAGCCCCCAGGATCCCAACTGGGACACGTATTTTTCAGGCTGAAGTTTCACAGCTTAAGGAGTAAAAGACAAGCCCAAGACATGAGGAAAGTTCTGCTTCATACTGACTCCCACACTCAGCCTGCACAATTCTCTGCAGTCAGGAATCCCGACCATTGGGCACTTCTACCCACCACCACCAAGGACTCCTGAGCCTGGGCTTTTCCATTCATTGCTTGCTTTTTCTTTTAGGAGTATCATTAATGATCCCAGTCCTGTTTTCTAGTTATACTACATAACATCTATGCCTCTCAAAGACAGGATTGCAGAGGACTGGTATTACTGCTCCTTACATGCCTAATTTTGTAAACTCTTGGGTTTAGGAGGTATTGACTACATTGGGCTAGTTAGTAATATTTTCAATTCACAATTTTACCATGACTCATACATTTGGCTTTTGTCCCAGGTGCTCAGCTCTGGATTCAAAACACTGCATGGGTATACTTCTGGTTCTCTTACTAATGGGTGAAGTAAAAATAATTAAAATTTTATGGTTCTCTTGGCAAAGAAGAAACCCTGGGAAAGTCAAAGCTTTGAACCTAAAGACTCAGGAGAGCACCAAAAAAAATATTATTTAAAAAACAAGTCTCCTAAGTTTTTAAACCAGACAAATCAGTACAATCACATTAGAGGTCCTCTTTGACTTTTTTGTAATACCAGTAATAATAAGTTGATTCAGTGTGAGCTCAAATATTTAAATCCTGGTCTAGACATGTCCAGAATAGAGGAATTCATCTCCAAAAGCTATATGTGTTACTTTTGCTCATTTAATCTCCAAACACCAATAACTGCATTAGTAGGAACATGCAAGAAGTGTTCATGGAAGCCAAACTCAGTGCGAAGACTAAATAGTCTGCTGGCTATTTATGGAAACCATGTGCATGGAAAAAGACATGGGAAAGGCAGAGAACTGCTGAGAGCTTGGGGAATGAACTTAGCAGTCCCACATGCAGCGTGAGAAGTCATGGGGGCAGATCTTAAGCAACCTCTGTCTCTATGTAACCAGCGAACCTATTTTGAAGTCAGCATTATTCTGTGTTTGTCATTCTCCACATTTGAAAAAAAATAATGTTGCAGATGAAAAACTGCATCAAGGTAAATAGAAACAGCATCAGGCCTAATTTTTGTGGTACAGTATTCTGGATGCATAAATGTACATATTGCGCTGAGGTTTGGCTAAAAATACTCCTGGTGTGTACTGCAAAGTTTATAGGCTGATTTCAGCTAGCAGCTCCTGTGTTTCTATCTAGTCTAGTATCCTGTCTGTGAGAAATGTTAACACCAGCAGCTTCAGAAGACAAGAGATGAAATCTCTCACAGTCAGGTGGCACAGTCTACCCTATAAAAACATTATCCAAAGCCATAACAGCAGAAGACTGATTACTGAAGACAAAGTAGTTCAAGTCTGTAACAAATGCCCCATATGCAATAACAGCAGGCTACGTACAGCTCATATGCATTTAAAATCAGAACATCTTTGCTTTATCACTAACAGCACCATGGACTTTTAGCAGCCATAGAACTGTACACAAAGACAACTACTTTATCCCAAGCTATCAACTCTCTCTTGCTTCCATTTCTGAACACAGTAAAGGTTAAGTTATTTAACCTGTCAAGGTAAATTCAGTTGTGAGCTATAAGAAATAGGAAGGGCTCCTGTAGGTTTAAAATCAAGGAGATACAACTTTAAGATCTCAGCTAAAATCAAGTACTATACTGTGTTTGTACACAGCCCAACTCATGTTATTTCCTAGAAGTTTTGTCCAAAATTATCAGACATTTTATTTTAATTTGATAATGATTGTTTGTTGTTTTTTTCATTTAAAGTATTTGTGTGCTTATCTATATTACATGTCAATATCCCCTTAGATCTTTTACTTCTAAACAGGAAATGGCACTGGAGATTTTCTAAGATAGCTGACACGGTTCACACATGTCCCTATGCATATATATATATATATAAATACACACACAGGTGTGTATATAGTTAAGACCTGTGGTTTTTACATGTGTTTCTGTGTGACAAAATGTGTTGGCACCTCACAAGCCTCTCTAGCAGGAACAATAATAATAAATTTCACTTTGTAAGCATTCGACTTCTTCAGAATCACCTAAGAACCATTAAAGCCTTCCTGGTTCTTTGCTGGCCTACATTAATTAATGTTAATTATATATTCATAAGAATACACTGTGGCAGACATAGCAATTCTAGACAGACCATATATCAAATTGGATCTTTAATTTCATTTTAAACCACACAAAATATAAATTCTAAATAATGCTATTAAAGCTAAGAGGACTAGGAGCATGTTGTGCTGGCCTTCTTTCTCCCTTATAAGATGCTGACAGGAAACTAAGAGGTAAATATACACACAGAGCTCAGAGAAAATGCCTCATGAGTTTCATTGGTTTCATTGGTTCTCATGAGATTTTATTCCCCTTCCTCCCACAATCAAACAGATCAGTGTGGATGACCAAGTTTCGGTTACACATAGGTTGTTTGCTGTGAAGCACCAAAGATCTCTACTGAAGATCTCAGACAGCCTTGGAGAAGCCTCTGCCCCAGGGCCAGCTGCCACAAGAGTGTGGTAGCAACAGGCCACCTCCAAACAAACTTACGGAAGAAACCAGAAAGAATAAGTCCTTGTAAGGTCTTCAGTGCTCCTGCTTTGCTCCCCAGCTGGCAGGCAACAAGCTCTAAGCTGCAGAACTTTCTGGAGATGAGGACACATGAAACAAGAAAACATATTCTAAGGACTGAGACTGAGCAATCGCATGTAAACATCTATGACTGTGCTACACTGTCTGTGGCCAAGCTCATTGCCAGACACTACTGGAATTCACAGTCACTTCTGATGAATAAGATACCTTCTTCAAGTGGTATTCAGAGATGAGACTACAGGGTGTGAGGAACTATTGGGACCTCAAAGATGACCCATGGAAGAGTGCCTATAGCTGTGTGGGCCACCTTTGTTTGTCTACAACAGAGTTTTATACACTTCCGAGAAATGTACAAGCAGCTGAACACTCAGTCCTCCCTGACATCTCCTACTGGCTTCTCATGCTATTACTTTTTAATTTACCATTGTGCAGTGATTTTGCTATTGGAACCTCCCAGTTATCTTTGTGTCTTTTCTTTATCCCCTAGAAAGGTAGTCAGTTGTTCAATAGAAAACACTGTAGCCAGGCAATCCAAACCTTTTCTTTCCATTCCCAGTTCTGGCACTGTCTGCCACCGTCCATCAGCATTGTCTCAGGGCTCTCACCCTCCCTTTGCATACAGATTGTAGCACTTACACAATTTGGAAGAACTTGCTGGTTACATTTGACCAGCCCCATATAAATATCGGAAGGTTTAAGAGCAAGGAATGCTTTACATGCCATATGGCATTGATATTAATATATCAATAAATTCCTCCCTAACTGCAACAGATGCTCAAGTCAATAGTTTAACCATATAAAACAATGCACTGTTGTGTCCTTTTCTGTGAGCAAGAATAAGCCAGATGCTTTTCCACAAGATATTGGCAGAAATACAGTGCTAACCTGTCCAAGAAAGCAAACTTTACCTCTACTACAGATGAGTCTCTACAGAACTGCTTCTTAAATTTTGCTTCCCTAAAGCTGATTAATTTTGACAAAAGATTTACCTACCGACAACTATCCAGATGATCAAATACTCCTGGAACTGAGACTGATGTATCATCAAGGAACATGAAATTCCCCTATTGTCACAATTATATTTTTCTTATTTCTTTTTATAATACCGTTAGACAAAGGAAATAAATTAGTGATTTTCATTTTTCCTCTATTAACTATTTTTCTGCCTTTTTATCTTCTCTATTCATTCTCATTTATCTTCCTTCTCATCTCCTCAGAGAGCAAACAGTGCTAACCTGCTTTCCTGCTTCCCTCATTAAATGTAATTTTAATTATTTTTACTTCACCCTTACCCATTAGTTCTCTAAGGTTCTCTTCCAGCTGCATATATTAACACCTCACTATTCTAATCATTCTCTGTTGCAAATACCATCACCTAATTCTGGCACTTGAATCTTTGCTCTTTGATCCTTTAATTGGCATGTACTGTTGAATTCCCGTGAGGATGTGCTCTCTCACCACTCACCTCCCCAGGAATCACAACACCAGCTCTTAATTCTCCCTACCTGACTGTATTTCAGGATGAGCTTTCAAAAACGGTTTCAGCCACTTTAAGACTGTGTTGCCACCAAAAAGGGACTATGTGGCCACCTGCCATCCCAATGTCCCTGGGTGCACGTTCCCACCACATTGCAGGCACTGGCATTACCACTCGTGCAACCCTGCGGTCCACCAAACCACAGCTGTTCTTTCACTTCTTTGTGCTTGTTTTGGTAGGGTGAATTTTCTCGCATATCAGTTAGTGCCTGCTCAGGGAGACAGCAGGGCTAAGAGCCGTGCCATAAAGGCAGGGATGCCTCTCCTGGCCTCAGGGCACAGGGATGGATTCACAGCATGCATGACACTGCTGCCTGGCAAGTGCCAAAACTGCACAGCGACAGGCAGAGACTCACATTTAGATTCATTCCAGCTACCGCTTCTCTGTTTTAATCACAGTCAGAGTTTTACGCAGGGCAGGGCATTACCCTTTTGGGGAAGGGGCTGCTACTCTCCTCACTGAGCTGTTGAACCTTGCCAGCCCTTCAGCTCAGCCAAAAGCAAAACCCACTACGAGAAACAGACAGGTCTTGCAATCCTTTGCCATCAGCTTCGACAGGAGTTTGTCAGGAGGGGTGCGAGGGAAAACCGTTAACGAATAGATCTAAAAATAAATGCCAGGGTTTCCTGACATTGTTTTCTGGTTTTCTGTAATCCCCTTATGAGGGAAAAAAAGAACAGTGGGATTCAAACTGCATTTTAGTTTCTTGTTAAAATTCAGAAGCCAAGAAAATATGTAAGTAAAAGCAGGACTCAAATAAGAGCAGGTCTTGATTGTAGCCATGATGTCCTTCACTTTTATTGCTCCTGGGGTTTGAGGGAGAGAAAAGAAATCACTCACCATTTCCAATACTGCTTCAAATTATTTATTACAAGTTTAGGTATCCAAAGAATTAACACTTAAAGGACTATTTTCCCTCCAAAAGATAGACCACTTTAGTGCAAGGAAACAGCATGCTACTTCATAGGTAACATCTTAAACTCCTACATGTCAGAGAATATAATGAAAGCTCTTATTGTTTCTTTCAGTATCTTCAGATACCTGTCAGAAATTCTCCCACATCTGCAGCAGCCAAATACACAACAGTTCTAGAAATGTATCTATGTCATAGGACAGGCTCAAAAAAGAAGCAGCAGTATTGATTTCAGAAATCTATACAAAAACTATTTAGGTTCATCTATCTTGGATACCATAATTAGAGAGCACAGCTCTGGCTGCTAGATTCCGTGGTGCAAGCTGAAAACTAGTAGTTTGAGTACTTATTTTCTGCTTCAGAGTATCTCATGGCAAACTGCCCTAAAGATGTTAAGACGAAAAAACCCACAAGTTTTCTTTATGATTTGCAGAAGGTTTCTTCTAGGGTTTCTTTTCCTTTTAGGTGTATATAACAAACTCCAGTGGGGTCCGGAGGTGTCTGGTGTCTGTTGTGCTGATGTAACAATCATTTGGGAGGTGAAATGAATGAAGGAGACACAGAAGGTGCTGGGTAGTGCCAATGGCTCCCAAACTTGGGATGGCACAGCTACAACAACTTAATTAGGTGCTGCCTGTGCACTCATTTCTGCAGCAAACCCAGGCTGCTTTGTTACAGTTATTAGAGTACCAGGAAATTTACTTCTGCTGCATAATATCTACAACTAAATCATAACCAAAATGAATACAATAGAACAATCAGGATGCGCTTATGTACTGGGTTTGCCTGGAACTGAGTTGGTTTTCTTCACAGCAGCCCATACGCTGCTTTATTTTGCATCTCTGATCGAAACAGTGTTGATAGCAGCCTGATGTGTTAGCTATTGCTGAGCAGAAGCACTACTCAGCATCTGCACAGCATCAAGACTTTGTGTTTCTCACCCTGTCCCACCAGTGTGTAGTCTGGGGGTGCACAAGGAGTTGGGAGGGGAGACGGCTGGGACAACTGACCCCAGCTGACCAAAGGGATACTCTAGACCATATGGCATCATGCTCAGCAGATAAAGCAGAGGGAAACAAGGAGAAAGCAGGTGATGTTTGCAGATGTGGTGTGAATCCTCCCTGTTACCTGTCACACGTGATGGAGCCCTGATTTCCTGGAAATGACTGGTCAAGACAACACTTGACCACCCAAGGGGAGTGTTGAATTAATTCTTTGGTTTGCTTGATTTTCTTAATCTACTACAATATCTTTACCTTGACCCACAAGTTTTCTCACTTTTGCCCTTCTGATGCTCTCCCCCATGCTGCTGCTGGGGAGTGAGTGCGTGCCCTGTGGGACTGAGCTGCCTGCCATGCCTCCAGAGTTAACTTGTAACCATTTTTTTGTTCTTTTTTTTCTGTCCCAGTCACCCTTGACTTTATTTCACTGAGTTTAAGATCCCAAAGGATCATTAGTTCACCTTGAATGACCTTCAGTACACAGAAAGAAAGCGCAATTCACTCCCAGCCTTATGCCAAAGATATTTGTTTGACTAAAGGTTTCCAGTGTGAGATACAAGGGCCAGTTTAACTGGTATAGCTGCAAGGACTGCTCTGTACATGGCTTGCTGCTTCCCAGGTTTCTTGTCCTGGACTGATGCCCCTATAACACTCACAGATGCCCTAGCAATTCCCCACAGCATGCTCTGGCACTGGGATCCTTCTGGGATTCTATATCCTCTTGGCTTAGGTGAACAGCTACCCATCACCATCCTGAATTCTGCTAAGCAGGAATTAGAGAAGTCCAGGGCCACAGCTACTCCTTCATCCTTTAGTTTCTACCCATCAGGTCACACTGCTCTTGTTTGTAAGGGGGCAGAGTGCCATGAAAACAAGATGGAGATTCTATCAGCATTATTTCTGTGTATGTATCCTGTTTTGGTCCCTTTTTCTTTCAGGTTCTGCCCTGCCTGTGACTTCTCGATGACCTTACCACTTGCTCTGTGTGAATGCCCCTGGTTATTGTGCATCTATGCTCAGATGCTTTCCTGTTATTGCTTTACCTTGATCTGCTACGTATGTTTCCAGCAGACAAAAAAACAAGGGGGAGAAGGCTGAAGCTGTAGTCAAAATGCATTCATTTGAAAGGATTGTATATCTGTCTGAGGGACAGGGGGATGAAAAAGATCTCAAAACTGAATAAGTGTGCTAGATAAAAGAGAGTGTGTTCGCAGGTTCCCTTTTTTCTTCTGGTGTAGTTTAACATGACAGTCCAGCTTTCAGAGATCTGGGTGCTGTCCTTCACTGCTCTGTTCAGAGAGCATTAGCTCAGGAAAGTATTTCAATATTACCTAAATTCAGTAGAGACAAAATATTCATCCCAGATCTAGGGCTGTGACCCTTTGTTTGAGTTTTCACTCTCCATCCCACTAATTCAAAGTTTTGCTTGGCTTGGGGGTAGTGTGTATCTGGATGGCTGGTGAAGCTAGGCCAGGAGGCAGCTGTCTCCTCTGCAGTGATTCAGGCACCAGTCACCAGCTCTAAGCCCTTCTCCAGCTCCTGCTCATCTCCCAGAGATACAATTTCTTGATCAAACTCCAAACACATTAAAGATAAACTCTCTGAATCATGACGTGATCATGAGACAGTGAGATTTTTAACAGCCAGGATGAAGCATGCAACAGGAGCTTCTACAGTCAGGATGGAGCTGGGAAAAGAACATTTTTGGATGCTGAGAGTTGGCTACAGACATTCTTCTTCGTGAAAAATAAAGGCTGGAAGTTTTATTCACTGTATAAAAATTATACACGAATATACAACCAGGGGGTATTTGCTGTAAAGCTATGAAAGTAGTTTAAAGATGGAATGGACCACTGTGATAATCTAATTTGATCTCCTACAGGGCATTAACTATTAGAATTCCCTGAATTCTTGTTTTAAGAAAGTAGTTTGACAAAATTTATTACAGGCCTGTGACTAATTATCTGCCTTACTAATAAACTGTAATTTCTTCATTGCAAATTGACATAACATGTTGTAGCTCTGTATTGAAAATAACAGAGTAAAACATTGGTTCCTTTTCTCAGAAGACAATTTACAGGTTAAAATTCATATTAAATTTTAAATACATAAATAGAGGTTTTCATTGTAGTTACAGCCTTTAAAAACAGTCACATGAATATAATGCTGGCATTATTGAAAACCTGAGTAGAAACCTGGTTTG
Organism: Heliornis fulica; assembly: GCA_013399135.1. NCBI lineage: Eukaryota > Metazoa > Chordata > Aves > Gruiformes > Heliornithidae > Heliornis > Heliornis fulica. The sequence continues at coordinate 543,950 of VXBZ01001815.1, read as the reverse complement.
TATCCAAAGTCAGTTAATCTCTTTCCAAAACGCATTATAAATAAGAATTGATTTGGTAACATTTTAAAATTGTATTATCAAGAAAGCCAGGTCTAAACGTACCATTTTAACTTGATTTGCCATTTCTCATTATCATTTTACTATTTATTTTGTCCCATTTTTCAATTGAATGACTTAAGTATTGCCCTTGAGATGCTCCTATTTATAGCATATCTTAGAATTTATTAGGTTCACAAAAATTCAGTCGATGATGTTGACCTTTACAAGAAAGAATCACTCAGACTCTTTAATTCCATTTCACTGCATTGCAGTGGTAGCTATCTTTCTCCATTTTGTCTAAATTTTGCTTATTAATTTCACTATCCTAAGGCTGTTTCAAACCAGGGGACATTTCCAAGCTTCAGGTTTTTATAGCTTCTTTATTAAATGCAAATTTTCTCCTTTTATAATTTTTCTTTTCATTGAAAACTTGGGATAAGAGACAAATAAAATAAGAAAAAATGCTTGTTAGTGAGCTCCCATTATAAAGTATATTCTGCAAAGACCAAGAAGCCTTTGCAGGCACGACTTCAAGACATGAGGTTCTGGGGGCCATCCGTTTCCAGGATGGGTCTGAGCTGTAAGGCCTGGGGTGTGCAGTTCAATGAGAAATTATATCCCACACGACCATTTTCATACCTCTCATTATAAAGTCCTATCATCATTATCTCTCTGCTGTCCCAGTAAACTATCCTTATCCCTACCCATGAGGTTTGTTTTTTTTGTTGGTTTCCTTTTCTATCTTTTCAGCTCCAGCATTTTAGAAAGAGCAGCTGTGTTGTGTTCAGCCCTCAGCTGGGTCGAAACAATGACAGTCACCTTTCAGTAATATGGGTTTCTACTTCAAAATTAATACAATGACCAGGACAATTAGAATTATTGGCATACAAGAAAAAAAATCATGCAAAACTGAATTAACTTCATAGATTATGAAGAGGTTAAATAAAATGTCAGCACAAGAAGGAGCATACGTCACTGAAAAACTTCAGCATACCGAGTGGATAGTGCGACTACTGATTCACAGAAGAGAAGGTGGTGGCAGGTTAATTAACCACATTTCAGGTAGCTATAGAAAGATCACAAAAGGATCAGAGACTCAGAAATGGTAGTAAAATCTGATATATTTTAACTTTCAAAGTGGAAATGGCAGGGATTTTGTTTGTACTTGCTATCACTAACTACTGACTGTTTCATTCTGATGTTCAGGAGTATGTGCCCAGCAAACAATGCCTCAATAGAGAGGTTCATTTAAAAGCTCAAGCTAGAAGGATGGTGAGCTCAGACAGAATCCCAGTATTTGCTCAACCAAAGCCAAAGTCAAAAGCAAAAGCTACAACGCAATGATGTCACACGCAGAAGAAGCATAAGTTCATAAGGTGATTTTGCCACACAGAAGGATCAGGAGACCTTTAAGTTCCAACCTTTCTTCTCATTTTCTATGATTATGAAAAGAAGTGGCAAAATATCTTCCTCCTTCTAAAGAAAACATCCTTTTATCCTATGGGACACCTCTGCTACACAGTTACCCTATAATCCTGGTTGCTAGGAGACCCACTGGAGCAGGCAAGCATCCCAGCCCCACTGAGACATCATGATGCAAAGGAAGTGATGTCCAGATCCAAACCCTGGAAAACTCTTCTCCTCTCCAGTTTAGGTAGTCAAACCTACGAGTTTACAGCAGGCATCTTCAGACAGATGGATGCTACCTTACATACAGCTTCTGTGGGGACGTGTAAACGTGCCTACATTGTGTGGTACTCGGAGAAATGAAGCAATAGTAATAATCTAAATTACAGTACCCAGCATTTAACTGGTAACAGCAAATCTGTTTATTTTGATACAAGGCCACAATAAAAGATAAAGACCATTTCATTTTGTAGTATGCAGATTTAAACAGATCTGCAGAAACAAAATTGCCAATATAAAAATACACACCTGGAATATATCCTTCTAAGCTGTGCCTATCAATCAAGATTTCCCCAGCTCCTCATGCCAGAGCTAGCTTGTGAGGCTGGGCTATTTGCCTTCCACTCTGAAGGCAGGGCTTTTCCAGAAAGAACAACACCTTCTCATTTTTATGGTTAGAGATGGCTGTCCCTGCCTATCACCTTTGCCATGCTGGAAAATCTTCTAACATTTTTCACCATTTTCTGTGATAAGTCACAGGACAGTGTGAGAAACTAGATTATTATCCCTTCGCTTCCTCCTTGATGGTTTCACAAGTCACATATCCATTGGATTCCTCTGCTGCTTTTCCCATGAGGGGCATTTCTAGGGGGCAGGTGAAAAGGAAGGGAGAATGAAATTTGTCATCTCACAGACAAAAGCCTCTGGAGTGTTCTATTTATGGGACACATCTACCTTCTCACTGACCTTGCCTCCTTTGCACATTTATATGTCCATTAGAATTTATTAACTATGAATACATTAGGCTCCAGGTGCATAACAAAGTGTCTAGAAAATGTAGTTTAATAAAATATCCAAACAGCATGTCCAGATAATGCCTGCAATGTCCCCATATGTCTCACTACACAGATCACACAACTTAGTGTGTCCTGCTAATGTGACCTGCAATAGGTACCATCATCTACATTCATTACAGTTTAAGATAGGACAAAAAGGCAAGCTACTATTAAGTGTTTCCGGTTTTCTAACTGTTCTATTTGCTACTTAAGAGCATAATATTTTAATTAAGTTTTCCCCATTATGGAAATAATTTTGAAGCAACTTTTCTCCTGGTTGCCTAAGCAGGTTCATTACAATGCAATGCAATTTACCCAGCTGGACAGGTCCGCAGGTGGCCAGAAACCCATTAGAGAGGTACCTACCTACTACAGGGGAAACTAATATTCAGGAGACAGGAAATCTCACAGGGACTTCGATTTTGCCAGACATTAACACAGTTGACTGGGTAGCAGGTGGCTGGAAGCATAAATTTCCCTGTAACTTATTTATTAGGGCTCCCTTGCCTCCTTCCTTCTAGAATTATAACATGCTCTTGGCATTGATAAACCCCAGCAAGGGCACACTGTAAAGACACAAGTAGCAAAGTCTTGATAAATATTTTTATCTATTTGACCTAAACTATTTGAGCCAAACTAAAGTCTTATGTGGAGTTTTGTTTGTTGTCTGAGGAGAAAATAAAGTATTCCTATGATGCAAACTTCCTCATTTAGAAATAATATATAACTGCCTGTCTTCCTGAACAAAACAAGAGTTAAACAGGTTTTATGTTCTTCTATCACAGCTCCAAACCTCCTCTCTGCCAGCTCTGTGCTTGGAAAGCTCTCCATCAACTTTTTTTACTCCACCGTAGTCTGTTTTTCCTCTCTGGCTTTTTCCACTCTCTGTGTTTCCGTGATGTTTTCTCTCCCACTAAAGCCCTATCCCCCATGCTCATTCCTCTGAAAATTATTTGAGCCATAAGCCTGTGTACTGTTTATATGTTTCAGTTACCCAGCGCCCCAGAGGAGCCCATCGGTAGTTTACGCTTCCCTGGAAGGAAAGCCCATAGCCACACTCACTAGCTCTGAAGAGGCTTGCCTCTGTGTGTAACAAGAACACAGAAAAGAGGAACATTCTCTGTTCGTTCTGGGAGGAAAAGCTTGGAAAACTCTCATGAGTGCTTTGGGGCTAGTTACTCAAGTTCCCTAGATTTTTTATTTTTTTTTAATTTCAGTATTAATTCAGGAATACCAAAGTCTGTATGATTGCACCCCATCATATATACAGTAGCTTGTGAACCAGCACTCCTGACACCCTCAGTTTCACAACACACTCACCCCTCCTGCTAGAGCACAGCTGAAACCTTTTCAGACACTGAAAACCAGGAAAACCTGTTAATTCAGAACAATCTCATATTCCTTTTCCAGCCCCGTGACCACACGTGCCACATGTGGCTGGCTTTGGGTTTGTGTGGAACATGATGGGCTGGTCAGGAGAGCCTCACACTAAGGATCCCTGCAGCTGACACAGAGCTGCCTTGTGTGACACACATGCCCCGCATCACACAGTCTGACACCCCACTACCTTCCATACTGCAAAAATAGGACCTGGACAGGCCCAGGACTATATCACAGAATCACAAAATCACAGAACTTTGGAGTTGGAAGAGACCTCAAAAGATCATCTAGTCCAACCCTCTGCCTGAGCAGGATCACCTAGATTAGATCACACAGGAACGTGTCCAGATTGGTCTTGAATGTCTCCAGAGAAGGAGACTCCACAACCTCTCTGTGCAAATGATGGAGAGCTGCCAAATCTGGCCAAATATGGAGAGCTGCTGTATTAAATGCATTGCCTTATGCATATTAAAGACAGACTTCTCTCTGCCCATTCTCTGCTAACACCCACACATCTTTTCCTGGAATTCATAGTCTCCAAGTAAGCAACAGATCCAAAAAGTTGATATAGTTACTGTAAGTGGTTTGGAGAATGGAAGTAGAGCTTATGTCTGCTTCTAAGAAATTTCATTAATAAGTAAACATATCCATAAATATTCTGAAACACAGGGGCAAGAAAGACATGCATATCAGCCACTTAGAAGCAGGAAAAGCAAGGAAGGCTTTCATTTATAGCAGACTCTTCCTGTATATTATATGGAAGAGTAGCATAAATCTTCTTTAACCTCATTTATCCATACACTGTGTTTTCCTGTTAAAATATTCAGATACAATTAAGTATTCACAGGCAGACAGGAGCAGAGATTGTGGAGATGTAGGAGACTGCCACAGAAACAGACTTCTCTTCACAATACAAATTACAAAAGTCTCTAAAACAGTCGATGTAAATTTAATCTGTTGAAAACCCCCTTTAACTTCTTGTCACTTCCTTGGTCTTTTCTCCCAAATCATTCCAACTTTTCTCTGCTAAAGTTGGCACATAGCAAACAAGTCATTACAGTGATTTCTCTTTTTCTCAGACCTTTAGTACCACACACCGTTACCAGAGAAATCCTGCAGGCTTTGTTTCCACACATCCCTTCTTATGACAGGCTAAGGCCTTTAAATCGAGCTGTTAAATAATAAACTCAACCACAAATATACAACCATTGCAATAAATTCACATTAGGCATTCAGACTATGGCAATAAGTGGTTAGATGACTAGAAAGACACTCTTAAAGCCACTTAAAACACAATTACAAAGGAAATGCTATCAGCTGTGCTTTCCCTTTTAAAAATGCACGATTTCTTCAGCATCTTCAGCTTTCTTTTGCCTTACTTCCAGGAGGAATAAAAAAGGTCATTTTGCTACCTGTTGACACCAAAGAAAATGTCTACGTCGACCTCAGGGACTTCTGGGATTGGCCACAAAATACTTCAATCACAGCTGTGAGGTGTAAATGAGCCCTATTTCTCCTTTGGAGTACATCAGGCAACCAAGTGTTTCCAACATCCATGGACTCCCACCTTAACCCTGCGTAACAGGGTTCAGCCATGAGAAGGGGTCACCACGGTGTTACTACGGGCAGCCCTGGGCTGGTGTTTCTCAGCATGTTGGAACTTCCCAGCCCAGAATTTCCCTCCACTCATTACACACATGGCAGAGAGTAACTTCTTTGGACCATTTTGTGTTCAGAGCCAGAAGCCCCTTATGTTTCCTTCCAAGTCACTGGGCACAACATGCAGTACTGATGGCAAGACCAAAGCCTTTCTTTCACTCCTCTGACTTGTGTCTCTCCTGTACAACGGCTCTGCACAGGCAGGAGTGAGGGAGAGCACTGCCCCACTCAGACTGTCCTGAAGGTTTGCAGTACTAGCCTGGGAAGTTGTAGGTGTTTCTTAGCAAATGCTCTTCTTCCGAGCAGTGTCCTAAGCAGCTCTGAGGTAAGCAAATGCAATCATATCCTCAACAATTGGGCACCTGCCCTCAAAACCTGATGTACTTGTTTCCAAATCAACAATGGACCCAAGTGTAAGGCATCTCTTCACCATCAGGCACATCATAATAAGTAACATTTCATGTTGGCTAGTCCCAGAACTCTCATTTCACAAGCAGGAGCCCTACATCAACCTATGCAAGACACTGAGCTCCTTATTTTATCGATGGAAAAAGCATTTCATTCACATGCTCTACATAGGTCTTCAGGGGTACTCTGTCTCTGCAGTGACTGTAAAAGTCTACGCACCTAATTCCAGCAGTCTGAATTCCTCCTGCCAAGACTAAACAACCACTCACAAGGTTTTTCATTGCCTAAATAATGATGGCAGGTGATCAGAATGTGGCCTAAATGCACATAAAAGTCCCTGTAGCTGAATCATCCTAAAGAAATGCATTGGGCTTAGTTATCTGGTAGGATGAAATAACTTCACTTGTGATGTTTACCCTTTGTGGAGTGAAGTTGATGCATTTCACTTGTTTCATCTCTAATATGTCTTGATGGTTGGTTTTTTTTAAGTCTTTCTATTGATTTTTCCCCCCTTTGCAATTAGGCAAAAGTATTGTTTACTATCTCATTAAGCAAAACTGAGAACAATCACAAGCTCCATTAGACCACACTGACAATATATGGCTTTAATTATTTTTTCACAGAAAATTCTGACAGTGGAGCAGAATAACAGAGTGATTGGGACACCTTGCTACAAATTCTTATGCGGGAGCCTATGCAGTGGAAACAGGGCCTGTGAAGGTCTGATGGAGAAGGCAGCACCATTCTTTGGCTTTTCTTCTAGAAGTATCTTGGTGAAATATTCCTGTATGGCACAAATGCTAAAAGCACTCCCATCCTTAATGTTATCTGGTCCAATTTATACATTCAGAATCACTAAAATCTAAATCAGGTCATCAGTTACTTTTTGAGATGTTAATCATACTTTAATTAAAACTTTGAAGCTGTTTTGAGCAGATACATTTCCATAACACTTAATTTGTAAGCCATATTCTGCTATTCCTGTGTGTAGCCTATCTTCTGGAAGAATAAAAAGTCCTGCCATCTGGAATAACAATCACAACCTTCCAAATTCAAACATAATTCTGTATTTTTTGTTTCCTTGGCAAAGATTTTGTCCCAAAATATGAATTCTCCTTACAAGCTAGAAAATATTTCCTAAGATATTTAGAGCCAGAAAGACTTTAGTATAAAGTGTCTCTTCTTACCAACTCATGTTGTTTCTAAAAGCAGGGGAAAATAGACCTCAAGATCCTTAATGCTCTTGGCTTTCACTTCATCGTGGCTTTTCTGTTGAAGAATTCTCATACTGTTGATATGAGAATTCTTGTGCTGGCAAGATGGTTTTCCTCTGTCAAGGGATCATAAAATAGTCTTATGCATTGAGAGGATCTTGATTCTTATGCTACATAGTAGACCTTATTCCACTGGCAAGCTTGCTGAAGTCTAAACCTTGGCTTCCCTTTTCCATCTCCAAGATATTTGTCATAACTTTGTCTCCAAAGAACCTGATTCTTTTACTCCAATCTTCCCTACACATACTTAAAGAAGAGGCTTGAATTCTCCACTAAGTCAGTTTAGGGGCATGCGTGCAACCTGTGTACCCCCGCCCCAGAGCAGCCAACAGTCTTCATGAAGTGTCTGGGTAGGACAATGACAGCCACACTCAGTTCTCCTAAAAGCAAAAGGCTGTTGCCCATAGAGGCACAAGGAAGCTTGGCAGGCAGGAGGCTGCGAAAGGCCAGGTGGAAAGCTCTTTACCCCTCTTACTTCTGCAAAATTTCCAAATATTTTTCAAAGTAGCCATCTAGGTCCTGTGAATTGGCATGATGCCATTAACCTTCTGTCAATTTAGAGAGGACTTCAGACCTATTGTTTCCATTCCAGACTCCACTTCCTTAAAATAAATAGTTGGTATAATGGGTGTATAAATATGCACAGAACTCCAGAAATTTCCAAAATTGCTATTCAGTTATTCTACTGTGAGCTCTGATTCTCAGGGTTCCTTAGCCCTTGTCAGTAAAACCCTGATGGTGAGGAACAAATAAATTAATTACCTTGAAACCTGAAGTTTCAGCCTCAGTGTTACCTAGAAACAGGTGCGAAAACATTCGGTGTTAAAAGCCATGTGAAAGCTTGGGATGGTTTTCAGCTATTCAAATATTGTCACAGATCAGATATTTCTGCAGCTCCTCTAACAGGCACTCAGAAATGAGACCAACTTCCCAAGAAGAAGAGACAGCTGGAATCAAGACATCTCCATTTATGTACCCTGAAAACTTTCCAAGCAAAGAGCTGTATCTGTCCTTGGGTTGGGCATGTGTGTGCCCTCACTTCACACCAGGGAATAAGCACCTCCCTCCACTCTCTGCTGCATGGAGAAGATTCCCATTGAATCAGGTGGATGTGAGCCTTACAGACGCAGCTTTTCTAACATGGAGGTTTGCCAGGGTGTCTCTGGTGTGCCTGTAGGATTGCCATAGTGATGTACTGTGTTTACTGTGGATTTCTGCCTCCTGGACCTTAAAATGGAAGCCTGAGAAACTGCAATAATCCTTGAAAGATTCACCTGCAAACACAAACTCATCTTTCCACCATCACTTTGTTGATCACCTGTCTGCTCCAGGTCCGTTACCTCTCTCCAAATTAAATCCTGCCAATGGGCAAAGGGCACCAGCTGTCATCTTGTTATTTATCCTTTTGCTGTGTCCCACCAGTGCAGACTTTGGGGCAGGGACCCTCATTTCAAACTGGGGTTGCTATGATGGCATCCTGCTCTGAGATGGAAGCTGCTACGCTCTACCATAATAAAAGAGATTGGGGAAGCCTCTGTCCTGCTTCACATTACAGTGCTCAGAAGATCTTTATCGTATGGTTTCTTCTATGTATGTTTGTCCAGGACAGAAATTTACTTCTCACATGTGACTGGCCACGATAACACGCCCTGAGAGGTTTAGTGCTCTTTTCCTTGGAAATGTGCTCCATTTGAACATCCTGCATTCTCTTCTGTGGAAGCATCTTCAGACCTGGACAGAATAAAACAGGAAACGAAGGATGGCTGAGCCTAAACAATGTGGAAGGTCAGAGGAAAGGGTAAATAACTTCACAGACATTTACCCTTCCCCTCCTGTCCCAGGAAAACACAGCCCCTCTCTTCAAACCGACCACAAAACTCCTAAGCACAACCCTCTCAGCATTCTCCCACCACTGCTGACAATACTCTAGATGCTACCTTAAAGAACCTGCTCATTTGAGCTAAAATTCCATGTTTGTACTGAAACACAGAAGTAGCTCATTAAACTTTTCTTAGATAAATTGTTTAGGCTAAGTATTTCTCTCCTTTCCTCCCCTTGTGTTGCCAGCCTATTGTTTATAGCCAGCATTCCAGGCTGTGTGTGATGAAAATGCTGATGTGTTTCCTGAGTTACTGACCCAAGCTTTATCTCATCTTTCATTTAGGAAACTGGCTGCTTTATCATTTTATGCTGCTGTGTGCAATGTTTATTTTTTCCCCATTATTAGCATTCTATAGGAGGATGTGCCCAGCCCCGTCAGCTGCTAGTGGTATTGTGCATACCATAGACATACACACAGAAATAAAGAAGGGGAGGAGGGGGGGGAATAAATGAATACATAGTGTAATAATTTGGGGAAATCTATATGCATGGTTCACAAATTCCTTTTGAAAGTGAGGACAGCCTCTGGATAACAGTGTCATTGCATAGCTATATCTTTCACACGCTATCACAACTGTGGAGTTTGCTGGCACTCTCTGCTGCCTTTGACTTCCATTTTTTAATCAATATCCACAGGATGTGACAAGGAAAACTCATGCCTTTTGCACAGACTTAAACAAGACCACCTATTCATCTGGTATCCTCTTGGAAAGAAAGAAGTCCTCCCCCAGTTTTCCACTATTTGAATTCCAGAGGAGAAATTACTAAGTGGTGACTCAGCTGATGGATCATGAAGGCAGAGAAGGGGAGTAGGGGTTATACATGAATCTTTGACTAGCTATTCTGGTCAATAACAAACTAATTGGAGAAGTCAGAAACATAGTCTGTGATTTAGAGAAGCTATGTTTGGAAGAAAAAGTATCTCAAATTTCCAATAGGATTTTGATTTAAATCCAAAGAATGTACACGTGGTTAGGAAAAGGAGGCAGATACTAATTCTTTTGTCTACAAGAGACATCTCTTAGGCTAGTTCAAGAGCATTGATTTTTTTAAATCAATTTTTTTCAAAATCTATTTAACTTTTTGCTTTAACTCCTGTAAGAAGTAAGTACTGTGATAGAAACCACTACAATATCAGAAAGAATCATATAATCACAGAATCACTAGGTTGGAAAAGACCATTAAGATCATTGAGTCCAACCATATCTGTCCTCTCCTAAATCATATCCCTGAGCACCTCATCCATACGTGTTTTAAATACATCCAGGGATGGTGACTCAACCACCTCCCTGGGCAGTCTGTGCCACATCCTGACAGCTCTTTCAGTACAGACCTTTGTCCTAACATCTAATCTGAACCTGCCCTGGCACAGCTTGAGGCCATTCCCCTTGTCCTATCACCTGTCACTTGGCTGAAGAGACCATCACCCCCCTCTCTACAATCTCCTTTCAGGTCATAATAGGCAGTGATAAGGTCTCCCCTCAGCCTGTTCTTTTCCAGACCAAACAACCCCAGTTCCCTCAGCTGCTCCTCATAAGATTTGCCCTCCAGACCCTTCACCAGCCCGGTTGCTCTTCTCTGAACATGTTCCAGGACCTGGATGTCTCTTGTAGTGTGGGGCCCAGAACTGGACAGAGTACTTGAGGTGCAGCCTCACCAGTGCCGAGTACAGGGGCACAATCACCTCCCTAGATCTGTTGGCCACGCTATTTCTGATACAAGCCAGGATGCTGTTGGCCTTCTTGACCTCCTGGGCACACTGTTGACTCATATTCAGTCTGCAGTCAACCAACACCCCCAGGTCCTTCTCCCCTGACAGCTGTCCAGCCATTCTGCCCCAAGCCTGTAGCACTGAACGGGGTTGTTATGTCCCAAGTGCAGGACACTCCACTTGGCCTTGTTGAACCTCAACCTGTTGGTCTCAGCCCATCAATCCAGCCTGTTCAGGTCCCTTTGAAGAGCCTTCCTACCCTCAAGCATATCAACGCTTCCTTCTAGCTTAGTGTCATCCATGAACTTAGTGAGGGAACATTCAATCCCTTTATCAGGGATCAGTGGAAGTTGTAGGGTCCAAAAGCAACGAACTAAAAGATGTTATTAAGAGATGCTGTGAAAGTGTAAAATTGCCCGTTTTGGGCTATTTGCTGACTGGGAGGGTATCTTCTAAATCTGAAACATTCTCACACGTGGTAGTCACCACAATTATTTTCAGTTACTGCTTTTATCAAGTTTGGTAGTTTCATTGCATGTGCACAGTGGGTTGTCCTGGATTTCTGAATAAATGCAAAAACAAGGTTATCATGTACTCTTGCTGTCAGTCAGCTCAATTTTTTCTTAGTGATTCTATCAACTGCTGTTCTTGAATCACTTCCCTTATAGTAATAATAAGCATTTAAACAATAATCATGATTTAAATATAAAGCCTTTTAATTCTGAACTCTACTTATAATGGTATACCCAGAAAATGAGTTATCAGGTTGGTGTCTCTATATTGATTATCTACTTTTGCTTCTACTGGCCTTCCTTTGGTCTCCAAAATGTTTTATGTTTACTTAAACTGAATCAAAGAAGCCTTATAAAAACACAGCCTGCCAAAATCCAGCTTAACTTAGACTTGCTGCTCAGGTCTGCTTCCTTCCCTCTCCACACCCAGCAGTATTCTCCTTAATTCAAATATTTCAGTTCCACTTAATGTTCCCTTTCTCAACACCTCACTTCCTCATTAATGCACACAACAATGTATGGTTTTAAATGTTTGACCTGTGGTCATCCACAAAACTCACAGAAGCAATGCCAGACCTAAATGGCACTCTCAAAGGCTGAGTTGTCTGAGGCTTGAGCTATGTGGATTTGGTTTTCTAAATTTCCACAGGCGTTTCTTTACAGCCTTAGCAAAGTTCAAACCACTTTGTTGTTAACTGCATTCCCCGCAAGTTTCTCAGCTCTCCAGCCATATTTTGTTTACACTGTTTAAAATTAGTCTCTTACTGTGACACCCATCTCAAGGTATTCAGTGTAGTTATTTTGGGATCGATAAACACAGACATACTGGAAGCGAGATGTACTAAACCAGAATAGTTTGTAAAGATGATGTGAACCACTCTTCTCACTGTGAGGATGGTATCTCCTGCAGGGCGCCTGGACACGAGGCCCATACAGTGCCAAAACCAGATCTGAACTACACTGAATCTATATTCAGATTTGTGCCATATCTGACTGACAAGGACATTCAGTCCTGTTGCTTTACACCAGATTTCTGTTCTTCAAGTTCGAGGGCTGTCACAGCGTTGATGAGTGACATCGGTGACCTTGATGTGTCTTGGTACAACCCGCAGGTGGTATTGAAGATGCGGTATCCGTCTATAATCTGAAAGAACGGGGTTTTAGTGCTCTCCCCACCACCACCACCATTCCCTGGCTCCCATTCCCAGCCCTGGGAGGACACTGAGGCTCCGCAGTCTGCTGCCTGGCCGTCCCTG
>VXBZ01001815.1:510632-526153 GCA_013399135.1 Heliornis fulica | reverse complement strand
ACCCTCTCCAACTGGTCCATGTCCTTCTTCTGTTGGGCGTTCCAGAACTGGACACAGTACTCCAAGTGAGGTCTCACGAGGGCAGAGTAGAGGGGGAGAATCACCTCCCTCGACCTGCTGGCCACGCTTCTCTTGATGTAGCCCAGGATGCGGTTGGACGCATATGTTGAATAAGGCCGGGCCCAACATAGACCCCTGAGGGACACCACTCGTGACCGGTCTCCATTTGGACATTAAGCCGTTGACCACCACTCTCTGAGTGTGGCCATTCAGCCAGTTCCTTATCCACTGAGTGGTCCATCTGTCAAACCAATAATCACCCAGTTTGAGCAAGCTTCTCATTTTCTTAGAATGGGGGTGGGAGGCCAAGCCACAAACATTTTCCAGAGTCAATTCTTTTCAGTCAAGTTATTGAAAAAAATGAAGAGGAAGGGCAGTTTCTCCTTTACTCACAGATCAGGTTAGTCAGGCAGACAAGTCCATTCTAGTACTGTGTAAGGATGTCTGAACATGCACTAGTAACCTGTGTACTGAATCCTGGGCTGGTAAGTGCTCTTCGAAACCACAGCATGCCTCTCTGTCACCAGCACTTAAGGAAAAGCACAAGGTAATAATATCTCTGCCACTTTTCAGAAGAAGACAAAGGCATCGAGTGGACAGTTGAAGCTGAGAGGGTTTTCTTCATCAGCAATTAAGTCTCCCAGAGCGCCAGATAAACAATCCAAACAACGAGGGGTGTGCTGCTTACATGCTTACTCAGTGGATTCAAGCTGAAGCTGGCTCTCTTCACACAGCCTTTATTCTGCAGCCAGATCTGCCCTCCGAGCTCTGGATTTCCATCATGTGGTGCCTCCAGGGTGCATCTCTACAGATAGAGCTGCAGGATTGGGGTTTTGGGCTGTAATTCAATCGCAGCATGGATGGTGCCTTCCTTTTAGTCTTAATTTCTGTCTGTAGACTGACACTACCTAAACGACACCAATAACAATTTTTCTTCTTCCTAAAGAATTTCACACATGACTCTTGGGTCATCTTTTCCATCCTCCCAGTGCATGCTTCCATCCAGAGTATTCCAGAGGACTCTGTAAATGATTAGGCAAAAGGGGTTTATTTCTGGAGTCTCATCCAGAAAGTAGCAAACTAGGGAAATTTTTTCCTTGTATGTGTCCAAAAAAATGTTTTATTCTCTCTTTTAGTTATTCTTGATTCTAGTATAAGTTCTTGGATACTCCTAGAAAATTCCTCTCCCTCCTTGATGTCAGTGGCCTTTGAACACTTGTAGGCATAAATCCTCTTCCTCCCATTATCTAGCCAAATTCTGCATACTTATATTGTTAATTTTCTTACACAGATTGCAACAAAAACTCAGTAGACAGACAGAACTCTCTTAAGAAAACTTTACAAAAACAAGCAGAGGAGAGAAATTTGTGAAATCTCAGAGGCAAAGGCTACAAGATCAGCTGATGTCCCAGTAGGCAGCAGAAAATTGACCTGGAAGCAAATCTATGGAAAGAGGGAATATGTATTATTGCTCGAGAGCAGAAGAAGCTTCAATGAGGTTTTGTCCTTGTACACCAAAAACTGTGAGAATGATTATACCACAACCGCTTAATCTTTGTCCATGTCTCCAGCAATGATCAATAGCCTCCGGAAGAACCACAACATACAGACACTGCCACTTCCCCAGAAGTCTCACTCGGGAGCCATGTGGCCCAGGGTCACAGCTCCTGTTCCTGCTGCTGCCACGGAAGGGATGCTGCCAAGATCCAGCAAGCCAATACCTGCATCACAATCTTTGTGAAGGGACAGAAAAGCAAACCTCTGCTCATAAGTTCTATTAAAATCATTATTTAAGCTAAAACTAGCCCAGGTTCACATTAAAAGAGAGTATCTCCTAGCTCTGTGTTTGATCCCATAGCAAAAGCAAAGGAAATTAAGCTAAAGCTACTCAGAAAATTACTTCTTCAACAAGAAGTTTTGTCAAAAAAATTAAAAATCTGCATCGCTGAATGTGAGATGGTCTATCTGGATAAGTTTTTATGTGGTAGGTCTCTGCCAAGCCTGGGGGTCATTGACTGGACACCAGCAGAGGCAGCAGAGCCTGAGAGCCCTGCGGTCAGACATGGCTCAGCATTGGGAGCCACACTGATCCAGCAACTTCTGACTAATCACAACATTTTCAGACCAAGCTGGAAGAAAAAAAAAAAAGTTGGGGTTTTGTTTGCTTTTTTTTTAAAATAAATGTGCTGCAAATGGAAAGTCTTCTTTTGAAGAAGACTGTACTTGTATCTCAGTACTTGTGTACATCTCTCCACAATTGGAATCAATTTAGTCCAGGAATGAAGAAGAAAACTAGAGTAGCTACTTCAATTTTCAAAAAACTATGGGAAGACCTTTTTTTCCTTTCTTCCTGCCCAAGAAAATAAGAGGCAGGAGGAGAACCTACGGCCAGGCATGCCTTTTCCCCACCCTCCAGCAGAGGATGAGTGTTTCTGTGTAATAAATGTAGGGCTTTTCAATTCCCTTTAAAAAGTTGCTACCTCTTTTTTTTTCTAGTTATTTGTGTGTGAAGAATTCTAAATTGTTTTAATGAAATCTAATTTTTAAAATATTTTGGCAACATTGAGTGAAAAAATAATCACAGCATAACCACTCACTTCACAGTATTAAAATGAGACAATCCCACATGAAGCGCTGCTGCCCTGCCTTGCAGAATTATTACCCAGAGGAAAAGCATGCCACACCTATTGTTCAGCTTCTATCTTCAGAAGCCTCTGCCAGGACCTTAAGGGAGCTGTTTTCCTTCACTGTCTGTACAAGTGAGTAACATGAAAAAATAAGAAAATCATTCTGTATTAATAAATTAGAAAATTAAACAAAGTATAACACAAAATTGTTATTTAAGTTATTAAAAAAGTTTGTCATGTGAAATGGAATTGTGCTACAGTCTCTGCTTTTCCATTTTTGTTATTTGTACTGTTTTTTTTATTTATATTAAAAATATACTCTAAGATACTAAACCTTTCAAGGCACTCTAGATTTAGGAGCTCAGAAGAAAATGAGCCCAGTATTTGCAAAAACAGCTGGTCAGGATATCTTGCAAGACTAAAACTATGCTTGATTTCAACTAATTTCCCTTTTCAGTATTACAATTTAAGTCAGCCTACGAGGCCAAAGGACTAGAGATTACATGGGTTTACCCAATTATTACAACCAAATTGATAATTTCTGATGGTCATCCTTTCTGAGTAAAGTTCTTGCAAAGGACCTAAAAAAATAATACTCTGCGAAGAACTTTGAAGGAAAAGACTTGGAAGTCTGTCAGGGAGAAAACCGCTAGATTTACACTTTAATAGATCCAGTGGTTACAATAGAGATGTGGATGAGGACAACAGCTGGAAGCAGAGCTAACACACACCCCCTCCCGTTTCCATGGAGTATCCACCAAGCCCTATTATTTATTCAGAAGCTATTTTCCAGGAAAACAGCCAGCCCGCCTGCAAAAGTGCTTTCAAGAAAATAATTTCCAAAGAGGGGTGGAACAACAGAATAAGCAGCCCCCAGACACCAGGTGGCCAGGGTTACCCTATTGCATGTTTGAATAATTTCAAGATAGTGATAATACTTTCTAAAGTACTATATATGCAATATTTCTACTTTCTATGGCCAAAATATATTTCTACACTGTTTTATCTATTTTAGACCAGTTTAATATGGAAACATGAAGGTTTTTTCAGCCCATCACTAGAAACTGGTATTCCTATGTACAAACCATTGTGTTTGGACCATTTAGTGGGTTTCCAGAAAGAGACAAGACATGAATATATCTTGTTGCCAGAGGGATACTTTTTATCAAAGAATGTGCCTTGAATTACCAAATAGCTTTTTGGTTTTTTGTTTTTTAAGGGATGCCTTTCACTTCTACTCAGAGGGATTTTTAGTTACGTTTGTTTCTGTCCGGTGCTGTGAAAGTCTTGTCCAAAGTCAGAGGTTCAATGGGGAAAGGGGCAGCACAAGAGAAGACATCCAGGAGACACAAGATTTGGTCAGTAACACCAGTAGCCAAAAAGATGGTGGCAACTGAGCAGCTGGGAAAGCATTCAAGCAGAGGCATGATGCTTTGGGCAGCCAGAGACGGAGCGAGGCTGACAGACTGGGAGAAGGGCTCATGTGGAGGGGAGAGATTTGGGCACGGGGCAATGAGGCACTCAAAACAGAAAAGTCTTGTGAAACAATAAGCATCCATCACAGAACACTTCATCACAGATATAGCTCAAGCCAGGGACTAACATGAGGAAAATGGCATAAGCACAGAAGTGCTACGCTAAGCCAGCAGCACAGCATCATCCTTCACACTGTCAGAAATAGGTGCCACAACCATAAATATAGCACTCTGCATGCTGCTGCCCAAACACCCCATGGGAGAAGGGAAAAACAATTCCATTGCCTAATACATGTTGATGTCAAATGGAAATGTTACCATAGCTCATTCAAAAAGCAAGGAGACCTTAATGCATAAATGCTCACCAAAACTGGCTTCACTACTTTCTCATGAACTCAAGCACTTGCTAAGGTTCATGTGTTCACTAGAAAATGAGGAGGAGTAGTAGTATCCAAGGGCCATGACAGCCTATATTTTCATTTCAGTCCTGTCCTCTCCAAAAAAAAAAAAAGCCTGCACATAAACAATACACCACTTGTATTGCATTTACCGCTACTGAAAAGGACAGGGTGTAACAGAAGAGCACCAAAGGGCTGCCTGGTATAAAATTAAATTTTAAATAAGGGAGAATAAACAAGTCTCTTGAAAGCCCTAAACATTTTGTATAAATAACTTGTGATGCTATCCAGAATCAGCTGAGCTGTAGGCATCATCCACCCCAACTGTGAGTCAGCTTGAGTCAGTTCAGTGTACTTTTACGGTCCTCTCATAGTCAGAAAATAAAACCCTCGGCAGCACAAAAGAAGTCTCTGAAATATGGAATGACTGTTTGGTGAGAAGCCATTCTCTACTGTAAGCTTGCGATAAAATTAGTAGAATAAATCAAATGTCAGCATACTTACATTTCTGTCTCTTTATTTTTAGCCCAACAGGGGACGGAAATCAAGGCATGAAATAAAAAGGAAATCATGTGTTCTTAAGGTCAAACAATTTGAAACTCTTTGCGAACTGCTCCTTCACAGCAATCCTCCGACTGTGCAAAGCAGCACTGTGGCAATATGGATTCAGTAAACAGAGACTGCTTCCAGCTGCTTGCATCCCTCCCACTCCCAGTATGCATAACATCCTGGCTGCCCGAAGTTATATTTGCATTTGAACATGATAAGACTGATTTATAGTAGAGGAATGTTTTGGATCAATCATTCGTGCTGAATAGCAAGTGACTAAGTGGAAATGCTTCACAAAAAGTACTGACAAACTGAGTAAGAAGTTTATAGAACTTCAGGACATGGCCAACAGTCTCTAATCTACTTAGTCGACAGTGTGAAACTTCCTGTAACCGCTCACATTGGGCACACACACATTTCTTCCAGTACTCAGAAGAGTCCTGCAATGTAACTATGCAATGTGAAAGGTAGAGAGGGTTTGTCACTCCATTGAGAAGTTACTTGCTGAGTAGTAACTGATTATTACAGTCAACAGAGAGACATTCAAGGCTTTTCAGCCACTTAGCATGAATCACTGTGTCCACTATGGTATCAGCACAGAAACTAATTAGCTGCCTCTGCTGAAAACTGAAAGTTTCATGCTGTCTGCTTGTGTGATGCATCATTGGCTGATGTTGTTTGTCAAACTGTCAATACCTGTGGGTCCAGAGGAGCTAGAGAAACCAGCAGAGCCAAAGATCTGCTCTTAGGTCTTGACCAAGTTTACAATCCACTGGCCTGAGTACAACAGATCTGCTCTTGAAGACTCCTTGCGGAATAGTTTTATAATGCACAAATAAATATTTACACCAGTAAAACATTTCTCCTTTGATATTTGAAAAATAATAAAAGAAATGTATTGAATTTAAAATAAAGTGTTAGTCATTTAGGATGTTTACATAATGAAAACGTTAAATGGAGAGGGTTTTTTGACCAAAAAAAAAAAGAGGTTACACTAATTTTTAAAAGATCTGTGTTGCCAGTGACATCAGAAGATGTTAACTTATCAAAACAGATATGTTTCAAAGCTAGTCCGATAATCAATATTAATCATGGGTTTTAAACCTATTAAACTGGAACAGTCCTGGATTTCAGCTAGTGTGGAGTTAATTTTCCAGAAAGCTGTGAGAGGACACAGCTAGGACAGCTGACTTAAACTAGCCACAGGGATATTCCATACCAGGACATCATTCTCAGTACATAAGGGGGAGAGCTCTTGGGGAGCTCTGGGCTGCTCAGGGGTGGGCTGGACATTGGTCTCTAGGGGTGAGCAAACTGCCTGTGTATCACCTGCTTTGTGCATTCTTTTATCAGCGCTGCCAGTGGTGCTGTTTTCCTCTTCCCTTGCTGTTCTACTGAACTGTCCTTGTCCCAGTCCACAAATATTACTTTTTCTTCTGATTCCCCTCCCCATCCCACCAAGGAGCAGACAGAAGAGTAAGCAAGCAGCTGGGTAGTGCTCAGCTACTGGCTGAGAGTAAACAACAAATATCCTTTTTAGGTGCCCAGTGTGGGTCTCAAAGGGTTGAGATAACAACAGGTCTGACCACAGAGCATGTTAAAACTAAGCTGTCATCCACATTTATTACATTAATCAAACAGTTGCTGGTCACCATGGTGTTTCATTTGTTCACATGGCTGTGGCACGTACACCTGTACTTGCTGTATGTATTCCCTGCTGTGCTGTCACCTCTGGGATGGGGGTCAGGACTCTCGTTTTGCTAATACTGGATAATGCTAACTCATCATGAGGTTAAGCTGGTATCTGTATGTGGCGTTGCTGTCATGCTTGTACCGTGGATGGCATCTCTCAGATTTGATTAATAATCACACCAAATCTACGGGGAAGATGGGGGGCTGCAGGTAGTGATGGTACTTTCTCCTGTTCTTTCACATTCCCTTTTCTCTTCAGGCTGGTTGGAGCAGCTTTTGAGAATGTTGAATAGCCTTGGGATGTTCAAGACAGCATGCTCTGGGGAGAGCATTTCTATGTCTCCTGAATGTGCTCCAAGTCCTGTTTAGATTTACAAAAAGCTGTTTTAAGAATACCACCCAGTGGTCTGCCCCAAGGCTGATCAGTGAGGGATGGCATGGCGTGTGGAGAATATGGGCAGGTATCTTGAGAACTTCTCACCTCCAATGGTTTGGAACTGCACTCCTGAACAACTACAGGACCCTGATAAGGTGACAGAATATTTGAAAGGAAAATGCTGTGACTGTTCCAAAGAGGCACAGCTCGCTGCATTGTGCTGGGCCATGGCCAGTGTCTACCACACACTACTTGATAGTTGGCAGCACCCTCAGGGCGAAGAGAAGGAAAACAGATGGACACAAATGGATGACAACTCCAGCCCTGGTGACAGTGTGGCTGCTCCAACCCCAGCTACAGACACTGTAGCTGAACAAAAAGAAAACCAACCCATGCTGGTACCAGTCACCCCTATACAGAAGAAGAAATACCAAAAAAAATAATTTGTTTAGTAAGGTATGACAATGAACCAGGACCATCATGAGAACAGGAGAAAGAGGCAGATTCGGGGGTATTACCTGATCCCTGTCCCTGAGTGAGTTGTTAGCTATGAGAAAATATTTCAGCCACCATCCAGGTGAAAACGTTATTACCTGTCTGCTACGATGCTGGGATAACAGAGCCTGTAGCCTAAAATGAGAGAGTAAGGAGTTCAAGCAGCTGGGATCCCTGTCTAGGGAAGGGGATATTGACAAGGTGACTGGAAAAGGGATAAAACTCTCAGCCTCTGGAGGCAATTTCTGTCAAGTATGAGGGAAAGGTATCCCTTCAGTGAAGGTGGTGTATGTTGTCCAGGCAAAAGGACCACAATGGAGAGAGGTATACAGTACCCGAGGGAATTAGCCATGAGGAGATGGTTTATTATGATTCAAAGAACACAATTACCCACAGATCCAGATGAAGTCCAAAGTACAAAACCCATGCAATGGAAGCTTGTGTGGAGCACACTGTTATCATATGCCAACTTGTTAGCAGCAATGGACTATAAAGGAGAAGAGGCACCAATGGTGGATGAAGTGGCTGGCTGGCTCTAGCAATACAAAGAAATTATTTCTTTCCCCTTAGCTTGGCTGTGGAGAAACTGTCCTAAAAAGTCCTGCAACTCAAAGAGAATATATACTATTCCACACCAGTTTCTCATCTATTAAGAATAAGTATTCTGCTCAATTGAGAGGATATAAAGGGTACACACCACAAGACACCCTTTAGTTTTACCTGCATGACCATGGAGAGGACAAGAGGGAATGGGATAGCAAACCTACCTTAAGGTAAAATAACTCCCACAGCCTCCCATCCTTGGGACAAAGTTTAGATGTTCAGCACTATGAGCCATTAGAGGTATCCATGGCCGTTCTTATACCAGTTTCGTAAATCAGGTTACTTTCTGAGACTAGACTACCTCAGTTCACATGGACTTGATAGAAACCTATTAGCATTTTGACATTTTCCAAGGCTGTGTCTACAGCAAGCACACTGCAGTCTGGAAAGACAGTGGATGGGCAGGGTTTTCTTAGAACCTGGTGGTCCATCTTCAGAAGAGGTGACACAGCTTTCCTGAAGGAGAATTGCGATCAGATCAGTGCAGCTGTAACACAGGCGTGGGAAGGTGTAGGTGCCACTGATGAAAGGGATAGCTTAGAGTCCACACCACAGACCAGAACAAGGAGACTGTTCAAAGCAGATGAGGAAATATGGAGGATCACAGATGAAAACAGAGAGGAAAAGGAAGGATGAGGCAAAATGGAAGATGGAACATAGAGGCAGCAAGGTTTTCTGTGATATAAGTTGTATTCAAGCAAAGAAAACTATGACTCACATTTACTAGCTTGAAGACAGTTTAATTTTAGCTAAACCTCATCTATGGCAGAAAGGCAATGCCACATATTCAAGTATGTGGTTACAGAGAAGACCACAGTTCTTGCGTAAGCTGTGTGGCAACAGGCTGAAAGCCAAATGCCTTCCCACCACCTGAGCATCCAGCACAGCCTATGTGTACATCATCCTCATAGTAACTTTTAAATACTATTTAATGTGAAGTAGACTCATAAATTCACCTCCTTGTGGTGTTCTGCCTTATTCTTTTTGAGCTGTTCTAAGAATTGCTTGTGAATCACTTCGTTATGTTCATCAACAACAATCACTTCTTCATTCCTCGATGGGTCATTGCACTAAGCTGAAATCAGAAAGGAACTTTGTGTTAGTAACAGTTATATTGCCAGCTGTGGATAGAATATCTGGCTGTGGAGGATGCTAGTGAACTACAATATTTCTTCAATCCAAAATCTTTTGTTTTCTACACAGCACCTCTTTCCCCTATATACCAGTGAACATATAATCTGTCCTTACCTCTGCTCTCTCAACACAGACTCTCACTACTAGTAGTTTGTTTCCTCTCCTTTGCTTTTTCTGCAGCAGATGATATCAACATCCTCCTCTCTCATTCCTATCCATCCTTTTCTCTACAGAAGTCTAAATTTCAGTTATTTCATGCAGCCATAGCTACTGCATTGAGCTTAAAATGTTGCAGTGTCTCTCTGACACAAAATCGAGGCAGAAGAATTCTGTGACAGAAAGGTCTCNCCCCCCCGGCACACTTCTTTGGGGGGAGTGAAATTCATTTTTCCCCAAACGAGCATGAGCTGCTTGTCTCAGCAGCGGGAATCCCCTGAGAAGGAGGGAATGGAATTTGTAGGAATGTGATCTCAGAGCCTCACAGAATAAAAGCAGCACATGGTAAGAATTAACTAAGTGGTGAATCTCAGAAAATTATTGTACATTCAGAATTATCATCCTTTGGGGATATTTCTAATGTCCCACAGGCATCTTTTCTTGGGTAATTAAACACTAAAATAGCTTAAAGCCTGGAGGTTTTTAATCAGGTTTTCTAGAAAATATGCTTTAGTTCAAGCAACATAAGGAGCTGGTGCAGAAGTTCTCTGCCCTGTGTTATCTTGTTTGTAAGTGATTCCTTTGAACACAAATCTCAAAGACTTTCTTCTCCTCACTTAACTCCTGTTTACTTCCTTACTTTGGAACACAGGAGGAACCTGTGTTTCATCCTGAAGAACGAAAAAGGCTTCCTGCCTTGCTTACAGAGGTTCAAAATATCATCTAGAATTTCTGCATTAAAACAATTATCTTCCCAGTCACATAGCTGTCCCAAAATACAGCTTGGAAATATATATATATATCCAGGTGGCAAACAAGAAGGAATGTGCATGGTAATGGCAGCAGGGAAAACGCGGGACTGTAACAGCAACAGCTTAGCTTGTCTAAGCGTATGCACAAAAAAAGGAGAGCTGTTTTGCAGGTGAAGTAACTGCAGAAGAGTCTGAGGAAGTCAGAAGGACAAGGCACAGTATTGCCCTTCAGCCACTCTACCCTAACAGCCTGCTCTATGCTCATGCAATGGAGGGCATGGGCTGGTCCCACCAGAAGGTCCATTTGCTCCAGCTGACCTCTCCTTTCTCCTTGCCTGACATTGTTCTTTAAACACTGGTGAACTGAAGGAAGGGCTTGGTGGACTCTGACCTTTCCAGGCTCATGCTAGGCACAGGACTGTTGACTGAACTAAGTAAAGACCGAAGTGTTGATCATAAACCAGGTGTTAATGTATGAGGCTGACTGCAGCTAGGCGCTGAACGTTGCTCCAGTGCGCAGGAGCCAGGTTCAGCAGGCCATTCGGTGCCTTGCAGCTAAGATGATCTTGGAGACCAAACCTTTGCCACAGACTACAATCTAGTTCAATCTTCCGGCTGCACGTCTCTGTGACTCACTTCACTCCAGCCCTTGAGCTGGGCAGGAAAACCTCACTCCACTGTAAATGCACTGCTCCATATAATGGGCATGTTGTATGGGGCTGACTAGCTGCCAGGTTTGCTTACTGCCTGTCTCCAGATTAGCAGTCCTCATTGTCCATCAGGAGACAAATAGAGGCTATTACTGAAAGCAATTACCACAACCATTTAGCACCATCACTTCATGTGCTGAGTGTTCCTATCTTCTAATAATATTTTCTGTATTAATCTTGCATCCACATCTAACATCTTCATCCTCTACATGGGAAGGCTTAGCCAAGTGCTGTCAAGTTGCCAATGAGTCCTCAGCATTCGCAGTGCCACTCCATGACCGCACAGCCACTGCTGGAATAAAACAGCGGCAGCAGCTGCTGCTGCTCTGAGGCCAGGCCAGGAGAACCCTGTGATCCTGCAGCCGGCACAGCCCAGGTGGCCATAGCCTGGGATGGTCCCAGGAGACCTGCCTTCTGTTTCTGGCTCCATTGCTAACCTTGGGAAAATGGTTTTAGCTTTCTGTTTTCTCTCCCACCCCTTATCTGTCTTCTGTATTTAGACTACAATTTTTTGATCTGGCTTTATGATTTGGTTTTCTTTAATTTGCAAAGAAAACTTACCTTGGGTAGGATAGGAGCATTTTGAAAAGGTAGGGAAAGAAAAGAGGGAGAGAAAGAGAAAGAGAAAGTACACACTCTGTTATCAGTAATAAACTATGCTGGGAAAGAGAAGCAGTACAGATAAATTAACACTCCCTGAGGCAGAGGTGGGTGAGATATCTAGGAAGGTATGAAGAAGTAAAGAAGAAAAGCCCTATGCTACTGGGTGGTGAGATTATGAAACTGCCCAGTGGGGTGCTCTGATGGGAGGAACTTGGGGGCTAATGTGCAAACCATGGCACAGCCCATTCTCCTACCAACCAGCTCCAGCTTTCCAGGAAACTGTGAAACACATAGAATCATAGAATCATAGAATTTTTAAGGCTGGAAATGACCCCTAAGATCATCCAGTCCAACCATCAACCTACCGCCACCAAGTCTACCCTTAGACCATGTCCTCAAGCACCACATCTACCCGTCTTCTAAACACCTCCAGGGATGGGGACTCAACCACCTCCCTGGGTAGACTGTTCCAGTGCTTGATGACTCTTTCAGTAAAGAAGTTCTTCCTAATATCCAACCTAAATTTTCCCTGGCGCAACTTGAGGCCATTTCCTCGAGTTCTGTCACCTGTTACTGGGAAGAAGAGACCAACCCCTACCCCACGCAACCTCCCTTCAGGTAGTTGTAGAGAGTAATAAGGTCTCCCCTCAGTCTCCTCTTTTCCAAACTAAACAAACCCAGCTCTCTCAGCCGCTCCTCATAGGGCCTGTTCTCTAGACCCTTCACCATCCTCGTTGCCCTTCTCTGGACACACTCCAGAACCTCAACATCCTTCTTTAAGTGAGGGGTCCAAAACTGAACACAGTACTCGAGGTGAGGCCTTACCAGTGCCGAATACAGGGAGATAATCACCTCCCTGGTCCTGCTGGCCACACCGTTCCTGATACAAGTGACACTTTAATGTATGGAATATTCACCTAAAAGTTTTCTGAAACATTTTGAATTTATTTTTAAACAGGGTTTGGTTATTTCTCTCCTTGATATACTTTTCCCTTACATTTTTTCACACAGACTCACCGAATCAGTGAATGTCAGGAGTTGGAAGGGACATTGAAAGATTATCTTGTCCAACCTCCCTGCCTGAGCAGGATCACCTAGATTAAGTCACACAGGAATGTGTCCAGATTCGTTTTGAATGTCTCCAGAGAAGGAGACTCCACAACCTCTCTGGGCAGCCTGTTCCAGTGCTCTGTCACCCTCACAGGGAAAGAGTTCTTCCTTACATTCACATGGAACTTCCTATGTTCCAGCTTGAACCCATTGTCCCTTGTCCTGTCACTGGCCATCCCTGAGAAGAGCATGGATCCATCCTCCTGACACACACTCTTAACATATAAACATTAATTAAACACCAAGCTGAAGAGACCCAGCTCCCTCAGCCTTTCCTCATAAGGAAGGTGTTCCACTCCATCATCTTGGTAGCCCTGTGCTGGACTCTCTCAAGGAGTTGTATGTCCTTCTGGAACTGAGGGGCCCTGAACTGGACGCAATACTCCAGGTGAGGTCTCACCAGGGCAGAGTAGAGGGGGAGAAGGACCTCTCTTGACCTACTAGCCACCCCCTTTCTAATACACCTATTTTGTTCTGTGATTTTGAGAGGTCGTGGTTTAGTCTGGTAAGACTTGGATATAAGTTTTCAATTCTTCTCTGAGTACTTCCATGTGTCAAGCCCATACAGTAGGATGGGCTTGACCCATCACCCTGTGTGATTTAATCTAGGTGCTTCTGCTCAGGCAGGGGGGCTGGACTGGATGGTCTTTCGAGGTCTCTTCCAGCTCCTAATATTCTGTGATTCTGTGAGAGCTAACACAAGAACAAATACAGCAGAATGAAAATGAGACATAAGTAAGTGAATATATACAATTCATGCCCTGTTCCCAGTGTCATCTATTTTCTGTAAGATGCAAGGATGTGGACTCCTATAAATGTTACTCAAGCCTAACAGTGACCCACACATTTTCTAGCTCCCTGCTAAAGCCTCAAAAACCTGTCTTTTCTAAAGCCTTTCCATGCAAATCTGTAGGCTCACTCATGTCATGTATACTGCAGTATAGAGATGCTACATTAAACATTTTGACATCATCTGTAATTGTGTCTGCTCTCTCAGACACCTCCAGTACTTTCTTCCTGACATCTTCAGTACTTCCAAAGTGTTGGAAAAATAGCAAATGATGTTCATACACATTTGTACTCTCCACTGCAGTCCAGAAAGCAGCCAAATAATTCAGTGATTTTTTTTTTTCCGGTCATTTGGAAGATGTTTTCATGCCAATTTCCTATTGCATGGCACAGTCAGACACTGGCAACTCAACACACAAACATGTGAGCTGAGTGTTGGGGACTATTTGATGCACCAGTTTGTTAAGCAGTTTTATTTACACCTCATCACTCCAGCAATCTGAGGCACATTTTTGCCACCACTTGTTCAAAGTACACTATAGTGGACTCTTGCTCACCATTTGCATATAATGGCAAAAAGTGCATTTTCCCCTGCAATAAGGAAGCAGAGAATACCTTGGTTACAAGCCATTTTTCCACTCCATTACTTATATTTCTTACAATTTTGGCAGATCACTATCCCTCCAGCATTTGCTTTCATTTTTCATGGCATACGTTTCTGCCATTTTCAAACTGTGATTTTATGGCAGCTTCTTTCCCTGTTCCTGACATTATTAATATTATATATAAATTTCCCTATTGCAACATATGATCTCTGGCTTCCTTATCTCTAATTGCCAAAGTTATTTCTCTCACGTCATTTGTCCAGTGCTTGATTTTAATTCAGCTGCTTGTAGCAGCAGCCTGTGATTTCCATCTTGTATTTTAACACCACTAAAACAGTTCTACAATTATAGTTGTACCAGCGTTAAAAGCTTCTTCTAATGCAGCCATGTTAATAGACTACATCCTGAACAACTGCACTGCCCAAATGGAGCATAGGGTTGAATCACGGGCTGCGCTTAAGTAAGGCATAAACATTGTTAATTTTTTATTTTAAAGCGCAGCTAGTAATAATGTGGGGTAAAAGGGATAAAAATTGTTATCAATTTGCAGCATCACTCATTTTGTTAATTATTCGAACATAAAACCCGACACCATCTGCAGCAACCACAAATAAAGGCAGTTTTTCTGACGGCGAGCTGAGCCCATAGATTGCATTGCCCATCACTCCTAGCCTCCAAAAGAAGTGTCTAATGCCATATTATTTAATTTTATTTTTTTTTTTATACTAAGAGATGCTCCAAGACCCCGCTGTGAAGAGCGCTGGGAAGCGCCAAGGGTGCG
The DNA here is from genome assembly GCA_013399135.1 of Heliornis fulica. Lineage (NCBI taxonomy): Eukaryota > Metazoa > Chordata > Aves > Gruiformes > Heliornithidae > Heliornis > Heliornis fulica. The sequence continues at coordinate 511,238 of VXBZ01001815.1, read as the reverse complement.
GGCCGAGCAGCAGCAGGCTCCTGCTAATGACTTGTGGAATTCTGCTCCTCAGCTCGGGTGCTCTATCAGCGTCAAGCCACGCTCATCCGTCACCCAGTGACTTACACAGCTTTTGGAAACTGTTACGAGAAAGGGGAACGGGCGATGCCCCTTTGCCCAGCCACCTGCCTGCCCCCGCATGTCCCGGGCACAGCCGGGCAGAGGTCGGAGGAGCCAGGCAGGGAGCGGAGCAGGGGCAGGAGCAGCCCTGGAGAAGAAGCCCTGGTGGAGCAGCCCTCCGACCCGGAGCGCCGAGGGGACACGCCGACAGCTGCGGGGTAGCCCCGACCCGGCTGCCCGTCCCAGGGGGCTGCGGAGCAGGGGCGCCGGTATAACCCCACCAAATAAGGCGCTGGCTGTCGGCACGAAGGGAAGCGGGACACAGGCAGCGAACGAGACGCCGACGCCACCGCCNCGGAGACGGGGCGGTGGCGACGGGCAGCCCGACGAGAAACGAGGCCCGGCGTCCCGCCGCGCTGTACCGCGCCCAGCCCAGCCCAGCCCGTTCCCGGGACACCGGAGGAGCTTCAGTCAGTCAGGCGGGCCGGAGCCCGCCCCCCGCCAGGA
>VXBZ01001815.1:419674-510467 GCA_013399135.1 Heliornis fulica | reverse complement strand
CGGTCGGCGCGGCTTCCCGCCGCCCGGCGGCGCAGGGGGGCCCGCCGGCAGCACCGCCGAGCCGCTTGGGCGCGGATCCCTCAGAGCGCGTCCCGGTCGGGGGAAGGAGCGCGTCACCTCCCGTCGCGCCTGCCCTGGCCCCGGCGTTATGTGTTCGTCCCGGGCCGGCTGTGCGGGCGGCAGCGCGGGAAGGTGTCGGGCCCAGCCTGCGGTTTCCTGTGGCGGCGGGACGGCGGGTTCGGGCCTCCCGTGCCGGTGGGGACTAGCCAGGCCTTTGTCCGCCTGGCCGTGCTCAGACGGCGCCCGCGACCGGGCCGGCCCGACCCTTCCCCTCCCTATGAAGGTGGGACTTTGTCCCGCTGTCCCGCTCAGGTCTTCCCCGTGCCGCCCGCGGCCTCCCGCCTGGAGGTGCCCGGGGAAGGGGCAGCACTGGGCTGAGTAAACTTTGGGCGGCTTCCCTGGAGCGTGTAGGAGGGCGGGCGTCCCGTCCCTTTCAGCGCCCGGTCCGGCGGTGGCTGAGCCGGAGAGGAAAGACTCGCCTTCCGCGGGAAGCGGGAGCTGTGGAGATGGAGTTACAGGAATGCGGCCCTCAGGAGTGGGGCTGTGTAAGAACTTGGGTATCTACGGTATTGACCAGCTCTTGCTCTAAGGTGGCTCCGAGCTTTCACGGCTTCCCATAAGCTTGTGTTGGGGTGGGAATGGGAATGCAAAACTTCTGTATGTGATTTATTTGACATGGAGATCTCTGAAATAACTTAGAGCAATAATTTGGCACATATTACTGTCTTCCTATATCAGTGGTTGGAAGGAAACATGATAGGAAATTCTTTCTGACTCACCATTTAGTCCAGGTCAGATGTCTTTTATCTTATGGAATAAGTGTCTGTCTGCCTGGTAGATTCATCAGGTAGCCTGTGTGATTGTTTTTCTTTAGGAAAAAATAAACCCAAACAACTAGAACAGTATTTTTGGTTCCTTCTGCACTTGGCCATGGTATAATACAACAGTCCATTCATGCTAACATGTGTGCATACCTATTGGGTGAAAATGTTGATTTTTCTAGTGAATTTATCATTGATCCTGCAGTCAGGTTCATGCCAAGACACACAAACCTTTAGGAATAAGGATTGTCTCCCTCCATATTAATGGAGCCACTCCTGGCTGACTTAACACACTCTGTGTGTTAAGTGTTGAAATGGAGCAGGACTTTTGTGTCAGATAGTCTGTACCTCTGGCACATTAAATCATTCCATAGGTGAAGGTGGTAGGGTGAGAAAAATCAGTTTTCTGTTATGAAATGAAGTGACTTAGCAGCAGTTGGTTTTTTTTTTTTTTAAAGAAAAGTAGAAAGATGTAAATTAGAGTAATTTAAACAAGACTTTAGAAGCAGTGAAGACATTCATTGTCCACATCCATCCCAGTGATGAAACTGATGATTCAGTCTCCTGTCACAAAAAATATCACTTGCCTCTGGCCAATGATTAAGTAGCATTTTGCAAGCCTGCCTAAGGCTATATTTATAAGGATTGCAAAAACAGTGAGCCATTGGCAATAGGTGGGCAAGACAAGGCAAGTTTAGGCTATGAATACCTTCTACTTTTGTCCTTTTCAAAGATGTTCATCTGAAAGGTGCAAACCTGACAGGCACGTAGAATTAAACCTTATAAGCAAAGCTGAAGCTGGTAGGTGCTGTATCTGTTTTCCAGCCATGTAAGTGAACCAGACTTACTTCAAAATGAAATGTCAGCAGTTAAAAAGCTGGTGTTCGTGTGTGCAGCCAGCAAGCTTATTCTGCTCTGTACATTCGGTCATCTGATTGGCATCATGTTCCTAGTTATGCCCACCCTTGAGAAGATCTGATTCAGAGGGATGCATGTTTCTCCAAAATATGCATGAATTTCTGATGTGAATGCAGAATTTTATTGCTTTGTCTTGTAGAGTTTCAAGTGACTCAAGTGGTTAATCTTCTACCACTTCCTTTGGGAAGTGATTCCCCACAGCTGAAAAAAAAAATTGTCCGGAAACTTTTCCTGCTATTCTTTCTTCCTAATTCATTATTTAATCCTCCTGATCTTAACCATCCTCCCTATACCTCTCTTGGGGTAACTCTGCTATGGTGCAGGTTTGAAAAGAGCTTGTTTGTTAAAGCAGTTGCCCCAAGAAGTAGGTAACTCAGGTAGCAGGCAAGCTTGGGGATAGTCATGCAAACATGGTGCAGACATGTGTTATGTTTTCTGTTGCCCTGCATATAATTTCCTTGCTTGACACTGGTATGAATGCTTTTCTAGTTGTCATGCCTAACTTTCCATCCAGTCTTCATTTAGTTGAGCGATGCACACTTAGCTCCCAGCCCTCTGACCAGGCTGCTAACAGGCTTCCTGACTGTCCATGGCTCTTGGCTATTCCCTAGTGACTAGATATAACTTTAAGTCATCTGCTACTTTCTGTACCCTGTAGAAAATACTCTGTCTCCCAGTAGCAGAAAAAAATGAAGTTAAATCTCTTTTCCTACCTCTCATGTCCTGTAATACATGTTCCTTTATATTGCTGATTCTATGTATTGTTCCCACCTGCTCTACTCACCTTGCTTTGAAGGCACTTAATAGTAAACAGTTTTACTATTGCTCTTTAGATGACTCAAGGCATCTGTTCTGGGGTGTGTGTGCACATATGGGTGTTTCATATACAAGCACGTGCATCTCAAGTCTTCACAACAGAATGAGATTTTGGTGTACGGAAAACTTAGCTGATGTTTCTTAGGAGGATGTTTGTTTTTTCAATAGGGAGTGTCACAGAATCATGATCAAATGAAGGGATGGACAAATTCTGTGACTGTCTCCTAAGCAGACACTGGCAGTACCTCAGTCTGATTTAAGGCTTTTTGTATCATAAAGTTCAAAAAATGAAAACTGTTAGTTCTGCTGTTGAATAATGTCATTTATGGTGCCTGGAGCCATCTCCTTTTTTCTATGTACTTCCTTCTCACTCTGTATTGCTCTGTGCTGTTGTGTGTTTTATTGCCAACTTTCTGAGAGGAATGGTTATCTGCCATGCAGTAACCATGGGGGACAACAATACTGACCAGCATCTGTTGACTGTCTTGGTGATGGAGTTTCTCAGGTGGTCTACAAAATCTTTTTGCATTTACCCACAAATGGGAAGACAAATTCAGATTATTTTTTTTTAAATTATTTTTCTTACATAGGTATGTTGTTGTAACCTAGACTGTTAAAACTGTAAGAATGAATTTATGATGAGACTTCTCTAAACTTTAGTCTCTCCTACCATGTGGATTAGCAACGTAAGGACCAGTGAAAAGTATGTACAGCTTCACTGTAAGAAACTGCCATGTGCTGTAGTGGTGTTTCTAACAGGCTGTATGAGTTTCTAGCCCAGTTTAAGACGTGTGTAGGCTTGCCAGATAGTTTGTTTCATGAATGTCTTGCACAGAAATGGAAAATTCTTACTTCTGTGAATGAAAAATGAGATACTAGGCACTAAATAGTACAGTTGTCTTTCTCCGTACTAAAGGTGCTCTCTAACACAGTGTTGTGATAACCACATTCTTTTCTGTTCTTAAACTGATGAGAGTGGTTTGCGGGCTTCCTAGGCTGTCTGTTCATGGAGATGGTAAAGTCACCAGTGCAAAGTAGCTTTATGAGACTATACTACTAATGGTTTCTTTTGGGAAAGGTAATATAATTCCTATTTTACCTGTGATCCTCTGGGGTGTCACTGAGTAAAGGTTCTTAATATATTAGAGTGATATATTTCTCAATTTCTGTTTACAGTCAGATGCAAAAAAGAAGTGTATGAAATACGCTATCTTAAAAGCAGTTTCATATGCTTCCCTTCTTAGCCAGTGGCAGCAGCAGAATGTTATTAGTGTAGGTTTATTAGATGGGAAAGATGTGAGTGACAAAAGTGAGGCTGGAAACAACTTTGTTATTGCTAGTAAGAGCTAACAAGATGTTGGTGTTTTCTCCCACAGAAAACCTCTTGAGTATCTGATGTTGAATGATGAGAATCATGCAGTTCTCACATTCTACCAGTAAATTGTTAGTTTTCTGTTTATAGTTTTCTCTACTTTGTAAGACCATATTTCAGTGCAGATTCTTCATAAAATACTCATGAACTACAACATATATAATAGTGTCAGTATTTTCTCCCTCAAACATATCAACATAATGTTTGAAGTTCATTTTTCTGTATTTTTGTATGACCTTATGCTTAATTTAGTCCTAATTTTGGTGTAGCTTAGTTTTAACTTCTGCTCTTGGTACATTCTAGTGTATCACCAGGAAGGTGTTTATATATTTACATTATTTATATGGATTCTTCTTGTGTTAAATTATAAATTTTGGTGTAGTATAGATACAATATGGATGTACATGTAATTATTTTCTGTTATAAACAAATAAATTTACCTTTAGAGCTGTGCAGTTAAAGGCACTTTTGATGTGGAAGTACAACAGAAAAAGCGAAAGCTTTCTTGTTCTTTACTTGCCCTTTGTGGTAGAATTAAAAACAATATACTGGGTTGAACTGAAACACTCAATTTGCCCTCATGTGAAGATGACGGATTTGTGATTTTTTTTTTTAGAAGAAAAGAATAAATAATTGTGCTACATTAATTTGCAGTCAGTATTTAACTTGGGTAGTGTTGACATTTTGAGTCAAAGGTAGCGTGTTGGATACTAATACCTGCTTCGTTCCTGGGTTGTAGTTTAGAAAAACAAACCTGAGAGGATGTCTGGTTTAGCATAACCTTGACCTTAAAGCAACCATTGACATGAGGATGCAGTGGCTGTTCCATTTTGCAAAGGGAAATGAGGGTAAGCTGCCATTCTAGGGATTGTTAATGTCCTTTGGTGGAATTGGAGTTTAGTGTCTTAACACAGCACTAACCTCAGGCATTGGTCTCGAGAGTCACGTCTGTCCTTCCTGCGGCTAGCTACTCTGCAAAGCCCTTTCATCTGTCCTTGGCTGCTCTGTGTCTTTGTAGGCTGGCAGGACCCACGAGGAGTCATCTGCGGTCTTGTGCTGACAACACAGATTACAGGATGGTGTCCCAGTGAGTTGTGGAGTAACCTGACTGTCAGGAGCATGTCCGGGACTGTAGGAGGTCATTTGAAGGACCTGGTATTTTGGTAGCTTGGCTGGCTTCTTTGGCCATTTCAATTGCTGAGGCATTAAATTAGGCAATACGTGAGCTCTGCCTAGACCCTCAGCAGTCTGATCTTCCAGATCTTAGATAAAAGGGTTTTGTGTGTAGTTGAGTACAGCTAAAATGAAAGCCTGTTTCTGAAGTGGAGGTAGCTACAAAAGAATGTACACTTTTTGATGTTACATAAGAAGTACTCTCCCAGGGATCAAAAGATGACACATTTTAGTAATTGTCTATCATTAAATTGGGATTAAGTTTTGCACTAGAATGACTTCTTACGTTACTACCACATCTTTGACAGTGGAGTAGCTGAAGACTTTGTGCTTGTCCAGTCAGCAAGTGAAATGCTCCCCCTTCTGATAATAACGAGGGATAAAGAAACATTTGCTAACATCACCCACAAGATTGACTAGGATAAGCATGGCTGATTACGCACTGTCAGTGTGTTCTGGGTGGGTTTTCTTTCTTGTTAGACCTATGTTTTATTTTCTTGTGTATTAGGAAATTAGTTTCGGTGGGCATAGGATATAGTCAAGAATTACCTTCTCTTGCAGTTCTTTTTGTGTTTTTGCAATGTTCTAATTTCTCTCTGTTAATGGGCTTTCTTTTTGGTGGGACAGTCTTCTAGTTGAAGATTGTCCCAAGGACAAAAGAAACATATACTGTAGCCCATCTGTGTAAAATACAAGGCTTGACTGTTTTTTGAATCGTTAATCTATGTCACAGTAGGTTAAAAATCTGTGTCTCAGTTGCATTTCCAAAATATTATCCAAAATATCTGTAACTGTAATACTTCAGGAGGCAGCATATGTTATATCTAGCTTTTTTTCTCTACAGATGAAAATTAGGTAATAGGGTTTTTTGGTGCTGTTTTTGTCATTTCTGTGCAGATGCAAATCTGTGTGAGAAATTGGTGTTCAAGAATTTGTGTCATTTTTCCTGGGTGTGGGTGTGCATTAAAAAGGAAACAGCAAATTTCCTTTTTCAGAAGAACAGGCTATGCATATTTGCTATAGGCCATTTAAAGGGCATAATAAATTGATAAACACTGATAAACATTTTTTCCTGCATGTACAATGTGTCTTTGCCACAGATGCCTCATAACTTTGCAAAGGCAAGACTAAAACATTACATAGTCATGTTGCTGATCTCACCAATTTCACTGAAAAATTCAACTTTAGCATTGAAGAAAGTGTGTAAGATTGCTGCCAACATTTTTATCTCTGCCAGCGGCCCAATTCAGCGAGTGTTTTATAAAAAAAGAAGTTTGCTCCCATAGTGGCATTTTTTGGTCTATGGCTGACAATGCAGTTTCACTTTCACATTCACTTAATGTCTGTAGTTTTCCTGTAGCTGGGAGCAACTCTCTCAGAAGAGTTTTAAATAAAAAAGCTCACTTATTAGCAAGAACTCAAAACTCCCTGGTAGACAAGTGGTTTTCAAGTAAATAAAAAAATACCTCATTAGCCACAACTCAAAGCTCCACACTAGACAAGTGGTTCTCAAATTCAACTGAATGTCATATTTTGTGAAAATGCTCCAGTGGCCCTTGAACCATGAATTCAACTAAAATGTCATTTATTTTCGTAGGAACAGGCTCTGCAGCAATTTATACCAATGCAGGTGTTAACTGCCCCTCCTGCCTGTAAGCTGTGCAGTCTTGCCATCTTCCTCACATCAGCAATGGAACTCACGAGGATGTACAGTAAATCGTTGAAATAGCTCATCTGGTTGACGAACAGCTTGGCAAAAGAAATAATATTCCTCTAGATCAACTTTTGCAGTTGGGTGACCAGTGTGTTTGTTACTAGTGACACGCCTCAGACCAAGGGAAGGAAGAGGGCATAACGAGAGGAGTGTGGCGTGGCATGTGGTAGTCTAGAAATAAGTTGGCATAAACTGCTGTGCCACCTGAACACTGAGCGTGCATGGTTCAGTGCTCTTCTGACAGTAGTTACCCATCAGAGTTTGCTAGATCAAGTGAAAAGTACATCAGCAAGGACTTAATTGCTCTGTTTGTTCCATTGTCTCATTTAAGAGGTGAAAGTATTGTCTGTAGTTGGCACCAGATAGATGAAGGGTGCAAATTGGGGAATTTTAAATCCCAGAGAAGTTGAGCTGTCTCCTGTTGAATAGTGGCAGATTGGTAGATCTACTTGTCTACTTCAAGAAACATCATCTTTTTCTTCCTTTTTTTTTTTTTTAATTTTTTTACAGTCCTCTTATAAGCAGCCTGAGATTGGTGAGTTTTTTGCAAGTACTCAAACTTAAGGATTAAAATCTGGATGAAGTCCTGTATTTGTTTCACTGCAAGCTTATACCAAGCCTCTTATAACTGCCGTGGAATTAATAGTCATCATAATTTTACATATAACTCATTTTTGTGTGTATGTATATGTGCTACATACAAATATGTATGGAATTAAATATATATTTCTAAAATCTCATAGATACAAATTTAGAAAGCTTTTATGTAGTTCTGTGGGATGACCAGTTTACTATTTCTGTATGTTCTTTTTCTTGACCAGTTACCCAGTGATGAAAGTATGCTGAGAATGAGAGTTGTTTCAGTACAGTTCTCATTCTAAATCATGTTAAACAGTAAATCTTTAAAAAAAAAAAACAACCCCATGCAATTAAATGTTTTGATACTATCCATAAGCACTATTCTAAGTACTTGCCATTCAAATAATGAATTAAAAAACAACAAACCCCCAAACACCAAAAAACTATCTCCTTCCAAAACAAAGCCTAAACCCAACGAGAAGGAAAAACCTTCAATATTTTGTTCTTTGCTTGTCTCTTTTTTTTTTTTTAACATCTAATTTATAAATAACTTATTGGAAAAAAATAAAGTCAAAATAGTTCCCTACACTGGCAGTGTTAGAGCATTCATAAGCCGTTCACCCAAGGCCAGCAGAGGAGGTAGGTGGGTCCTGTGACAGCCTTGATTTAGGCTAGTTTAGCAGCACTGAAAGAGGCTTTTGTGATTTCGGGGGTCAGTCAGTCTGACAACCACCTGCCATGTTTGTAGGAGTTTCCTCAGCACTCCTCTATTTGGAGGTCTGGTTCAGTTCACTGAAGCTTACAGAAAGTGGGTTTCAATGTAGAGAGCACAGAGGTGACTCAGGTTACCACTCTGCCAGTCCAGTGCGTGGAGCTGCCTTGAGGTGGTGGTGTTGGAGATCCATAAAGGACAGAGGTTGTTTTTTCGCTAGCAGAAGTCAGCTTTCATCTTGATTTTGTACCCTGAAATTCTACCCTGAGTGTTAATCATAGCTGCTGGTGGGTGAGCATTGTCATGCAACCACAGTTTCCTCTGAGTTTTGCCCTTTGCCTGTGTGCCAGTTTCTTGTTTCCTCCTGCATTACCTGTTGCAATAGCCAGTCAGATATTTGCAACTGTTTTTTTTTTTTCTTAAAGAAATAGATGAGCAAGACACTGTATTAACTGAAATTCTCTGGGCTTTTACTTAAGAACCTACATGCCTCTGTTCTGCTATTTCTTTAGAAGAAGATCTTTCATTAAAGTAAGTTTAGTCAGGGATTGTGACACTGGTGGATACTACTAAGGCAGTACAGCCTCAGAAGCATCAGTTACGGTCAGCTGTGTGAGAGCTATATTTATATGTTTAACTAAACTTCTCGTTTCCTCTGTGTAGGAGGTTTAAGTTGCACAAAATTAAATAGGCTCTTTATGGGAGTAGTAAGTGGTGCAGAGTGTGTGGGGAATTTAATACTACCACAAGGAACAGACACCCATGTTTTCTACTAGAATGGCTTCAGTCGTTATGTGGCATTCCTAATTGTAGTCTGTCTGAGGTGGGAATGCTAAATTTAGTCAAAAAACCCCACTGTAGACTAGCAAGACCTATGTAAACAAGCTAAATATTCAGTTAACACTCTACCCCTCCAAAAGTTGTCATATTTAAGCAAGAGGAGAAAGTAAATTATGTCAAAAATGACTAGCAGGTCTAAAAGCATTTGAGAAGTGATGAAGCAACAGAGGGGTTTTTTCCTCTGCTTTAATCACATTTGTGTAGAGGAGCTTGTAATAGTGGAAACCCTGAAATACTCATTACCAAAAGATGCCTACTGGTTACAGTGAGATTGGGGGCAGTGAGAATTCTTACAAATTTGTTGAGACAACATGGTTTTAGTTAAGGCTGTGATGGACTTGAGCTACTGGAAACTTCTATTGTTGAGAGTATGGAAAGTAGGTACTTTTGATAGTGACAGTTTTAAGGGGAAAACAAATGGTGATTTGGTTCTTGGCATTGAAATGTCCCCGTGACACATATTTCCTTAAAGAGGAAGCTATCAAGGTGTGCGTATCTAGAAGCTGCTGAAGGTATGGAAAATGGTAGCTTCAAGCACGGCATCCGTGTGGGTTGCTGTGTTAGCTGTTTAGCTGTAGAGGGGTGATGTGCTTGCACACAAGTATAAGCAGCAAATTAATGGGCTTTACTGTTTTGTACTTGCTTAAAATTCAAGGAGCTTCATAATGTCCTTGTAGGAATCCCAGCTTTCTGTGGGCATGATGCACTATCCATGTGGAATTTCTTGGTGACAAAGGGGAGTGAGTACATGTGGTGGGGTGTCCTGCTTTTCTATTCTGTACTTTAGTAAGCACAGTAGTTTGAGAGGTGTAGAGTAACAAGAAGTAGTTACACACTGGCTCTTTGGGAAAAGGTGCAGATATTTTAGTTGAAACTAGGTGTAAGCCGTAAGTAATAACCAGTAAAAGCATATTGCTGGTCTTTTAATTAGATGTAACTGCAGGCCACTGCCTGCTTTGCTTGAGAATATGCAGTTGTCTCCTAAATTATTCTCCTAATTTAATGTTGAACATGAAGCACAATGTAGTTGTTTGATAGTCTAGTTTTCCAAAATACAGATTTTACTCTATAAATTTCAGTCTGTAGATAATTGCCTGGTGAAAATATCTTAAAAAGATTTTGTGGAAAAAATAATATTCCCATGAGAAGGAGCACCTCAGTTGGTTTCCTATACGTGCTGATCAAACATAGATAGTTTGGTTGTTCACATGAGCTGTGTTGAAGTACTGCTTGCTTTTCAGGCATCAAAGCAACTCTTAAACTGTGAGATCTTGGCTTCAAATTACGATTCAACAGTCAAGACAACATTATACAAATAGTGTCTTTATTTCAATCAGACCAATCCAGGGACAGGAATGGTCAACAGAGCAAAAGGTTCTTCATAAATTAAAAATTACTGGTGTTACAGTTGTACTGAGGGCCTCATGTGCATGGTGGTATGTACAAACACTATTTGTAAAAAGGTCCCCACTTCAAAAGTGCTGCTGACTAACCAACATTAGTCCTGCCCACACCACAGTGCTCTCCAGAAGGCCTTAGAATGAAGGGAAGAGATCAAGGTTGGCTTGGGGTTTGCTGACTTGACAGGTGAAGGCTGCCATTTACAGCATCTTCATGTTGTCCCTGAGCATCATCTTTCTCATTCTTTTACCATTACTATCATAAGCATAAAATCTGGGCTTCTGTTACTTCTTAAATAGAAGTATGTAATGAAAAGACAAACTGAGTAAGTAGTAAAGACTAATATTCTTTCTATACAACTTGTTTCTGCTTGTGACGAGTGTTTGGATTTACAGAGTTTGTCATTAAGTGAAATTATTAATGGATTTTGCTAACAAAAGCGTGTATAGAAATCCAGTGCCATGAAATAAAATGTGGTATGAAGTCTTTCCTGCCTGAATAGGTTTGCTGTGTTCCACACAAGTCTAAATTCAGTAGGTGTCTCCCTGCTTACCAGAAGCTCCCTGTCTGCCTTTAGTTGCTTGATAAGTATTCACTTTAACAGTTCATAGAGAAGTCCATATAGTTCGTATTGGTCAGGTCTGCAGTTAGAGAGGGATTTATGCTTGGTGTGTACTAGTCAGAGCAGTCATGTTGCAGGTTTGCCATCAGGGTTCTTTGCTCTGAGTGTGAAAAGGTCTGTTTCCTGTCACTTTCTGACAGACTAGGGAATCTGCTGAGAGGCAGATAAAGCTCCTACTCTGAATCATGGTACCAAGATTCTCTTTGCTTTTGTTTTACAGATATTTTAAGTGGATCTGTATGTGTATTTTGCAAGGAATGGGATCTGGAACTTCACTTAGATCTTTCTTCTACTTCCCACCATCTGAGTGCTTCAGGAAATAAATGAGAGTCAGAACTTTATCATCACCTTTTCTGTCTTTCAGCTTTCCATTCTTGGTTGCATAGCAGCTTTGGTTTACAGCGGAGTACCCTCTTACTAGTACATCCTGTATACTTATAGAACGTTCTCAGGAAATGTGATTTCAAACTCTTTGGGGCTGAGGAGGGCTGGCGCCCAGTTATCTTACTTCTTGGATACGCCTCGGTGCTGTAAAACATCTGGGAGCCATCATCACCCTCTGTCATATGAACTGTATGTATCTTAAGGTGGAGAGATGTCCAATGTCAGAAAAAAAATTACCTGCTGTTGTTCTGAAATCATACATCTTTTTTTTTCATTATAGAGGAAACTTACATATTCTATCAAGAAAAATTCCCATCCTCAACCCCTGCTTGCAGCCAGACACCTAACTTAGGCAGATTCGTGTCCTCTCATTAATTCAAATCAAGATCAACAAAGAATTTTCAGGAAAACAGCCAATTGCTTTTTGTTGCACTGTTTAGAACTGTCAGTAACTTGAGGGCTCCTGTGAAATCCAGGAACAAATATCAGCATCTTCTCTGTAAAAGGAATAATATGGTCAAACTGTGTGAGTGCTTAAGTTAGCTGTTCCACCATGAAGCAGCTGTGCCCTGTAACACCCTGTGCTCTGGGGATGCTAGTCGATACCATGAACACACATCCAGATCTGTTTCATGAGCTGTGGCCTCAGCTGGCTGGTAATTGCATGTGAACACTTTCATGTATTCAGCTGAAGAGGCAGTGTGATGCAGGTGCCTGTTTTGGGGTTTCTGGCATGGTTTCAGTACATTTCTGGTTTAGAACCTAACACTTACTTGATTATTTTTTTCCCAATTGAATCCCATCCTTTTTTTTTTTTTTTTGTGTGAATTTTAAGTGACTTGATCTCTTAAGAGTTTCAGAGCCGTAAGTATGAATAAACTATGAGTAGTAATGCACAATAACTGAGAGTCTTAGCAAACCACCTGTGTTACCATGGATGTTTGTCTGCCTTACTAAGCGTAGGATAGGCACAGGAGTTTCCATGTAGATTCTGATGGCCAGTCATGGGACAAGAGGCAACATGTACAACCTGGAGCATAGGAGGTTTCATGTGAACGTAAGGAAAAACCTTTTTCACTGTGAGGGTGATAGAGCACAGGAACAGGCTGCCCAGAGAGGTTGTGGAGTCTCCTTCTCTGGAGACATTACAAACCCCCCTGGAAGCGTTCCTGTGTAAACTAATCTATATGATCCTGGTTGGGCAGGGGAGTTGGACTAGATGATCTTTTGAGGACCCTTCCAACTCCTGACGTTCTGTGATTCTGCAGAATTGGGATATGTTTTCCCAGTGTTTCTGTGTATTCTCATCTTTTATCTCCTTGGGTTTGGTTGGGTTTTTTTTACTTGACTCCTAATCCTGCAGGGGGATCTTCTGAACTAACCCGTGACACACATATAACCATACTGAAGGACCTGGTCTCCTTAACCTAAGCAGAAATCTATTTTCCTGTAGATTTTAACTCTTTGTTATTAAAATTTAAGTCCAAAATGGTTTATTATATATTATTGTAAAGTATGATGCACCACTAAAACAGAGTGGTTATAGAAGTACTTATGAGTATTTGGTGACTCTATTATTTGTTTTATTATTTGTTTTATTAACTTAGAGATAATAACTGAAGGTGATAAATTAGTAACAATAAATTAGTAACAATGTAAATTACTGCTGATTGTTTTATCCTGTAGTGTCTCAGTAGATGAAGTGGTTGTGCCATTAAAGGTTTTTCAGGACACAACTTGTGTAAGCAGTCTTGGTGCGATGAATTTTTATTGTAAAAGCTAAATAGTTTCTTACTTTGCACATTAATCAGTGTTAATGTCCCCTTCTTTCTCTCTTACAGCAAGCAGTTCAAAACCTGCTCCCTTAATATCTGTGACGTTACCAAGGGGAGAGAGAGCATCATGGTCTTGATAAGTCATGGTGTTGGTGGGCTGGCAGATAAATAGGCTGTTGAAGGCAGGTTTGCTTCAAGTGTGTCAGTATGGTTTGAGGTGCTGCAAAGTCCTGCTCTCGAGACTGCCCTTTCCTCGTCTGTCTTGGCTGTTTCTGTCAAGCTTACTTCCCCAACACAGGGGTACTCTGCTAACCCATCTCTGATGGTGCAAGATGGGGAACTGGGCCTCTCTGTAAAGGGCAGCCACCACAGGGCTGATATGTATCCATGAAACACACAGTTTTGCAGGATGAGTCAATACTTTTGATTAAATGTTTTTGCTTTTCAGTGGTCGGTGTTCATAGCAAATCTCTACTTCAGTCAGGAAAAATGCATCATGTAGTTTCTTGATCTGGTGGTCCTGGAATTTACTTTGCAAGTGGAGTATCCCAGCTAAGATTCAGTATTACAGTCACATTCACATTGATTTAAGTAAATGAGTATTAAGGTCACAAATGAAGAATTATCTATTTAAGATTCATTGGAAAATCTACACCACAAACTGGGAAGTTTTAATCAAAAGTAACTCCTTGGTGTGAAACACTTCAGTTCTGTACCCATGCCTTTCTGAGCAGCAGTGGGATGATGCCATTTAACCACTTTCTTGTATAGTGAATTGCTGCTTTGCAGAGCAGTGAATTGCTGTTCAAGCAGGCATGCTCAGCAGTCTCAGAGCCATTGGGTGTCAAGGCAAATTTGGGATTGTAACTAATGATGTATGTTGTGAGCGAGCTGGCCATGAGGAGTGCCGACAGTGGTGTGGATCATTGCTAGAGGTGTCTGTCCCATGTTGTCAGGGTTTTTTGGTTTGTCAGTTGAAAAAATCACTGTGGTTTGGTGGGTTTATTTGGTATTTTTTTTTAAATTTCAGAAATGTTGAATGGGTTTCTTCTTGCCAGTCCATTAAAATCACGCTGAAAAGCATTGCCCTCAGCTAAAATCAGAAAACCTTTTGGAGTGAAGGAGGAAGTAACTTTTAGCAGAGTAGCCATCAAATCCTGAAACATGCATCTCCAGAGACTACTTAATTCTGCTTATTTTAGAAACATATCTCTTCCTGCTCCTTTATAACCAGAGCCTTGATGATGGGGGTGGGGGCTGACTGTGTGACCACTGTAGTCAGCATACAGCCATGGACTGTGGCTGAGAAGCAGTATCCCCACAGTTCCTTTCTTCACTCCCATGTTGCCACCTTGGCTGTGCCAGGACAAGTTTGGGTGGTTTTTTTTTGTATCCAGATATCTGAATCTAGCCACTTTGTTGAATTAGTGTTTCAGCCAGCTGTTTTCCTTGCTCCAGTGCTCCTCCAGGGCTTCACAAATGCTAGCTCTTGTCTGAAAGGAAAGCAGTAAGGAATAGTCATCCAGAAGGTTGATTAACAAAGGGGAATAGTCAACAAGGAGGATGGGGCAGCTCTCTTAAGTGACTTCCCATCCTTAGCTAGGTGAAAGTGGTTGTAACCATAATCTCAGCTTCAGAAAGATTCAATTCCACGCAGCATCTGAATCGAGCGTGAAAACAGTTGGTGCAAAGCGGTATCAGTCTGCGGGAAGCACGAATGCCTGTCCAGAGGTGTGAGTTGTTTATTCATTTCTAGGTTTATTGGTGGTCTGTGTGGATACGATGAAGCAGGCTGCATGATTACTGCCTCAAACAGGTGGCTCTGCACAGCAACTCAACTCTCACTGTATGCTTAAATGTTTCCCCTGTGGTCTAGAACATGGTTATGTATTTCAGTAGAAAGGTTTGCAGCAGACACGCTTCAGGAGGTACCAGAGGCAGCTGCCTTGTAGTGTTTTGTTTTGATTGGCGTTGGCTGGGTGGATGTCGCATACTGGGTCAGATGGGCTGATCAGCTGAGCAGAACAGTGCGACAGCGTCCTCACCACCTGTTTGTAATGTTGCCTTAGTATTGATATAAACTATGTCCTGCATCAGGTGGGGATGCTGCTGAGCTGAAGGGTGCTGAGAGCAGCGTAGCCATCAAGATTTGCATTGTTCCTGTAATTATTACCCTTTTTTCTAGATCCTGTTTGCCCAGTTAATACTCTGCACTGATGCTGCTGCTCTGATAAATAATCTGCACAAGGCTTCAGGACAGTGGAGTAGCAAACTTAAGTTCGACATATTTTGAAGATTAGGAGAATACAGTGGTGCTAAATACTTGAATTGCAAAATCAAAATTAGGCTCATTATGGAGAATTAATCCATTTTTCCTGTTGTCGCTTAGTAAGTCTTCCATTTTAAGTTAGAAGCTCCAAAGGTTTCTATCAAAGCTGGATTTATACAGAAGAAAACCAAAATCTCTTTAGGCATTACTGTTTGTAGAGACAGTAAAAAGAACTTGGAAAGCAATGAGTCCAAACATTCAAGATTATGTCCATGTTTGTCTTCATAAAATATTCAACAAAAATAGAGTATGGTGCAGAAATAATTTTGAGATCAGCTTTTCAACTGCACAGTGTTTGCAGCCTTTTATCCAGCTGGTGATATAGCTGTTAGAGGTTTATAGTTGTTAAGAGATAGTGGTTCTTGGTAAGCTTTGAGACGCTTTTCTGGTAGGGGGGAGGGGGTGTGTGAGGAGGGGAAAGAATCACTTTTTCAGCAATTCTGGGATATTTTTCAAGGTTTCAATTAAAAAGAGGAGGACAAGTATAATAGAAAGTATGTAAATGTTGCGCAAAACAAAAAACAAGAAACTATTTCATGTAACAATGGGATCTTTTCTGTTCCCGTCGTCTTTGGTTGAATGCGGACATGGGATTTAGTTCCAGCTCCACCAACGGTTTCTAAAGCCTTCCTTTGACTGTCTCACGTAGTTAGGCGTTACTTGTTTTTGTTTTTTCCCTTAGTAGAAAAATCTGCACCAGGGCTATCCACAGTGCTAAGCAGTGCCTTGCAGGAGAATGTATTTGATTGTGACCAGGCTGCTGTGGTGATCAGGGGGAGGTTTGGAGACTGAGGACATAGCGCTTTGCTTGCATTAAAGAGCAATCAGCGCTGAATCCAAATTAGCAGATCTTCACTCATTTTTTTCCAAACCTCAGCAGATGGAAAAGCTATCAAGCAGTGGAGGTAAAGGAAGTGAGCTAGTGTGTGTCGGAGGGCAGGCGGCTTGCGTTAGGAGAGGCATTGCCTCAGCCATATATGGAAGAGGACATTTTCCTTGTTAACTTTATGGGGAATCTGTGCCCAGAACGACATTCATCATGCGGATGCATTTCCACAGGAACATTTCTCTTCCAAATGGTCTTAGTCATAGTTTTAGCACTGTGTCACATCTTTGCTGACTTATTTATATAGACTGCATGGGCTTGCTGTGCAAGCCTGCTAGTGCTGCTGTGCTGCTAGTCTGCCCTAAAAAGGTGAACCGTTTATAATTTCCTCGTTCTGGCCAACAGAAAAGACAGTACTGAACTGATGCCAGCAGCTTGGGTTTGCTGTTACTGAAAAGCCACCCTTGTTCTGGGCTGTATTTAAAGCAAAACGTTTTTCTAGAGTAACAAAATATCCCTTCACTTATGGGAAGTTAAGTTTGTTAAGCACAGAACATACCTACTATAACACCAGACAGGAAGGATTCTAGAAGTTGATCAAATTGTCAGAGCTCAAGACACCTAGTCTGACAGGTACGCTCCTACACCTCTACTACACACCTACTCTCTCTAACCTTCATTGGATCCTTTTGTCCTTTTGTCTGTCTTCTGCCTACTTGGATTTGTTGGATCGTGTTTCTTCTCCGATCAAGGTTTATGGATGTGCAGGTTTGATTTAGGTGGTTGCTTATAGAGGAGTTTTAATAAAGAGTTTTTGAGAATGAAGGACTTACCATGTCTGCAGCAATGGGCAGAGAGAAAAATTGAAGTTAGGTGCAATCAGTAATGCTCATAAGTTAAATATTATATAGTTCAATTATTCTTTTTTTTTCAGTAGTTTCTAATGTGCATATGTATAACATCTTGCAAAGTCATTCCACAGCAAATTCTCCTAATTCTCCTATGTCTAAACTTCCTCCCAACCATCTGGCTACAACATCACTGAAGAGTGGGCCAAAATGATTTATCAGAAAAATATGAACCATCTAATACTGTTGTTGGATACAATTTGTCAGCAAAGGGTTGGCTTCTGTTTGAAACCTTTTCCGCGAGATTTTAGAGCAGCTATCCCTTCTCCATTAGGTCTGGTTGAATGTGCAAAGTAACAGTTATGAATGACCCTGAATCAATGGGAGAAAATCAGAGTTCAACTTCTGTGCTTATTTAAGCATTGCTTGCTTTGCTGCTAAATTATATGAATAATAGCACATCTTCCATAAAATGACTGGTTCATTTTAAAAGAGTCTGCCAGATTCACTTTTCCTTGGCTGTATTGCAAGATACCCTTTTGTTCTAAAAATTATTAGGGATATTGATGTTCCTAGGATGACTGGAAAGGCTTTAATTATCAATAACATTTTAGGATGACAAAGGAAACTGGCAGCCAGGGTTCCAGTTCTCAGAATTCTTATAATGACTAAAAAATAAATTGAATTTAAAAAGTACCAAAATTTCAAAGATGTGATGGCTGACCCTTGTTGACTGCCTGCTATTAGAGCAGAAGAAAATTTATAGGAAAATGGTGTATTTGAAACTTATTTTTAGAACATAGGCCTAACTCTGGACTACTAAGTGACACCTTACCACTAATCAGGGGAAAGGACAAATCAGTAACACTAAATTGTCATTTACAGGCATTCAAATCTTTTCTCATAAAACGTGGATTGTATAGTTCGTATGCATTTTTTTTCTGACAGACTTTGATTAAGTTTTATACGACTGAAGGACAGAGGGTTGGTGTTTGGGGTTTTTTTTCTTTATAAGGGTGGTACCCAATAATTCTCTATTGTCTCAAGATGGAAAAAAATGGGGCTGAGTTTATATCAAGGATGCTTTATGTTACATAATTGGAGAATAAATTTCTATTTAGGAGAATAAGGTGCAAAGTTAGGCTGTAAAATACTAGATGTTGAAGAATTTGGGGAAAATATTTTGGAAAGGGCCTTGAGGTTTAGTTTGTTCTAAAATAGGTACTCGAGAAGTTCCATTTCCGTCTTGTATTTCTGTGGTATCTTTTTTTAGAAGTCTCTCTCTGATAGCTTCTTACAAAGAATGTTTATGTTCTGACTGTTAGTAGATTGGTTTGGGTTCTCTACCCTGCCCCTGGCTGAACAGCATTTACGAATTTCTCATAGCTTGCTGGTTTACCTAGCATAAGAGTATTTCAAAATAATATAACAAGAAGAGACCCTGGTTTCTGCCTTCTAAGTGTAGCCCACAAATATGGTCGTATAAGAGCAAAACTCTCTGGCTGGTACAGCGATGATAATTTGACTTGCATCTGCTCCACGTTCTTTGCCTCCTCCAAAACAGTTATATGTCTGCAGTTTCATGCAACTTGTTCCATTTTTCTATTTTTTCCTTGCTTATTACGCTAAATTTTACAATTTGGGCTTCTCTTTATGTTTTTCAGACTAATTTGAAATTTATCATATGGGCTGGTGTCTTCTGTTGCTTGATATGGGCTGGATTTTCTCAGCAAGGTAACTCACTTTGTTTCATTGCAGTAGCTTAATGTTGCTTTAAATTTATATATATTTAGCAATTATTTATGTAGATAAATACATCATTGTTAGAGGAGTGTTAATGGCAGTATGCCAATCATATCTCATGCTAATAACTTGTTTGTAGTTAGGACTTAGTTTACCAAGCCAGAATGAAGCAAACAAATTCTGTTGTTGGCACATTTTCATAACAGAAGTGGCTACTCTCTGTTTTTTCCTAGGTGGAAGTGACTGCATAAAAGCTAATGCAAAATCGTGTGGTGAATGTATACAAGCAGGACCAAACTGTGGTTGGTGTAAAAAAACAGTAAGTGTTGCAAATCCCTTTTATGGGGTTTTTACCTTCCTTAAGTTTCAAATTTTAGTAAATGCTTTAAATGTATTTAAATGTCTATTTTCATTAATAAATTACCTGTAACTTTAGAGTTTGATACTTATTTGTACTTAAAATTCAGATGCTGTAATTTTCCTCATGTCCTGGTTTGAGTAGAACATGTTTACTTCTCTTTTCTAAATGTTAAGTGTATACAGACCTTGTAGGTTTTCCTATAGTTATTTAAAATCATTCCAGCATGGAAGCTGTCTGGGTGTGCTTAATTATATTCTGCCAGTGGCATGAGAGTAAGAGGTAATTTTAGACATAGGTGGAGCAGGGGAATAGATTGAAGGTTATAAGAAAGACGCTCAAATTTTGCGTTTCTATTGCTGGTAAACTTGTGGGATAGGAGATTGGTTCATGTGGGTGGGTTGTTTGTTTCAGTATGAAACATAGAGTGCTTTCTTATGTAATTAAAAATTCAGAAAATACAAAATTTAAAATGATCTTAGATTGTGTGACTTAACCAGTATATGCTAAAGTGTCTTCTTCAGGTTAGAAACAGAAGAAAACGCTTTCTGCAGCTCTTCTTTGGTTTGGTTTTGAAAACTGGGAAAGCTTCCTGTTTCTTGCCAGAAAATGATAATATATATAGGTCCTAGTCATCAAGAACGGGAAAGCTTGGAGATAGAATTCTTCATGTGCATTTTTGTGGGGGAGAAATCAGAATTGACAAGTTTCTTAATTAGAAGCCTTATTTATTCATATTTGAGGTTAGAGATTTATTTAGATTTTAGGTAATTGCAGTTTGTTGTTCAAAACAATGATATGCTTTGCTTTTGCTTATGGATCTTACTTTCTTATTGAATTTCCACAAATTTGTCCATCTTTCCCCTCTGTCAGCATATAGCCATTATTTTATAGCGTAGTATCTTCCATAATATTTAATTAAAGCCTTTTTTTCTTTCTTTCTTTTCAGTTAAAAGGCAATGAGGGTAGTTGCCAAGCAGGTTGTACAAAGAGGATCAGGTTATTGATGACATGAAGATAAGAGCTTTTTCCACCTGCTGTCACTTTGAAAGCAGCCGATGGAAAAGGATGTCCTGCTTTTGTCAGAAGTGACATTGAGCATGTTTTTATTTGCATCTTGGTTACCTCTTCTACATAGAGAAGTACAAGTAGATACAAATTCCTGGACTAAATAGTAGCCACTGATGTGCTAGCATAATGGAACATATTTCAGGAGTGTGTGTTTTAATACCAAACTTTAGGAAAAATATAATGGAGTCACTATAGAAAGTGTTACTGTGGGTAGAACAAATTGCAGATAGCTCTAAACTTGATACTCTTTTGCCTGTGTTTTCTAGGACTTTTTGCAAGAAGGAGAACCAACGTCTGCGCGATGCGATGACTTGGCAGCACTAAAGAGTAAAGGCTGTCCTGCAGAAGACATAGAAAATCCCAGAGGTAGCAAACATGTGCTTGAAAATCGAGAAGTAACGAATCGTAAGATAGGTGCCGCAGAGAAGTTGAAGCCAGAGGCCATTACACAGATTCAGCCACAGAAGTTATTACTAAAACTAAGAGTCGGTAAGGACAGTTTGATTCTAATCTTCAGATACTTTTTCTCTTGCCACTGCATCTGCATTTTTTGTGATGTGAACATGTAACCATTGTATTGCAGAAACTAATGTTCTTGTAACCTGAAAAAAGCAGAGTCTTTCAGGTCAACCCCAAATATATACTCCAAATACTGGGTTTTTGTCTTTCTGAAAGATTAGGTACAATATTTTTACCATTTGTTCCCAGTATAACTTCTGAGAAAAATAGCTACAGCCTGGATTGCTAGATATATCAGAGAGGTAATGTGTTGTTGTCAATATTTTGCAGCTGGTTTTTCACAGTATGGCTTCTCAGAATGAAAGTAAAGGAGCATGCAAAAGAAATTGAGAGCATTTCCTTTTCCTTGAAGTACTGCTCTCATCTGAAGTGTGCTTGTCTGAGCTGAATGGTTTTGTAGTTACTCAGCAAGATTTTGGGGTTGTTATGTAACATACTTAGTTTCCAGAGACTAACAATGTGGACACAGGGATACAAAAATGAGAACAAAGTAGTTGTGACCACTTGCAGCCCATAAAAAGAATTTTAGTCAAATGACGGGGAAAAAAACCTGTCATTTTTAGCTCATACAGTACTTGAGCTTAGCGGAGGTGGTCCTTAAGGAGAGTTCCTAGGTACTGCAAGTGGATTCAATAGCTGCCTTGTTTTTACCTGGAATAAGAGCCTGTACTTGGTGTCAGCAGTGTGCTGGTGATTGCTTTAAGTACAAGGCAATCTGAATTGAAGAAGGTTAGCACAGTGAAGAGAGGGACAGATTGGAAAATAATGGAAGTTATTTTGCAGTTTTGATATTGCCCCTATTTATTTCTAATGAGACACTTTCAGCTTCAAACCATATTGTTGTCCCTTCTGGTACTGAAGTTTGTTCATCAGAGCAGATTATTTTGCTTCTCATGGTTGCACATTCTCTGATAGGGGTCTGTGTACTTCTAGAGGGGAATATTTGCTTTCTGTTCAGACTCTTTTAAAAAATAGGTAAGGAAAATCTAAAGCTTTTAGCTCTTTTATGTTTACTTTTGTGAAACCATGGGCATAGCCAAGCAATCCATATGCTTGGATATGGATTATGGATTACTTTGCCAAATAATGTTACCCACTTTGCTACTTTTAGCAAATATTGGTTAATATAAAAAATTTTTTAAGCAGACTTAAGCAGCAGTAATGTCACCATTTAACTTCAGTGACGGAGGGGGGGCAGAGGCAAAATCTACTAATTCTATTCCTTATTTCATATTTAATGGGAAAAAGAATATTTTCCCACTTCATAGGGTAGGTAATTGTTCTTCAGAGTCCTTCAGCGTCAGAGTGAGACCACATGCTGCTGTTGGTAAAACTTAAGGTTTGGGCTTACAGTTGTAACAGATAGTAACTTGCCATTGCCTTACCACCATTTCTGTGTTCTCAGCCTGTATTTGATGCAGAGTACCTTGAGGCATTCTATCCATAACTGATTTGTCTTTTATAAACGTGCTAGACGGTGGGGTTTTTAAAACTAAGCCCTTAAACTTTGTGAAGTCATCTTGGATGCAATAGATATGGAAAATTTGTGCTATTAGATCATACAGGACCCTTGTTAAAATAATTGCAAGTATCAAGATTTGAAATAGCAGCAACTGAGAGAGGCTCAGTCTGTAGGCTGATATCTTCTACAGGAAGATAAAATACCTTGGAAATACGAAGTAGAACATCTGAAAGAAATACTTGAGGGTTTGGGGTTTTTGTTATCGTAATTGCTATGAAACATTTCATTTAACAGGAGAAACCTGTTCTGTGTTCAGAACCTCCATCAGTATTTCAAAGACTTTCCTTGAAAAGACATTGTTCTTGTTGATACAGTTATGGAATTAACAATGAGTACTATTTGTGTAATCTCTGAAACAGGGGAACCCCAAACAATTTCCTTAAAATTTAAGAGAGCTGAAGACTACCCTATTGACCTTTATTATCTTATGGACCTCTCCTATTCTATGAAAGATGATTTGGAGAATGTGAAAAGTCTTGGAACAGCTCTGATGTTAGAAATGGGAAAAATAACTTCAGACTTTCGAATTGGTAAGAAAGATTTATCTATTCTAAAAAAAAATTCCTTCCTTACATGTTTTGCATTTTTTAAAATGAGCAGTATTATGGGAATTGTTCTAATACACAGAACACTTGTAGGAATATGAAAATACTTGGTGTTGGTGGAGGAAGTGGAACATAAACAAGTGTGAGAGCTATTTCTGATGTAATTTCAGCTGTAATGCATTTGCATTCTATCATGATATAAATAAGATAATTCTGTTTTTCAATTTACGAGGCTTCTATTGTTCTGTCTTAGGCTTTGGCTCTTTTGTGGAGAAAACTGTGATGCCATATATAAGTACAACACCAGCCAAACTCAGAAATCCTTGTACGGGTGACCAGAACTGTACAAGCCCATTTAGCTATAAAAACGTGCTCAGCCTTACCAGTGAAGGAAATAAATTCAATGAACTTGTAGGTAAACAGCACATTTCTGGGAATTTAGATTCTCCCGAAGGTGGATTTGATGCAATAATGCAAGTCGCAGTTTGTGGGGTAAGTGTATTGGTTTTCTTTACTGTTAGATAAAGTTGTTTGAATAAATCCTTAGTGGTTTATGGTGGCTGGTGTTTGAACACGTCATCTTATGCTAAGCACACAAAGTAGACTGGGCAGACAGCATGGTTACATGCATTTATCTTTTATAGAGACCTCTAATGAGCAAATGAAACTGGGAAATGTGAAAGTGCTGACTGGATGTCATGTTCACAGCAGCTAGACAATGTTTTAAAGGGTTCCTGTGAAAGAAGGATTAAATTCTATTCACAGGTGTATGAAATACTGAGTAAGCACCTGTTCTCATTATTTTAAAGCTATATATGCTGCTTCTAGCTGTTGTTTCAGAGTAGTTTGGTGAATTGTAACTTTTTATATGGCCTCTCAAGTTAACTGGGGCTTTAACTCTAGAATAATAATAATAGAAAAAGAAATAAGAAGGAGAGGGTTGCAGAAAAGCGCCCTGCAGTTGGGGGTCAGCATGCTCATGGTACAGTGAAAAAGGGCAGTCTGCACAACACAGAGCTTGCTCTGGCAAGCTTTGTGTTGAGTACAGATCTGAACTGGATTGTCAGAGCCTGGTGATTCTTCAGAGCCTAACACCAGGCACACCATCATCTTCCAATTCAGGATTGCAGCAGTGCTCTACACACACTGTCTGTGCTCAGGCTGCATGGAGTGACACAGAAGCAGGCTTGAGAGCATTAAAGAGTTGGACTGGCATGCCCAACATCTAAAACCCTATTACTTCTCAAATACTCTTGAGAACTGAACAGACCAAAGTACACTTCAAAAAGAGTGATTTTTGCCTCTGTTGAAAGTCCTGCAGCAGATGTTTTAGAGCAGAGACTTCATTAAGTGCGTGATATGATTTCCAGGGTGATACTTTTGCAGTACAGCTTCTCCTAAGTCTGTTGTCTTTTCCATGTATTTATCTCTCAAGTGTTGGTCACAATTGCTATGACATGAATTGATCCAGAATATCAAAAATCAGTTTGTTTTGTTTGTTTCCTAAGGAACAAATTGGCTGGAGAAATGTTACAAGACTACTAGTGTTTTCCACGGATGCTGGCTTTCACTTTGCAGGAGATGGTAAACTTGGTGGAATCGTTTTACCAAATGATGGGAAATGTCATCTCAAAGATAATATGTACACGATGAGCCACTACTACGTAAGTCTTTATGTCATCTTATAGGGAAATTTCTATTTTTGTGAAGCTTAGGCTCAGAAGAACTCATTAGGTCATCTGACATAGTTTCAGACCACTACATCTTTTGAACGTCACCCATTTACCTCTGTATTATATTAAGTGACTTTAGCTTAACTAAAGCAATTCTGCCAGAATTTATCCAGTCTTGTTTGTAAAACTTCAAGAAATGTCAGCTTTCACACAGATTTGTGGTGTTGGATTTAAACCTTTTTAATAATCACTAATCCTGTGTGTCCACTGGCAAACTGGCAGCTTTGCCCTATTATTTTATCATTTCAGTAGTCTGTGTCAGTATTTTTTACAGTAGTAAGATAGAGAGCACCCTGACAGTTGTGTTTTAAGACTGAAATCCTATGATGTAAGGTTTATGATAGAAGTATGCTTAACAACATTGAGTTCATGGTTTATTGCTAGATCAGACAAAAGGCAAGGGAAAACAACCCTACAAAAATAATATTCAATGGATGGGGTGAACACAGTAAGCTTTACAAATTTTATGTGTTTATATATTACTAAAGTGAGTATTGCTCAGTAAAACCCAGAATTAATTAAATTTTGCACTGTTACATGAAGTAGAGATGAAGTTAAACGTAGTGGTTTTCCCTGAGAAATCATATGGAAAACTACTAAAGTTAGTTCTCTGACAATGTTGTGATTAGGGATTTAACCTGGAGAATTTAGTTGGGAATACAGTAATATTGTGGAAAACCCACCTACCTTTCTGGGGCATGTATGGAACCTTTTCAATGTGTGTTTGTTTGCTGAGGTTGTTTTGGTTTAGAACTGTGACATAGTTGGCTGGTGCAAGTCTTATGTATGTTTCTGAAGGTGCTCTGTATTTATGATGTCAAAGTCCTTCTGACTATTTTCTAGCATGTGTCCCATATTAGAATTGCATTTTCTGCTTGATTTTTTTATATAGGATTATCCCTCTATTGCTCATCTGGTACAGAAGCTTAGTGAGAACAATATTCAGACAATTTTTGCTGTTACTGAAGAGTTCCAGGCAGTTTATAAGGTAAAAGCAAATGACACAAATTTCTGTTCTCTGTGCTGTTTTCCCTCAAACACAAAGATTGACTCAGATTTACTCTGAAATCATTAAAATTGCTTAATCTGTGAAATTAAAGTAAGTATGGAAATAATTGAAGGTGAAAGTAGTATTTTGCTCTTAATAGTTTTATTATTAAGCCTTTTTTTACCTGTTCAAATCAATACCAAGTGTGTGTGTGTGTAACTTCCCAAGAGAAAGTGCCTCTCTATAGGTAGGAGAAAGTGGAGAACATATTTTCAGTGCTACTTTTTATGAATGTTTTTACAGCAAAATAGTGAAGGGGGCATGTGGATGCTAAATCAAGAGATGCACTTATCAAAGAACATAGTTTGTCCTTTGTGATCTATTTATATTCCTGATGTTTACTAAACTGCTGGATGTGATTGTGAAAAAGGAAATCACTGTGTAAAGGAGATACTTATTTTTCCACATTTTAATCTAACAGTGGTATTTTCCCCTTTTTTAGCTATATTCACGTTGTAAGATTTTCTTTTTCCTTTGGCAGTTGTCTTTTATTTGTCTATATTTAATGTTTTAGAAATGAATGCTGTTTCTTTAAGATCTTAAAGACATACTATGCAGTGTTAACTTGTATCAGAGAAGGTCATAGTATTCTATTACCAAATTTAATATGAAAATGCAGAGGAAAAGAAAAAGCTGAAAAATTGTTGATAGTAGTAGTGATGTGTATAGCCTCAGAAAACTATGGAGATCATGAGCAACACTTCAGCCTTGTTTTTTAAGTACTTGATATTGACTGATTATTGCACTAAAGTATAATATCAAGTTATTTGTAGTACAAACTACAAGTTTCTTGTTAGTAAGACTAATTTTCCTTTTACTTCTATAAATATTGAAAGGAATTGAAAAATCTGATACCAAAATCAGCAGTGGGAACATTGTCTTCAAACTCCAGCAATGTGATTCAGCTGATCATTGATGCATACAATGTAAGTTCAGATTTTATGTGGGTTGTATTTGTTTTTCTTGCTTCTAAGTTTTTAGTTTTTCAGATACTCCAGGGTAGACTTATATTTTCTCTACAAAACAGGAATTTAGTACACTGAGCTGTAAATAGACTGTTGTAGTAAAACCACATGTGGCAATAGGAGGTTAGATGATTAGAAAGAGGTAGTCTTAAAGCCACTTGACTCTTTCTGTATAGTTGTATCATCTGTGTTTTTAGAAGAGAAAAAGTAAAACCCACAACCAGAAACCCTTAAGCACCTTCATCTTTCATCTTCTTTCCACACTGAAAAGAGCTATTTTGCATCCTCTTGACCCCAAAGAAAATGTCTACATCAACCTTAGACTCCTGGGTTTGACACCAAAGTACTTTCTTCATAGTTCTGTAGTGTAGATGAGCCGCACTTCTTTGGAGCACATGGGTCAAAGAAGTGCCTCCAAAATCCATGGAGAGTTGCCCTGACCCTGCTTAGCAGCCCTGGGCTGGTGTTTCTCAGTGTGTTCGAGGTCAGCTAGTTGTGGGATGCCTATGGGATTTGTGTTTTAAGACTGTACATAGTTTTATGATGTCTTTTCTTCACTGACATCTTTATGCAACTGTTGGAAGTTAGTTAATACCTATTATTTTAGTCCCTTTCATCAGAGGTTATCCTGGAAAACAGTAAGCTGCCAAAAGGAGTGACAATCAGTTACAAGTCTTTCTGCAAGAATGGAGTGAATGACACACAAGAAGATGGAAGGAAATGTTCTAACATTTCAATTGGAGATGAGGTAACTTACAGGATTATGTGCTGCTACTCACATATAAAACTCACTTAAAATATCCAACACTTAAGTGTTATTTTTTATAGTATAGACAAAACTCCTTTTAGTTATGTAGCACTCCATTGATTTTTCTCTGCAGGTTAAATTTGAGATTAATGTAACAGCTAATGAATGTCCGAAGAAAGGACAAAATGAGACAATTAAAATTAAACCACTGGGATTCACTGAAGAAGTGGAAATTAATCTCCAGTTTGTCTGTGAGTGTCAGTGTCAAAGTGAAGGAGAACCTAATAGCCCAGCCTGCCACGAAGGAAATGGAACATTTGAATGTGGTGCATGCAGGTAAAAAAATAGGTATTTTGCTTAATTCTGTGAGAGAGAGATATGAGCAAGACCTTTGTCTCCTTAATGAATGTTTACTTGGGGTTTTGGGGTTTTGGTTTTTTTTTTGTTTGGTTTTTTTTTAGTGAACAGACAAGAATTGCTATTACAGACATACTTCTTTTAGGATATTCTGTTGTACTGCCTTATCTCTGCAAAAAATCCCAGTGCTAGAATCTGTAATACTGATTATCAGGTTGACAGTATTGTACAAGTTAGAATTCAAATTTGGCCTGAAGTCAGTCTTCAAAAGCATGTAGCTCTTACTGCTTTTTGTGGTTAGGGGGCCACACCTGTCTTTCAAACACCCCATTAGCTACCACCACCAACTTTACCAGGCAGATGTTTGTGCATCCCACACCAAAAGGAATAAGTATCAGTAAGCTGAGGAATAAGTCACTTTGTATGCAGTATTTATATGATCTGTTTCTCCATTTTGCTGTCAGTTTCAATGTGCCCTTTAAATAAAGAGAACAGATTTTCCCATCCTTGTGTAGAAAGACTTTTTACACGTAGTATACTGTCACAGATGTCCCTGTGATCTCACGTGGGAGAGGACAGGCCTGTGGGTAAGAATAGCCTTTTCATGTTGCAACAGTAGCAGTTTCCCGATGGAACCATTGTGTCTGATGCCACAAAACATTTTGTCAGTCACTGCTGGGAACAAGAACAGCCTCCATTTATTCAGTGATATTTTAACCTTGATAATGAGAAGTGCTGCAGCTCAGCAGCTCTGATGATCATCTGGTCTCCTGCCTAATTGATGTTCATGGGAAATCTTGTCATTGAAGCATGACAGCAGCTACAGTGAACTGCAACTTAAAAATACTTACTGTTCTGTCACATGAAAGAGGGACTGTGGTTATCTGGCAATTTAGTTAGAGGCAATGACACACAGTTTCTCACCTGGAAGGAGTGATCAACCTTAGGAACACCTTTGTTCAGTTTGCTGTGGTGGCTTCAAGAGAGGCTACCTAGATGTCAGCTAGAGACCGTGTTTGGAGTTTATCTTGGAATGTTCCTTGAGATAACAGTCACTTGTACTCCTTTTTGCTATTTTTGCAGTCTTTCTGTTCTCTCAATGTTTGTATTTTCAGTCATGTTTTTAACTTGCAGGTGTAATGAAGGACGTATTGGAAGACTATGTGAATGTAGTACAGATGAAGTAAATAGTGAGGATATGGATGCTTACTGCAGGAGGGAGAACAGTACAGAAATATGCAGTAACAATGGAGAATGCATTTGTGGGCAATGTGTATGCAAGAAAAGAGAAAACACTAATGAAGTGTATTCTGGCAAATACTGTGAATGTGATAACTTCAACTGCGATCGATCAAATGGTTTGATTTGTGGAGGTGAGAAACTACTTCAGAGTTTTCTGCAGGCAGGACTGGCCAGCAGTTTACAAGTCTGTCAGCTGTACCCTGTAGATACATGATACGTAGCTTCTAGATCATAGCTGCTTGATAACAGATGAAAATGTCCAGATTTAGTGATCAGACACATCTGTTCATAAAACAGCCTTCTGTGGTTGTGAGCATAACAGTGTGTTAATACACATATATCACCTTCCCTGAGTCACAGCTCTGAGAGCAATGTGAAGTGAACTTCTGCCATTTATTATAGAATTACCCTCAGGTATTGTAGTAAAGAATGCTGAGACAACTGGCCTGAGATTATAATGTTATACTGGCTCAATTTAGCTGCTGCATGAATAAAAAGAGATAATGACATCATCTTACTTGTAACAGGGTGTGCTTGACTCCGTACTGGACACAATACCAGTGAGATGCTATCTTGATACTATTCTGAAAGCTAAGTGAAGATTAGAATGTGTCAGATCCAGAAAAAACCTTAATTGCTTGAAAGAAGCCTTTCTCTGATGGCAGTTAACTCCAAAAGCATTTTAGAAAATCATTCAGAAGCCATCCAGTGCCTAGATTGCTGCATGTATTTTTTGTCTTACAACTTTCCTAGGCTGCTTTGCATGTGGAAATGTGGTAGGAGTGTAACTACTGCTTTGATTTTGACCATAACACAAAAATAAAACAGAGAAGCCTCTAAGCTTTAAATGGATTATGAGAATACCGTATGATTTACTCAAAATACGGTATTGCTCACCAGCTCCACAAAGAATAGGAGCAATGGTGGTTGTGTCCAACATATGTGGTGACAGGTATGTATTGACCTAAGCACTTTATCCTCAATGGAGAAGGAGGAGTGTAGCCAGAGATCTTTCCATTTCTTCCAAATCACCCTTTTGAAGATACTGGTATCTTGTTTCCTGTGTAGGGAGTGTAAGGAGTATGAAGTTTGGTTGGGTGGATGAGGTCAGAAGTACAGCAGCTAAAAGGTGTTGTGGGGAGCCAAAGCTGTTTCATTTTTTGGTTTATTGCTTATCTTTTTAGATCTTGCTTTATAAAATTACATCATGATAGCTATGAAGACAGTAGCGATCAGTGCATCTAGACACATATCAAATTCTTAAGTGAAGCAGTGCTGTAATGCTCTCCACCCAGCAGATATGGCCATCACATTATGTTGTTCTTCGACTTTACTTAGTCTTGTTATTTTGTTTGAAAGGAAATCCAAATGCAGAAGAGTAGTTAAAAGGGGAGAAATGCATGTAAACAGGTTTTGAGGAGGTAAAATTCATTTTTGTAGCTCTTAATTCATCAGTATTTTCATAATCTCACCACCAGGGTTTTCTTTGCCCCGTGTCTGTCCTGAGATGGTGAATATTTATTTTTTACTGTTACAAATTTCATGTTTTATATTGGACTTCATTTGACTCTAATACCTTCTCAATGCACAGGAAATGGTATCTGCAAATGCAGAGTATGCGAGTGTTTCCCCAACTTCACTGGCAGTGCGTGCGATTGTTCTTTGGATACTTTTCCATGTATGGCATCTAATGGGCAGATTTGCAACGGAAGAGGAACCTGCGAGTGTGGGACCTGTAACTGTACAGATCCCAAATTCCAAGGCCCCACGTGTGAAACGTGTCAGACGTGCCTTGGTGTCTGTGCGGAGCACAAGTGAGTACCTAGAACACCAAGTCCCGGTTTCTGGGAGTTTGTGGCATTTATGTGCCCAACTTTTAAAATGAGCATTTTGATACTGTGCTTTATTCTGCCTAGACATGTGGAGACATTGTATCGTATCATCCCTTTAGATGTAAAAGGTGTTGGGTGAGAATCAGTAGTTACAAACAACAGGTTATTGATACAGTATTTACATTATTTCCAGGTAGTCTAATTATTTCCTAAATGCTTTCCCTGCCTTTTTTGTATTATTCATAGAAACATGTACATTATGGTAAATCAGTCTTAACCATTCAGGTTGACTTGGGGAGGTTACAGCTTTCCCCTATTTCATGTATGATTTCCGACAGCCAACCTTCTGCAGAGCTGGAGGGAGCATAGGTCTGTAGTGGGACAGGCTGTAAAGACCTGTCATCTGTCATCATGACCTCTTGAAGTTAATGAAACAGTACAGATATACTGTGCGATACCCAGAATTGTTACCACTTCAGCTAAGCTTCTTACTTCAAACTTTTTATCTGTAGCACTATTAAAAAGTCAAGTTATTCTGAGAGTCGAACACTAACCCTGGATCTGCGTGGTCCAGTGAAATCTTTACTCTTGCCTTTAGAAATCCAGGTTTTTTGAAACCAAGCACTTCTGTGTTGGCAACTTTGAAATAATTTCATGATTGGTAGCTGGGTTGGCTCCTGGCTCTGTGCAACTAACTTTAAGGTTTTCTCTTAGCACGGTTTTTTAGTATAAAAATCTTGCTCTGTTTGCTTTTTTCAGTGAGTTATCCAGAGTAATACCCTACTGTAAGGCTAGTCATTCAGTTTGTTCTTTTTAACCTCTCCAATACTGTTTCACTGTTAAATACTGTTCCTACAACTGCCTTCTTTGAGTGTACTTATTTTCCAGGTGGAGATGTTAAAATTTAGCCTTATTTCCTTTTACACATTTAGGTATCTTTTCTTTGTTGGTGTTTTTGTTGTTGGTTGGGTTTTTTTATTCTTTGGAGCTTGTGGGGCTTCTGGGGAAAGAGGAATTTAATAAAGGGGGCTTTTGTTAATCACAAGGTACGTAAATGTTCTGACTTAGGCACAAGGGTTGGATTTGTTGAGGTTTTTCCCACATTCTCTCCTTTCCCTTCTTTTAGATTAAATGCTAGAAATCTTTCATGAATGAGTTAAAAAGCATTGCTTCTGATCTGTGCTCCTGCAGGGACTGTGTTCAGTGCAGAGCTTTCAAGACGGGAGAGAAGAAGGAAACCTGTTCTCAGGAGTGTATGCATTTCAATGTGACACTGGTGGAAAGTCGAGACAAGTTGCCACAGCCTGGGCAGCCCGATCCATTGTCTCATTGCAAGGAGAAGGATGTTGATGACTGCTGGTTCTACTTCACGTACTCTGTCAACTCAAATGGAGAAGCCAGTGTCCACGTGGTAGAGACACCAGGTATGAACATAATTTTGCTTACTCTCCTGCTGTCTTTGTTCTTAATTTCTGCAGTTGTTATGTACTGCAAAGTAGATCTGGCTGATTTGCTTAAGTTGGATACATTTGGAAATAGGTACCTTTTCCCTGAGTGAGAGTTTGTGATGTCTGGAAATTTAGTGTCTTTAGAAAAACATCTCTATTTCTTCCAGACATTGAGTCTGACAGAAGCAGGTTTTGTGGTTTACAATTGTCAATCGGGTATTTATGTTAAAGAATTTCATGTCTCCACTTGACCTACTTTCCTGGTTTGTTTTACCTGTCCTGTAGCCAGACCTAGATACCTTTTTTTTTTTTTTTCCCGGACTTGTGCTACAGGCTACTGTAGGGTGTCAGGGGTGGTGGTGCTTTTTTCTTTTCCTTTTTAATAATATGAGACCAATCTCTCACAAAAAACAAACAAACAAACAACAAAAAAAACCCTACAAAAAAACCCACAAACACCACCAAATCATGTACTGTGCTGCAACTTGGTTAAATTATTTCATGCTGGCGGCCTTTGCTTTTTAGGTAAAAGGTACTTTCAGGAACTGAGGTACTTTCAAGAATATGTCTGAGAAGCCTTTTACTTAGTTAATCCTTAATAGTCAACCATTCTTGATTTTGTTCAGACTTCTGATTCAAAAAAGAGAGAGCAATTCTATAGCTCCCAACAGTAATGTACAATTATTTCCACTAAGTATTGTGAGCTTGAATCTCTAGACCTTGCATCTGACAGTGCAAAATCTCTGGTTTTGTACATTAGCAGTGCCTGTTTCCTGATTTTTTTACAAGCCTGATAAAAACCTACACACCTTACTTGTGTGTTGAAAGTTTTAGTGCTGATTTATACTCAGGGAACTTTCAGAATTGGTTATTTGGGTGATCATCTCTTAATAGAGATCAACTCTTAGTGGCTCTTAGAAATAAATGCCACTTCTGTTAAGAGTGTTTTAAATTCTTTAAAAGTGTAGTCTGAAGTATAGAGGAGGACCTTAAGCCCCATCTTCTTTTAGGACAAGTCAAGACATGCCCTGCACCTTTGGGATCTGACCTCTTCTCCGTGGATACACTTCTCTTGCCTTAGTTAAGAGCTGAATCAAGCCTTCATGCAACAGAGGGCATCTTCAGTTTTGTGCCATACAAGTGCTGAAGGAACAAGCTCTGTTCATTGGAGCTGTATTCAGTGTTCCTTACTGATTCCCAGGGAATTGCTGTAGCATCTCTTCTCTCTTCCCCTCGCTCCTGTGGAGGCAGCTACCAAGATGAGGAGTCTGCAGTTTGAGAGGGAGCAGTGTTCCTATTGACATCACAGGAGTTGCAGTTATTTGTCCGGCTCCTTCAGTCTGTGCATTGAGCTCTGCAAAAGGCTTTGATCCATTTGTGATTTATATAGAATTATTTTATTAATAGAAGAGTTGGGTCTTATTTTGGAGGATTATTATTTCTGCGTCAGTCACCTGAAATAATTTTGAATCTGGATTGCTCTTTTCAAACATACTTCACTTAGTCTGAAAGTACGTGATATTTTTATCCAAAGTAGATGTGTCTATTTAAAAGATTTTATTTCAGGAGAGGTGAAGAAATATCCTAAAAAAAAAAAAAAACCAAATCAGTCTCAAAAGCACACTTATTACTCATCTCTATGTATTAGCTACTAACAGTAACAGCCATTTGAGGTATAATGAGGAACACCCCTTTTTTCTGCAACACTGTTGACAGAGTATGTGGAGGCTGTTTTTCTCATCAGTATTTGTACTCTAGCTTGCATGCTTGAAATACAACTGCTAGTTCTTTTACTCCAGTGCTCTAGATTAATAGATTAAGGGGTTAGCAGTAGGTAGACTTTATCATCATATCATTAATTGTTCTGTTGCTAAGATTAAACACTAATTACAAGGATAAAAATAAGCTGGAATGTTGCAGGATGTACATATTCCAAGACTTCCATTATTTGAGGGAAATATTGGCATATCTCTGATACTCAAAATACTGGCTTCAGTACAAAACAGATTTTTCAAAGCATCTGGATATGCATAGCTTTCAGCGCTTCCTAAAATCCTGCTTCCCTTGCTTTGTTCCCTAGAGTGCCCCAGCGGCCCTGACATCATTCCCATTGTAGCTGGCGTGGTTGCTGGAATTGTGCTTATTGGACTTGCGTTATTATTGATTTGGAAGCTACTAATGATCATTCATGACAGAAGAGAATTTGCTAAATTTGAAAAGGAAAAGATGAACGCCAAGTGGGATACGGTAAGTCAGGAGGCTTTCATCTGCAGGAAAGCTGCAGTAGTTGAGGAGGAATAGAAGATTTATGTTCATGTGCCCTAAATATTTCAGACTGTGTTCCTGTCTTTTGACCTATGAATAGAAATATCCTTGTTTTCAGCCACCTTTAAAAGATGTTGCGTGTTACCACTAATGGGGCGGGGAGAACCCAGCCAGCCATCCCTCTTTGAGAAGTATTTTACACTTATGAAAGAGTCCTCGTAAATACTTCTGCAGATTTAGTTGGAGATCTCAATAACTAGTCACAAAATCATGACTGGTACTGGCTTGTGGAACCCCTTGACAATGAAAATGTGTGCAAGAAAACAAGCTTGTGGTCTGTAGGTTTATGTAGGCTACAGGGTTGCTGCCTCGGGGAAATTTTAACAAGCATAGATTCATAAAGGTTGGAAAAGACCTTCAAGATCATCAAGTCCAACCATCAGCCGAACACCACTGTTAACTCTAAACTGTCTCCCAAAACTCCTCGTCTGCCCATATTTTAAACACCCCCAGGGATGACAACTCCACCACCTCCCTCAGCAGCCTGTTCCAAAGCTTCAGCATTCTTTTGGTGAAGACATTTTTCCTAATCTACTAATCAGAAACCCTTTGCTACAGTTTGGTAGAGTCAACAACCACGTATGCTTGATGAGAGAGTAATTTATGTTTTTAAAATCTGCTAGGAGTGCTTTTGTTTTCATTTAAGGAAATTGTTTCTAAGCTGGAAAAAATATTACTGACTTTTCTTTACATCTAGGATGATAGCTTTCAGTGATAGTTGAGAGTAATACTTTTTTTTCCCCCCCTGTTGAATTATTCTCCATTGACCATTTCTTTTACTTCAGCAAGAAAATCCAATATACAAGAGCCCTATTAACAATTTCAAGAATCCAAACTATGGACGTAAAGCTGGTCTCTAAGTCCCAGTTTGTATCTTCTTTCATTTTCTTCCTTTTTTTTCTGTTGCATGTCACTTCAAACTCACTAATCATAGTTTGAGTCTTGCTCAGTTTACCTTCTGCTGCTTTGATTCTGGGGTTTTAAAGAATGGAGCTTGAACATTTTTAACTTTCTGACAGCAAGGTTGCTTGCTTACTAATAGCACCAGTACTGGCTCAAACTGTTCTGTAACTGAATTTGGGGAGGGCAGGGGAGATAAGTGTGTGCAATATGATAGATCAGCTGTTAGTTTGGAAGAAACTCTGGATTGTGGAGCGAGGCAGTGTTCAAGGCGAGGTTTGTCTGCTGTTTCCTCAAATCAGCAGTCAGTTTGCTTAAAGTTGATATGTTTGCAAAGCTAGTTTACATATTCTTCAGATATCCCAGCCTATAAATATCACTGAATTTGCAAGAATAACTCTGGGAACATTCAGAGTAGCCTTAGGACATTTTTTTTAACTGCTTTGGCTTCATAACCTAGCATAGAACTAGCTTGCATTGAACGTGTGACGGGTATATACTCTAGTGATTCGATAACTAAGTATGAATCTTAATTTTCCCATCCTAATTTCTATTGAAACTGGCAATATCCAAGTCCTTGTATACAGCCCAGATAGCTTTAGGGGCCCAGTGAAGGGGAGGGGGGAGAAAGAAATGCTCTTGACCGCCCAGTTTCTTAGTCCCTCCTGAATTTCTGTTTGGAAGTGCTGACTTCAGAAACAGCAGTATCCTGAAGAGCAAGTCGTTATACCAGAAGTGATGGTTATCTTCTGTATCTTCAGTTTTGAGGTTGCAGTTTTTTGGATGTTTTAGGGGTTTTCCTCTTGTTCTGGGATCCCTAGCTGCTGGGAAAGGAGTGAAAAAGGGAGGGTGAGGTGGGGAATGGACGTCAGAAGAGCGTTGAGTGAAGTACAGCCCTTAGATTAGAGGGAGCACATGCCTTTAAATATCCCAGAGCTTTTTTTCAGGACGTGCTGGAAGGGAAGCATCTGTATCTTTAATTTTATTCTGTCTGCTGCCCCCTTTCAGGGTTGCACTCAAAAGATTTTGTGAAGGAAAAATGAGGGGAGAAGGCAGGAATTAAGGTTATTTAAGCTTTTATCTGCCCTTGGTATGACAACGTTTTCAAATACTTTCTCTAGCATTCTGAGCCCTTCCTTGATGAAATATGCTTTCCTTTTCACAGTCATTTCATTTGCCAGTATGTCCAAAATTTGGTCGTGGAAGTGTTCATTTTCTCTGCCACACTGACCACATTCACTTCCATGCCATTTTTCTTCTCAGAGTCGATTATTCTGGGGAGGAAATGGGGCTCTGGCTCCTCTCTAACACTTCACATCATCTGTCCGGTTAAGTCCCTGTCACCTTCTCTTCTGGTACTCACCGTGTACACTCTGTTGCATGCAGGACAAGCACCTAGCAAACCCCACGGCGTGTAACTCCCTTTCCGTGCTCTCGGTCTCTGTCCGACGACTCTCTGGATCATCTCGGTGCTTCCGTTTCTCCTCAGAAAGCTCTTCTGGCAGAAAGCTCTCCTCCCATGTAGATGGAGGGATTGACTTGTGCCTTTTTGTTCCACTCACTGTGAAGATGAAGGGTGTGGTGGCTTTTTTAAACATTACTTGATCCTCTTTGGCATCCGTAGAAGTAACATGAGAGAGGTGGGTTTAGCTCTATTGGCCACTAAAAAAGTAGACCAGTATTGGCACAGTAAGCGACCCATAAGTAGATTGGGAAAACTTTTTTCTTCTTTTCATAACTAAGACTTTCTGGGGCTGTAGACTGAGGTAACCTTTCATTTAGGTGAAGAAAGAGTTGTCTTGCACTGCGAAGGTGAGAGAGTAACGTGACATCTCAGAAAGCCGGGCAGTGCAGGGTGTGTAGCTGTGCGGCAGAGTAAATTGCATGCAGGTTGTCACCCTTCCCCCTCTGCCGCAGCAGCTATATGCACATGTGGCTTGGTTACTGCCGTGCCACCAAGCTTGTCGCAGACCAGGTGCCCAAGCACTCCACTGTCCTGGGCTGTGATGTGGTCAGTGATGTGTCACCACAGCGCCCTTGCAGTCCGTGCTCAAGCCAGCTAGGTTGAACCCAATTCAATGGGCCTGCGGCTCAGCTCCTTAGTGTCCTTGCACAGCTGCCGGGCCGTTCTGACTTGGCTGCCTGGTTTGGCTTTGTGCCATTAAGAAAGTGTTTAATTGCTCGCGGGCTCCCGGATCTCTTGTAACCTTCCAGCCACGGTAGATGACGCCCTCTGTCGCCTGCGTTGCCTTTGTTTCACCCTGTGGCCAACGGCTGTATTTACGGCTTGACAGATGACTCCTTTTATTGCTGTAAAACACCGACGGATATTCATGAGAGCTGAAAATAGCAAGAACCAGCTCTCGAACAGTGAGTGTAGATGAGTTCAGATGTTCTGGAGTGCAGTTCCTTGCAGTGACTTAATGCTTAAACACACTACAGAGTGGCTGTTGAAACAGAAGGTCCATGGAGGAAAAAAAAGGAATAAAGATGTTAATCAAACATCCTATTTAACAGGTTCGTCTTTTTGCAACACTAGACTGAACTGAACAGTACAGTGTAGTCAAATACTGTTGCAAGACCATAGTTCTTTATTCTCTGCTGAAAGTAGTTTTTAAGAATGCCTCCATCTTTACTGAAATGCACTTCACTCGGTCTTGTGTGTAGTTATTGTCTGCTGATCTTCTGGTTTAAGTGTGCATGGTGTTTTCGTTCAGAGGGACATGCGGCAAACATGTCTTCCCTAACTTCACATGCCTAAACCAGTGTATTCTCCGAAGTGGTGCAACGAAAACAGGCTTATTTAAAAACAGTGTTTTTCTAAGACAAGTCTGGAGCACCACATTTAAGTGGCCAATTAAAAATCTGGAATACTGCTGATCTCTGGAAGTTGATACTACATGCCAGCTGTGAGGGGCTCTGCACAGGCGAGAGTTATCTTGGACTAACGGGTGCTTATTTACCACCTCCATGTTAGTTTTAATAATGAGCTATCTGTGGAAGACCTCGCCAAGCCAGAGCTGCGACATGTGATTGAGTGTGGCTGGAAAGGCCAGGGTGGTGGCTGCCTGTCTAACAGGAGATGGCAAGGAAGGAATTACAAATCTGTTGGGTGCCTGTGCTGTGGCTGTAGGCAGTGGAGCGTCAGGAGCCATTTAGGAAATAAATGCAAGGCTGGGATAAGCCTCATAGTTCTCTGTGTTGACTGAACCTCCATGATTTGTCATGGGAACTGTGAATTTCCAAGTTTTAATCCTAACCTTTAGGGTCATTCCTACACTGGAAGAGGTCTGTCTTTGACAACTGAGGAAGTGCAGACAGGTACATGCCCGTGTGTGCTGGGGGTAGGGAGAGTCTGTTCTGCAAAATGCTGAAGGTTAAATGCACGGCACAACCAGTATTAGATGATGCCTCGACAGTGAAAAGCTGTGCAGTCATATGCAGTCTGTGTATGACACAGCCTAGTAAGCTTACAGACTCTCTGCATCATAAACTTCACTGATTTATATTTTGAAGAATTCCCTATTTAAACTTGACAATGTAAGTACTTTGTTTCTTTGACAAGAGCTTTGAGGCATAATGGGATACTTCAGTGAGACAAGTCCCTCATGCCTGTGTGTTTTTCCACTTGCACCTTTCTATTGCAATTAAAAAAAAAAAGGTTTTAACTTGAAGTATTTTAAATGCTGTGTCATTTAATAGAGTAGAATTGAGTTACATAGGCCATCTCGAGTTGTGAGGAACTGCAGAGGGAGAGGGGTTCCCCTGCTGCCGGGTAGGGCCAGGTTTGGTTCTGGCCAGCACGGCACTCCGGCTAACCCCACACAGCACTGCATCGCCTTGGAATTACTTGTCTAAGCACAGAAGAGCTTCCTGCTGGTAAACAGCATTTATTTCAGTTGAGTTCAGGCTGTGATAAGAGCACCGGACTGCAGACCCAGGCTCTATCAGTAGGGGCCCAGCAGCAGCCCTTTCTTCTACTGAGATTTATCTATTAATATTGAGCTCAAGTTGTTCATCTGAGGTGTGCAAGGATGCTGCAAATGGAGAACAGTTTACAGAGATAAAAGGAAACCTGGGAACAAAGGAAGCTTAAAATAAGCTTAATTTAGATGTTTTCCAGTCTCGGCAAGAGATACAAGCAGTTGTTCTGTAGGGATTTCTGCTATCGGTAGAAGTAATGTTTTTTTACAGCAGCTGTGGCAGTACAGAGGGTTCATAGTCTTAACTGTGCTGCTTGCACATCTGAGAGTTCAGGGAACCTTCAGGAATAAAATTTTATTCATATATATATTTTTATACATTTTATATATATATAATGTGTATTATCAAAGCAGAACAAACCTTTCCACTTTGTTTTTAGAATTAAACAATAACAGAAGATAAACTATTTAAATGTTGATTACAGCAGAACATGGTCTGTCACGTTTTCAAACACTGTTTACAATTCTGTTATCCTTAAAAGCACATCATGGTCTGCAGACCCCGGAGCTGATGGTGCAGCCCTGAGGTGATGGTAGCAGGTTCAGCAGCTTGGGAGGAAGCCACTGGTGTGAACTGAACAGGACTGTGCCCTAACCCTTTGTGTTATCAGCCTGGCATGCCTTGGTTCCAGTTACTAGAGGGAAAACTAGTTTGTCTCCAGCTGTTTGTGTGTACAAACAAAACATGAATGGGTAGTTTCTTATGCTAATTTTGTAGGTTAATTTTTACAGTTCTTGCAAACCTGGTGCTTTTTTTCATCTCTTTATATGTTAACATAAGGTTGTTTTTTTTTTCTTTTTCTAGGGTGAAAATCCTATTTACAAGAGTGCAGTGACAACTGTGGTCAATCCTAAGTATGAGGGAAAATGAACACTGCTTGTATAACTTCACAACACTGTATGCAGCATAGCAGTTTTTGTAGTCACAGTAAGATAGATGTAGGGCAAACTGCAGTGATTTTACTAATGCATTACATATAGGTTTGTTTTCCTGTGCAGGTTTTGAGAAATGTACTATATGTAATTTTATTTCTTTTTTTTTTTGTTTTTCCTTTTTTTTTTTTTTTTTTGCCAATGAAATAATCAGTGCCAGGGGTATGAAAAAAAAAAAACTTGAGACTGTGTAGCCTCGTCAGCAAAGGTCACATGGTGCCTTTTTGACTTTTCCCACTCCCAGTGCTGTGAATCCAGGTCTTCCACCATCAGCGTGTGGTGTGGCTGCAGCGTGACTGGGAGGGAGGTGGTTCCAGCACTCAGCATGAGGGCTCTGCCTAGCCATGTAGTATTAAACTTTTTTAGCTTTACAGGGAAATCAGGGCTTGAGTTTGCAAATATAATTAAACTCATGTAGCATGGAGCTGGTGGTTAATTATCTTCAACTTGCTAGACATATGATTAAGTATATGGTAAGTTGAGTGAGTTGGAAGTGAGCAGTGTAAAAGGCTGAGGAGTGTGTGCATACTTATTTTTAATGTTTAAGT
This sequence comes from Heliornis fulica, assembly GCA_013399135.1. Classification (NCBI taxonomy): domain Eukaryota; kingdom Metazoa; phylum Chordata; class Aves; order Gruiformes; family Heliornithidae; genus Heliornis; species Heliornis fulica. The sequence goes on along the minus strand of VXBZ01001815.1, from coordinate 469,457 downwards.
TGCTTGTGGCCAAGTTCTGGTTAAGATAAAAGGTGTTGAGAAGAATGTTAAGAAGGAAAAAATAGCTTTAAAATATGTGCCATTACTGAAAAAGTTGCTGAGCAGTAACTTGCTTGGTTTTTCTTAGTAAATTCAAGCCCTGGGTGGCAGTATCATGAAGTACCTTACCGAGACATCCTCAAAACACATAAGGGCCTTACATCATACTGTGTCTTCATTCTGTAACATTTCCTTGGTTGAAAGTCTGGTGCTTTGTCACCCTTCTGATATTTTTAACCTATTTGGTTGTGATTCTGTTTGTAATATTTTTGTATCAACACACACAAGCTTTTTTTCCTCCCCCACCCCCCTTTTTCCAGGCAGTCTTAGCTGTAAATTTGCCTTTACTCTGTAGCTAAGATTGCTAGTTTGTCATGTGACATGAGTCATGCATCATCCTTGACATGTGCCATGTATATTTGCCTTTGACCATTCAAAAGTCATCCTAGTCATATTCTTGTTTTAAGTGCCTTTTTATTTTAACAGATGTTCACTTTTTACAGTGCTATTACTGGAGTTATTTATTAAATAAAAGTACCTTAAAATACTTAGGTCTCGTCTCTTTGTTTTGCAGAAGTTGATCTGTCCAAGAAACCTGGGAACTCTTGTCTGTTGGGCAAGGGGTACTAGAGGTGGTGATAAGAGGTAATAGAGGCGGTTCTCATGCCACATGTGTCCTGTAGATCAGATCTGAGAGGAGTTAAGCAGAAGTGATCTCAGGTGACAAGGGAGAGCAGTGCTGTGAAATGCATTGCCCAACACCCTGCGCTCCCGCAGCAGCCCTCAGTGTGAGGTCCCTTTGCTAGAGAAGTTATGGGCAGGGAGAAATTTAATGAAATTTAACAAGGGCAAGTGCAGGGTATTGCATCTGGGGGGGAACATTCCCAGGTACCAGTATAGGTTGGGGACTGGCCTGTTGGAGAGCAGTGTAGTTGACAGGGACCTGGAGGTCCTGGTGGACAGCAGGGTGACCATGAGCCAGCAATGTTCCCTCATGGCCAAGAAGGCCAATGGCATCCTGGGGTGTATTAGAAGGGGGGTGGCTAGTAGGTCAAGAGAGGTCCTTCTCCCCCTCTATTTTGCCCTGGTGGGACCACATCTGGAATATTGTGTCCAGTCCTGGCCCCTCAGTTCCAGAAGGACATACAACTCCTTGAGAGAGTCCAGCACAGGGCTACCGAGATGATGAAGGGAGTGAAACATCTTCCTTATGAGGAAAGGCTGAGGAAGCTGGGTCTCTTTAGCTTGGAGAAGAGGATACTGAGGGGTGACCTCATTAACGTTTATAAATATGTTAAGGGTGAGTGTCAGGAGGATGGATCCATGCTCTTCTCAGTGATGGCCAGTGACAGAACAAGGGGAAATGGTTCCAAACTAGAACATAGAAAGTTCCATCTTAATATAAGGAGGAACTTTTTCCCTGTGAGGATGACGGAGCACTGGGAGACACTGCCCAGAGAGGTTGTGGAGTCTCCTTCTCTGAAGACATTCCAGACCAATCTGGACACGTTCCTGTGTGATTTAATCTGGGTGCTTCTGCTCAGGCAGGGGGGCTGGACTAGATGATCTTTCAAGGTCCCTTCCAACTCCTGACATTCTGTGATTCTGTGGTTAGTAATGGCTCCAGTACGTGGTTATCTGGTTCATGTCATGTGACAAATAAGAAGCAGCATTTTTAGGAAAAGACTTAAGTGTGTTTTTTGGAAAGGCTGTATATAACCTGCTAGATAATTTATCAAAGCCACTTTGTGACTAAATACAGTCCTAAAGGGTATCCATGGAATTCACACGATCCTTTTTTTATCCTTTCACATTTGGTACTTCAGGTTCTCCTGAGGAGCTACAGGCACCTGTTCTAAACCCTTTAACCTCTGTCTGAGGGCTGAAGTAGCCTGTGAAAGGGGGCTGGGGTGACATGGAGGGAGAGTGTGGCCCCTTCTCTGTCTGCATGCAAACCAGGCTCCGGTTGTGAGGTGGCCATGGTTGTCCAAGGCCAGTTACTGGAGGGATCTGCAGTGTGGTGGGGTGGCACCTCAGTTCTTCATGACACATCCTGTCTTCAGTGCCAAAGTGAGGAAGGTCTGACTTCTGCATGGAAATCCATCTCCTGCACGGCTCCACTCAGCAGGTTTTCCTCATTTAGTTCCTTTTGAAATAAAATACTAAAATGACCCATTTTTATTTCACACATGACAAAGCTGCCAGGTAGGCAGTGAAAGGACAGTTAATTCCATATTTGCCTGGTGTCATATTAAAAATATATTTCTGCAAAACTTTGCCAATTTGCAGATCTAGATTTGCCAGCATTAGTGTTGCTGTTAACAAATAGGGTGATTTAACAGGACTGGAGTGGGTTTGCATGTCACAACACTGAGTGGCATAGGTTGTTTCCTTCCTTAGTTTTCTATTAGTACACTCCTGCTAAATTATTCTTCCCAAGATCAATGTCAAGCTGATGCTGTCCCATAGACCCTTGTAGAGCACTAGCACAGCAGTAGCTCTGTTACAGCTTTCTGGAAATTTTCCAGTGTTTCAAGAATGCCTGTAAATTAAAATCTACTCTCCAGACAGCTCCTTGATCAGCACGTTTCTTCAGGACCTTTATGAGATGGTCTGCAGCTCAGAAAAATGTAATCAGCTAATGCATATGCTGACTGGAACACTACCTGTGCCCCTGTACAAAAATTTCAGCCCCAAAAGTTTAATATTCATTTCCTTCACAAGGTACATCGATGGAAATATCGATTCCATTATAGTTTAATAAAACAGGGCAATCTGACACAAATTAGTAATAAGACATTCCTGAAACAAGTTTTTTCCTGCTCTTAGAAAATATTTCAAAGTTTAAATAATGATGTTGAAATCTTACCGTCAACTATTTCTTTATCAGTTTAGACAATTTTTTTATCAGTTCAGGTTTCTTAGAGCTACAGCATGAGATCTTTAGATTTTCATATGAAGGTCGTATGTCACACATCTCTAGCCACGTAACAAGGGCAGGTGGTTATTAAATTACAATTTTACTTGGCTATAAAACATTCCGTAGCTGATTACACCTTCAAGCATCGTACTGCTTTGCAGCGGCGGCCGTCAGGCGGTAAGAACAAGGCCACTGCAGCAGGACAGAGAAGGCTGCAAGACATACTCAGCAGCTTCTGTAGGACCACGAGGGCGTCAGGCAGCACCGGCTGCAGCCGAGAGAACACAAAGGAAACATGCAAAGGAAAAGGCGACACAAATGAGCTCTGCCTCCCACGCTTCAGAACGTGGGGCTTCAAGGAACCGAGCAGCTACAACACAAAATTGTATCTTAAAACCTGATGAGACCTTTAAGGTCAACTTGATCAATGTTACAATTATTTCAAAGTGCATTTGGATCCTTAGCCTCATTTTTCAGTTCTAGTAAGAACAGAATTGGGAAGCACAAGGTTGAGAGATCTATCAAAAAGGAATTCACAGGATTTACAGTCTTCTGATTTGCTTGCCTATCTTGACAGGGCAGAAGGCTCAAGGTTAATGATGTTTTATACTGTATAATCCACTCAGAATATTTGCTCACTTCTGTGTGAGCAAATATAAGAAATATAACATCTAAAATATAAGAAATATAACATCTAAAATATTCCAACTCAGACACAAGCAATTACAATACATATTTTCAGTACAGAATGAGTCATTTAAGCATCCGTCCTGGGACTGGCTGCAAAACCACAGTGTGTACTGATCGTACATACAGATGAGCGCGATACAGGGTCTCACCCTCAGACCCACGTTGGCCAAGCTGATCTGCTACAGAAGTCTCCACTTCCTGCAGGTCTTTCAGTTTTGCTGCCAGACTTGCCACTAAGATCTTTTTCATCTCAGATCCTCTCTTCTCTATAGAAAATGGCACATATATTAGTCAATGAGAAGTTCTACAAGCTCTTGTAGAAGATCTTAAGCTGCGGTGTTTATTGCTGAGAAGTAGCCTTTGCATTTTCATGGTAAATGCAGTATACTAAATATTAGACACAGTAATCACTCAAAGTTTGGGGTTTGTGTTCTTAGATATTTAAATTGAAGAATGAAACCATTCAATAAACTGTTATGGGATACCACACAAGTTATAATGTAGGTGTGTAACACTTCCTGTACAGCTTAAAGAATAAAAGAAAATAATTGCCGGCGGGTGAAACTTACATATTTGGTAACACTTTCCAGTTCTAATAACCCTATTATTGCAGACATGGATTGGAGGTTTATTTTATGCATAATCAACTATTATGCTCCTTAGTTATCACTCATTTAAAAGGTATTTTCTTAAACAATCGTAGCAGTCAGTCAACCTAAAATGTCAGTGTCCAGTGTCAGCCCTTTAGTCAACCATTTTCAGCTATGTGAATGCAGATATTCCCTTCGATTTTTTTTCTTTTTGCACATAAGCCTCAAGCAGAAGAATTCTAAACATTAAAATCTGCTAAAATCATTTCCATGTTCATAGAAAGCCAATCCTCTACTCTTATTTCTGGAAGACACAAAAGTCTCGATGATTCTGCTCTGTGGCCACACAAAACCGTTAGTGAAGAACTAGTGTGGTGTCAGACTTGTCAGCTGTGTCCTCGCTGTCCCTGCTGCCTGTTTGGGCAGATGCCCAAGCTTCCTGCATGTCTTGCAGATTCAACTCCAATGTTGCAAGAAGCCACCTCTGGTTTCGTGGCTTACTTAGTCTGTCATATGCAGCGGGTGCAAAATACCTATCATTAGTTGGAAACTAACATACTATATAACTATAACTATATAACATATAAATACATTTATATATTCATTTTTTAAATTGGATCCTACCAAGTGGATCTTGAATTTTAAACTTACTTTATATTGGAAATAACATCCAATATAGTAATTAGCCTAGGCTGAAGTAATGTTTTAAATAAATTTCTGAGCTTTGAAAACATTGCCATTTGCTCATATTTAAGTAATACTCAAACTAGAAAGTACATAAGGAGTGAAAAGCAATGGCATTTTTATTCCCCTGTTAACCCTGCCCTCCTGAATGTGTAACATTTCAGATTTAAGCCCCTCAAAACAAAGATGGTCTTTTTGTTTGTATCACAATGTAACTGCAATTCTAGCCTCTGGATCAGGATATATTATTTCCTGTCTTACATGTTACAACAGCAAGAAGAAATTACAGTCAGACATAAGACCGAAATGAGTTCCTGACCCTAATTAAACCAATCATAAAATTTTCATTGACTGCACCATAAGTGACTAAATAGTACCAATAACCTGGACCCAGAGTGCAACCTATTTGCCCCTCCTAAGGCTCAGCTGCCAGTGTTCAAACACAACTCCAGTATGATGCAGCTTGGTCACTGGAAGAAGACTGCTGTGACAAGTTGGGAGAGGAGGGTTTCCTCTCCTCATCCTGGGATGTGGGTGAGCTATCAGGTCCTTGCCTGAGCTTTGCTGTAGGCTTGCCTTTGCCTGGCGATGAACCTCACTGACCTTGACCCGCTGACTTGGTTTCCTGGATTGACTTTGGACTTGCCTTGTCATTATGGATTTGCCTGGCAGTTACTGGCTGAACCTGGTTGCTGTCACCAGCCCTGGTCCGGACCCTGACATGCTGACTTGTCTTCTCGTCGTGTCTTACCATTTTGGCCTTGACCTGTGACCTGGACTGTCAGGTGATCCTAATTACCAGACCCAGCCCAGTGCTGCTTGCCCTGCCCAGCTCCTGTGAGACTCTGCCCTGGACAGAGAAGACACCTCCTTGCACTGTCTTCCTGTCATCAGCATCTCCCAGGTGGCTTTCCCTTGTGGAGCAGCCTATTCTCCCTGCTCCATGGCAGACACAATTGCACTGTCCTTCATCTCCCATCTTTTTCTCTTTTGCCTTCTTCTTATTTTTGATGCCATTCATCATTTTGCCTTCCTGATGTTTTACACACACTGGGCTTGAAGATCTTTTTTTTTTTTTTTGGCTCCAGTTCTTTTCAAGACTGTTCTTTCAGTTCATCTTTTGATGAGTCTTTTCACCCTTTCATCACTCTCATTATTCCCCGGGGCAGCGTCTAGAGCCTTTTGCTCATCTTATGTTCTCTCTCCAAGCAATTTCATCAGCTGACACATCTTCAGTTATCCTCTCCAAGCTGATGACTAACAAATCAAGCTCAGCATCATTAATTGTTCTAGTAATGTTCCATCTGTCCTTCTCTCAAATTATGTCACTTCAAGGTTTTATCAGCTTTAACTAAACTTGGAAAAAGGACTAATATCTTTCTTTCCAAAAATTTGCCATATCTCTACTGTCCAAAACAAACTTTCTGGATATTCAGGTGCTTAATCACAGGAGACTTATGAAGATTTCCCTCACATTGCTCTTAATTAAAAAAAGAACAAAAACCACATGCCATTTTGGGATCCTGCTCTATTCAACATCCTCTTTCTTTCTTTGTCTAAACAGAAGTGGCCTCCTCTCAGTCGTTATAAAATGTTATAAAAACCCTGATAAAACCCCTTTCAAATTGTTCATGTAGTACCATTGCCTCAACACTGGCCCATTTGAATTCTGCCACAAGCTCACAGTTCTCTTCAACATCACATTTACATTTTTCAGTGTTGCTTTTAGTGCCCATAGAACATATAAATCTACACCTTTAAACAAATAAAATAAAACTTGTATTTGGTGAACTATACCTAGTTCACAGGTTGAAGAGCTATCTGAGCTAGCTTTAAATTAGGCAGGTATTGACAGAAGTCAGTTAGCAGCAGTGAACTACCACCAGCAATGGTGGTACTGAGTTTCTTTGCAAGATGCCTCATTAGCTCACACACAACTTCATGCATTTGTGGACAAACACCATTCCTGTTCTTGTGTCTGGCTTTACCATCCCCTCATAATGCGTCCTCTCGTTAAGTTTTCTGCTTATTTAATGATTCACATTCTGCCATTATTCCATCTTGTTTCATTTGCTTGACATTATGCCACCTCAATGTCAAATAATGTGAAGCCTTTTAGCCTCTTTGCACTGAGATTCCTCTTAAAATGTTTCTATTTTTCATGGTGTCTCCAGTAGCTATCACTCAGTGTCTGTTTCTTCTTCCTGAGACCAGGAGTTACTGGAGCTGTAACACTTCTGGAAAAAGTGCATATGAGATGTTAGAGTAAATTAGACAGGGACCTAAATAATAGAATACAGGTCTCTATATTTATTCTGTCTGTATCAGTATTTCTGTCTGTTCTATCTTCAAAAGCCTCTTTGCCTTTCAGATCTCCTACACCTGATGACAGATTAGCAAGCGCGCTGTGCAAAAGCTCAACTGTTTTCTTCTCTACGTAAGGATAAAAGCTGCTCAGAAAGATGTTCCATAGACAAAACATCTAAACAGCATCTCGTGGTTTTCCTCTAGAAACTGGCAGATGGTGTTTTCTAAAAAGAGTGAAGTAAACTTTCTAGAACTCTTCAGAATTAGATTTCCTTGCATTTCTTGCTGCAGGTATGTGCAGTTTCATTCAATGATGAAGACAATGCATGTACCAGACCAGATACTGGGGTTCTGGCCCATTTTGGAAAGCACACATGTAGCACAGAGGTAGGTAGTTTCTTCCTCACATGAAGATTTTGCTATAGAACCTCTTTACCTCATCCTCTATTATCTTTATTAGCTATTTTATACAGATAGGTGAGGGACTAGCACAAGCTTAAGATTTTATGGAGTTGATCAATTTTTAGTAACATTTGGAAAAGGGAAAGCACTTCACCATGGGCAGACCATGAACATCTTCAGGAAAACTTTAATGTTCTCTTACCAGATCCCTACACAATTACCTTTCCACTTAGCAGTTTTCAGGTCAGCTTCTGCTGGTGGAAGTATTGATGCTTGGTGCTTGTAAAATGCACCTTGTAAATCACTTGATTTATTAATAGAAGTTTTTCTGCATTTAACAGAAGTTCTATCTCCTTGGGAATGTGACGCAAGCAAAAAGTTACTTTGGGAAAACACATAGGACTTAATCTAGGACACAAGAACAGAGTGGCAAATTTTACTTTAAAACTATGTTCTAAATTTAATACTGTGGCCTCTCTGAACTAGAGGATTATATATATAAATAATATATTAAATCATTAAATATAATTTATATTAAAGGCACTGTTAACTCTTCTGTTACCGTAATTAAACTTTAAAGTAACCCCACTACTATAAAACACATTCAGGCTTATGCTTATTGTTAATATAAAGATCAAAAAAGGATTAAGATGCATCATATCATTGTTTTTATGTATTTACCTAAAACCAGGCCCTTAATACTTAGTACAAACTCATTTGCAACATAAAAGTATGTGCCCAACATGCAAAGGTATCTGAAGACAAGAATCATTATCTCTTTTTACAAAAGCAAAACCTGAAGAATCAGGAGACAGAAATGAAACAGTTTGCAAATGGTTTTGAAGTAAATTAATTGCCAATACAGAAATACTTGTGCATCATCTGAACAATCACAGAATCCCAGAATGTCAGGAGTTGGAAGGGATCTCAAAAGATCATCCAGTCCAACCCCCCTGCCTGAGCAGGATCACCTAGATTAAATCAAACGGGAACGCATCCAGATTGGTCTTGAATGTCTCCAGAGAAGGAGACTCCTTTTCTAAGAAGATTTTAAACACAGAGACAAACTCCAGTTCTCTTGGCTAAAATCAAAGATGATTTCATTAATTTGTAGAATTTTAAAAATGAGTTTATGTTGCCATGCTTTTTAACATACAAACAAGAGTATGTAAGGCTGACAATCATTCCAGGAATGGCACCAGAAACCTCAGCGGGGCCAGATGTGTCTGTCTGATTCTCATAACCCTTCAAGTTCTGGTATTTATCACTTAAGAAGACATGATCTAGTCATTCAAGGAAGACTGAATGCCACAGAAAATAACCCATAATAATTTGTGGAGTCACTTTGAAAATAATCATTGTCATTATAGGGATTCTACTTTATTGTTTGTCTAGATCTAATGAAATTATGGTTATTTTCTGCTTGTGGCATACACTCTTCATTTGACCACTATTACAAATGCAAAAGCTTTACTTACGTAAATATTCCCCATGCAGGGAAAATACTTTTTAATAGCAGAACACATTCATGCACATAAATTTACATCATGTACTATGTTTCACAATTATTTTAAATTAATACTTTCTACATGTCAGCATGACTGAATGTGTTTTATGTATCATCAACTCAGTCAGAAGTCCCTTGTTTGGTATAACAAATTTTTGGTGTACCAGAAAAGCTTTGCAGTACCATTAAAATACTGGAATTGGGAAATTGTCTGTTCCAAGGGCTCTGGTAATCTTAGCCATAATGGCACTAGCTGCAATCAGATGCTCTTCTTTCAAAAGAAAAGAGTTGTCTTTAACATCTAATACTTCATTTTAGACTCCATGGAAGATTTTCTTCTTCAAGTAAGATGATTTCCAAATTTACATTCTATAATGAAAAAGAATAGCATTATGTTACATCATTTGCTACTGTTACAACAGCAGTCAACTGATACATGCTTTCCAAAACCTGAATAAACTCATTAAAACTACAAAATAATGAGTTATCTTTAAGAACTCAGAAGTAACTATTCAATTTACTAAAGCTAATTTCTTAACAGGTAATTGGAGTCATTTTTCCATGTTTTCTCTCATTTTAGTTTACTCATCAAAATCACAGAACCCTATACAGAAAGGGGGCTCTGTCTTTACATCATCTTTTTCAAGACTGAAAGGTCTGAAATCAATATATTATTGATTATATCCTAATATATTATTGGTTATATCCTAGCACTTTTGAAGGATAATCTTATATATTCCAATTTCTGAGTTAGGTTTTTATCTCCTTATCTCATGAAATTCTTATATACTACTCTCAAATTAGAATGCTATAATGTAAACATAACACTCAAATACATTTCACTACAGCCTCTGTGCTATTTCTATCATGTAGAAGAGCTGATGAAGTCCCAGAGAGAAAATCTTTTCATGCAAAAGTCCACAAAAACCAAACATGTTATGTTCAACTGCTGAACATCAATTTATGGAAGTGTAATCTGCCTCACTGTCATTTAATGAAGCAAAACTCATGCATATATTTAAACAGGGAACTAAGAGTACCCAAGAGCCAATGGATTATTTAGGAAATATAGGAAACATTCTCCTTCTTCTTTTAATCTTGTCTCAGTTCCTTTATGTTTGTATTTTCAGCCCCCAAAACAATGAGAAATAGCAAATTGAAGCATTTTACACCGCTGCTGTGTTTGAGTTTCACAAAGCTGAAAAAAGCATGGTACAGGTAAGAAAACAAGAGAAGGCCTTCTGCAATCCATTTCTCCCAGTTTAAACAGCTGCAGTTCAGGTTACAAACACAACAGTTTTCTCACTGAATGAAGCCGTGCTGTGACAGTTGCTAACGTGTAGAGAGCACTAACAGCAGTACTGTAGTAATAAAAAAATCACTGAATTCACCTGTCCAGGGTATAAGAGAATTGAATAATCTCTGTCCTGATTTACCTCTGTTTCTTCTTCTGAAATATTCTACTGCTATATTAAGTTCACAAAGCAGACTTGAAAGTTGGAACAGACCAAATGTGATGTAAACTTGCAGGTATGGTGACCAACAGCATGAAAAATAAATACTTCGGAACTTTTAGTTATTCCTGTTAAAAATAATCTATTGTTATTTGTAATGAGGTTCACAGGTTTATTTTATTTGGCATCAAAACTGATTTTAGAGGTTTCTACCATACCTCGCTCCCAGCCAGTATTCCCTGCAGTACACTACAGCTCGCTGCCTTCTCACTGGTGCTGCTGCAATGATTTGTAAGGCTGCAGTCTGAAATGACCTATATTTAAAAAAAAATAATAATAAAAAAAAGTTTGCTGGTTCTGGTTTTGCTACTTCCCTGAACTCTACCTAGTCTCCAAGGAGCACTGAAAACACCACCATCATACTCCTTCAGACTAAACAGCACCAGAAAAATACATCCTGCTCAGGCAGGGGGGTTGGACTAGATGAACTTTTGAGGTCCCTTCCAACTCCTGACATTCTGTGATTCTGTGACTCTGTGATCCTTCCTGTAGTAGCTGTAATGAAATAAGTCATTTGATCAATTTTAGCTGTATTATGTTTCTATCTGTAAAACAAATGGAGTTATCATAGTTGATTTCTGATTAAAAAAAAACAAAACACAGAAACCCAACAAAAACCCAGCCCAAAAAAAAGCCCCCCAAACCAAAGCCACCAAAACAAAATAAAACTAATACCAAACAGGTCTTAGAAATGTTTGACTCTTTGGAAAATGACAAGAACAACTACCCCATCCCCTCCTCCTAGAGAACCACTATTTTTTTCAAGAATATGAAGAAAACCTGCCTGAAAATTGGATGCATTTAGAATATACATGCCTGAAATACAAGGCTTTCTATTCGGATGGAGGTGGAAGAAATAAAAGAACCGCTGAATGCTGACACAACTCAGAACAATCATTAGAGATGCTGTAAATTAGACTGACATATTGTACTTTTGTGGCAGAACCTAAACTACTACCTATGAGATTCTGGCAAAATCATTACCTCTTTGTATCACAGATTTCATCTGCAGCAAGTGGATAATAATGTTTATCCATCCTTACAAATAATAATTTTAATAACTTGAGATTAAAATTATTGTATGACTCAGTCCTGCAAAGGCCAAAGAACTGGAGTACAAATTCATCGGTTTTATCTTTCTAAGATTGGTTGGGCTGAAGCTTCTTGTATGTTGCTAGACTTGAGTACTAATTGTGCTTGATGGTTTAATGAGAGATGTGATGAAGCCGAGGAAAGATATGAGGTCACCTTTTCGTAGAACTGGCTTTAGCATTACTGAACAATTTGGAAAGAAGTAATACTTCTAAACTAGAGTACTACCCAAAATGAAGCCACGCTGCTAACAAAAGAGTTGGTAAGACCTTGGTCATAGTCATTTAGAGCACTTTGATACTATCTTTATCATTCACAGTGAGGAACTAACTGTGGTCCCTGGGCTGACCGAGATGAATCTATTAAAGCCAGAATCCTTCAGAGCATGTTGGCTGTGTTGATGCCTCCTAGGAAAGGAGGTATGATGCCCCTGTCATCCCACATGTAAATACGCATCACACTCACCATTCTTCTGCCTCCTGCACAATATGTGGATGTGCCAGTAGTCTTAATAGAAGGGTTTGTTCTTGCTACATCCTCGGTGACTTTTGCTGACCTGCAAGTACATCCTAGTTCATCACCCCCTATCTATGGACCACGCTCATCCTCCAGAACTGCTAAGCTATTACCACATGGACAGTCAGGGATGCCCCGGAAGAAGAGCATCCCTGAAAGAACTAGCACTACAAAAACTGCAGGAATAGGAAAATACTGTCTCAGCAGTGGCATGTTCCAGCACCCTGAGCTTCTGGCATCAGGCCGAGACAGGAATGCTATGGCAAGCTTCCTTCTGTTCAGAGAAGGTTTTGAGTCGAGAAGAATAGTACCTCCTTGCCAACATTACAGCATGCTCCATCTCAAATGACTCAGCAGCAAGCATAATTTGGGTAGAGCAAACACTTGCACACAGAGAAGAAGAATCCCATGGAGCTTCTGCAGCCCTTGACCAGCAGACAGCTTACCAGTGCAAGACCACTGGTGATTTCCCAAACCACCAGAATGCCCAAATCTGCATTCATTAACACCACCAGTGGGCTGCATGGATCCATCCTCAGTGAGACTTGGGTCAAATACAGAGAGCTAGTCAGATTCAGTCCTCCCCAAAGTCTGAGTCACACCTCCCACTGAGAAGCATGCTCACTCTTCATTTGGATCCCAGATTTCCTCAGGGTCAAGACTGAGATGGAATTTAATTACCTGACAGGCAAGTAGAAAAATGATCGAGTATAAATGGAGGTAAACAGGATGCAAGTGTGAAACAATTCAGCCTTCCTCACCTCCTGCAAGAGAATGTGGGCCAACACTTTCAGAACAAGGTCACTGTGCACAGTCTGGTATTGCTGTTATTGCAAGCACCCCAGGCTTCTGTGCCAGCACGTAAGAACACAATGTTTCCTGCACACTTCCTCCAGCTTAGGGATAGTACTGCCCAACAAACAACAGACAGTTCTCCAAGGTTAATGAGTATGCTTAATATCAATACTGCAATTTATAACAATCATTCTTGAGAAAAAATAAACCAAACGTATATGGAGTTGGATTTTCCATCAACTCATCCGGTCTAAAAAAACCCAAAACAAATCAAAACAAACAAAAAAACCCCAACAGCATAAATGTAAATAAAAAGGAAAACATAAAATCTCTGATTTTCTGTTTGGTCTTGCTGCTATTGACCATTGCTGGGTGCCACCAGATAAAAATTATCTTGGCTTCTCATCAGCATGCTTAGAAGAACAGTGCAAGTTTTCATGTTCAGATGGGTAAGCAGCAAGTCTTGGAGTCTTTTCAATGATAAGAACTAATCCCTTACGTTTACAGAACTCACCTTGCTCCGAACATCACCTTTCTTCTTTTAACTTGCTTGCTGAAGGCCCATGATTGTTACACTTCTTTCTCTCTGCTAATCCTTTTTTTCATAGTTTGACTTTTTTTTTCAAGATGGTGCTGCAACTTGTTCAGTTTCTTCCATTTCTGCAAAACTTTTGCTTCTTGCTTGTTTCCTTTGACTCTATACTGCCATACTGATGATTTCTGTAATAGTTCATCAGCTTCAGTAATGGACTTGGATGGTAACACTGCCTGGTCTTCTCCATCACTTTCACTTTATTTCTTGGCCTTTGTTAGATGTACCTTCAGCATTTTTTTCATAGCAGTGTTAGAAACAGTGATGTTGTTCTCTTCTGCATTTTTGTAACTGATCTGTATACCTTGAAAAACTCATGGCTTGAGTATGAATAGGTTTTGCTAGATTAGTGAGTTGCTTGTTTGCATTTTCAGTCTCCTGTTAAAGTACACCTTGTAAATATATCTGCACTAAAATTATGTTGCTGTTTAGGTTCACTTCAATGTATTTAAAATCTTCTTTCAGCCCTTTTCAACTCAAGCATGTTCTCAAATACTTTAAATTTTACAATTGTTTTAAGCTTAAAGTCAAGTATGCACTTAAATAGTATTTGCACCACAGCTACGGGAAAGCACCTTTAAATATAAATCTAATTTATAACAACTGATTAAACCATTATTTAAAGCTTTTCAAATAACAATGAGCTGAAAAGAGAAGAGTTGAATTAAATTTTTATAAATATTACTGAAAAATTTCCCCATGACTTTAAAGCTCCTCTAGCTTTAAGTTAAAATTTAATACAATACAAAATGTAACCCTCTTCCCTAAAAAGAATTATACAAGTTACAAAATGGAAAATTAAAATAAAAGCTAGGAAAGACAAATTAATGTTCCAGTAGATACATAAATTTGCCATTCTTTTTAAATTTGTACATTGTTAAATTTCTAGCACAGTGGAACACAGACTGTTCCACTGGTTCCAGTGGGCGCAGACTGATCAAACTTACATTTCCTGGAATCCTTTTATATTTCCATCAATGTTTTCAGTATGTGTGAGGCATTTTCAAAGTTCCAGTTAAAAATTTAGACAAGTCGTAATCTTATATAATATTGCAGAGGAACTCTAAGATTCATCTCATCTAGTTTCCATGTCTGTATTTGAATTAGAGTCTAATTAAACTTGTTTGTCCTCCTAGTGAGTGGAAAGAAATGGATATTTCTAGAACACAATCTTATTCCAAAATAAACACTTAAAACAGGTCAAATAAATCATTCATTTGAAATGCCTGATTATATCTACTAACTGTATAAACAGTTTAGAAGAGGAGCTCCGATAGAAATGTCTGTGTGGCAGATCTCTAACTTTAAGTGAAATTAATCTCATTCTAGGTTTCCATTTTCTTTGAAAGAGGATTAAAAAAGTCCACTGCAGTGATTTTGACACCCTCTAGGAATTTCTCCTTTTCATTTCCCAAATTTAAAAAATGTTAGTCCTTGTAAGAAAAGCATTAAAAAACAACTCCAAACCAAAAATAGGATAAATTAAAGGGAAAATAAAGAAGGTTGATCACCCTTCCTCATTTGCTTCTTCCCAAACCCCAGATATTTCCTCCATTGCCTTATTCCAGGTATGTTCATGTCCAACAGCAGGATATTTGGGAAAAAAAAAAATGTTTTTTCTTTCCTGAAAATATCTGGTGTTATTACAAATTTTTTAAGGATGCCAAACTAACAGAGCAGTGATCTAAACTAAAATGGCAGTTGTTAAGTTTCTTTCAGACTCTGTTAGCAAATATTCTTAGCATTAAATATTTAAATTGTATTTCATAGTACTGAAGATAAAGAACTGCACAGAAAAGAGATTTTTACATAGAAATTTATACCTATTTATTTTTCTTCTAAAACTGACATTACAAACCAATTTTTTCCCAACATAATAGGAGACTAAAAAAATACACACATCCACAAAAACATACTTCCTAAGTCAGAATTTTCACTGCTCTTTCAGCTCTTCCTTCAGGATATTTTTCTTTCTTACTTGCAAGCATTCATTTGATATATGCTGTGACTCTTTCATGTTTATCGTTTGACTCTAAGCCACCTGCCTTGTACTTCTTTCAGAGTTGGCAAATGTAAGTTTAAAGGGAAAAAAAAAGATTTTTTCAACCTGGTATGATGTTCTTTTGGCAAGAGAAAATTGTACTGTAGATGTACCAATTACAGCAAGGCCTTGATAAACAAATTTATTTTGAAACACGTCAGTTAGGTTTTACAGGAAGGCAAACAACAGACAGCTTTGTCTGAAGTAGAGACTTATTTCAATTTGACTTGAAATACATTTGTAGGTAAATGGATCAGTAGCGATTAATATATGAACGTACACTACCACTAATCTATACCAGCCCTCATATAAAAATAGCAGATATGCTGTTGCAGAGTTTGGAAGTCATCCTAAATTAAAGACTGCACTATCTCAGATCTGCTAAGTGACCATAGGCAATTCACATAAGCAATCCATACCTTGGTTTCCCCATCTGTAAAATGAGTATAGCAGTTCCCTACTTCACAGAGATGTGCCACCATTTAATTAGTATTTGTAAGGTACTCAAATACTACATCAGCCATAAATAAAATACACTTCATTCTAGTTTAACATAGTGATGTTCATAAACTGATGATAATGAAAAATGCACAGAAAAAGAAATTCACAGAAATAATAATTCACAGAAGCCTAACATGACCTGGCAAGTTAAAAAACAGAATCATTAAAGAAAATATGTATCATTACTAATTATGGGTCCACTGATTAATGGTTATGTCTAAAATATATTATTTTGCTTAAAGGCAAATAGTTAATGTACAGGGAAGAATAATTTGCACATGACATTGAACATACCTGATTGTTGTTCTAGCAATAAGCTTATATTGATGCTCTACTATATCATTTGCTCTTCATGTAAAAAGTGACAAGAACCTGAGGCTTTTAGTGCAAAATTGAAAAAGCCATACATTGAACAACATACTATAATTGCTTTTGGAGACATTGTGATAAACTGTGCTGACAAAACACTGATCAAAACTGATTATTCATGAAATGCTTGCATCACCTAAGTCACAATATTTTAATTGGGTCAACAAACAGACTCCTGAAATTCTTCTGAACTTTGGGGAATTCTCCCAAGTATAAAATCATTATTGTTGTATCAAATTCCTTTTTTTGTTTTCCAGTACAACTTAAAGACATAGAGTTTCTTTAATGCCATGATTGTCCAGTGTGCAACTATTAACCAAAAAGCTTTTCCTAGCTCCCTGCATTTGCAAAATCAAAATGAAAGGAGACTTTTAGCTCAAAGTGAAAAATAAGAATGGGAAAGCAATTTTTGTTGAAATGGCAATAAAAGGATAGAAAGAAAAAGTAGAAATTAAAAACACAGCAAAATTTGACTGTAAATCATTGCTAAGTGAAGTATTACCCTGAAAGAAGCCAATATCTATTGTCAGCTGCCTTTGAACCAAAAGACAATTACCACAGATTTTGTTTAAATTGTAAATGTGTCAACTATGCTTTTTCAGGTGTGAGGTGTGAAATAATGAGGCCTCTATATCCTGAAACAACTTTAGATAGCTCTCAGGTACCACCTGAGGAATTAAATCCACATGGTCAGGATTCAGATCAGTTAACCAACCCACCCAGATAAGGTTGGTTTTTTCCCTCACTAAAAAAGGAAGGGCTGGCATCAAGGATTGTCCAAATTAGATGTTTCAAACAAACAATCCAACCAACCCTCCTACCCACACAGCAGTTAATGTAAACTATGTGGAAAGGAAGGAGAGCCAGGGAGGGAAAGGTGTGACTACAATTACATTTCCTCCGGTGATGACAGCTGTCCCCCACCCTGGCCAAGGTGCACCACGTGTCTACATTTAATGCACCATCAATAGGAAAATGCAACAAAACTACTTCTAATCCACACCATTATAATAAACCACTGGTTATGTCAGTTTGGTCACAGACAAACCTCTTTGGTTTTATTTTACTTTCATTCCAACCTTCCTGTTGTGGTTTTGCCCCAGCCAGCAGCTAAACCCCACACAGCTGCTCACTCACCCCTCGGATGAGAATGGAAAAAAAAAACCCCGAGGCTTGAGGTGAAGACAGTTTAGTAGGATAACAATGGAAGATAACAACAGCAATAGCAATGGTAATACACAATTGCTCACCACTTGCAGAACACCCCTTGATGCCCAGTCTGATTCTGAGCATCAATTACCCCCTCATGGCTCTCTTCCTCAGTTATATATGGAGCATGGCATTATATGGTATCAACATTATTTTCATACTAAATCCAAATCACAGCACTGTACCAGCTAGTAGAAGGCAAACTATCTCAGCTGAAACTAGGTTGCTGCCCAAGGACATATGTATTCTCAGAGGTACCTGAGGGCTGTGGAAAACCAAGAAACTTCCATCATGCACACATTGTTAAAACTAAGATGAGAATGTAAATTCTCCTATTTACCCCAAAGTGTCACTGTCATATTGTCTGTTACTGTTAACAAATATGAGTAACAACAGCATGAGGCTGGACTAGTACCTAGTTAGTATCAGTACACCAGACCAGTACAAAAGTAGTGCTTAGACACTGAAATTCTTTTTTCAGGTAAATAAATACTGATATTGCCCTTTTCCTTCTGCATCACTTCCAGTATGAGGAAGATGGACAAAATAACTTACCACACTTTCCAAAGCTTTTCCTGACTGGCTAGCACAGTAGCTTCTCACTAGAATAAAACAGCCTGAGAATAGCCATCAGCCATTACCATTAAGACTGCTTCTTACGTACAATTTACTCAGTCTACAAAAGGCCAATACAGTAAATATCAGTGAAAATGAGGTAAGAATTTGGATGAGAATAGGGATTGAAGAGGTTAAAACCAACCTAACCAGAAGATTTCAAATCAACTGAGCTGGCTATACTCTGTGTAATCCCTGCTGTGTTAGGTTGTCAGTAGTGGCTAGCAGCAAACAGGTGCAGCTTTTCAGAGATTTCTTTCCCAGTTCTTGTCAGAGAATCCCACATCTGTTTTTGTCATTTGCTGATGGGGACCATATTGTCCCAATGTCTGTTCCACACCAAGAGCCCCAAAGCCCTCCATCATGAACATGAGGGAGTCTAATTAATGTTAATTAGAGTGTTAATTAGTTAATGATAATTGTTGAGAAACCTCTTCTATGTCTGAAGATGCCACAGGAAAATTCTGGCTGTGCAGGACTGCCAGGGGAAGGCAGGGAGAAGAGGGGTGGTGGAGGGGTGCACTGCCAGCAACCACAGGCAGCACCCTGAGATTCCCATGCAGTGCAGCAGACCCGACGGGGGTCTCAGAACATGACTGCTGGTGACTGAGGTGGAGAGCAGCGGGCCACCTCACCGCTGTGCCTGGCTTTGGGCGGGAATCACCAGCCCTCCCTCACAGCCGGCTCAAACAGGCGCACACTGCCACCTCACTCAGTGCGCCTCAGCCAGGCCGCGTTCTGTCATGGTTAAAAGGTAAGCGTGACTGAAAAAATAACTACAATACAATACAGACAAGTGAACGTGAAAAAGGGGGTTCTGTTCCAGAGGATGCACCTGTTCAAAAAGCTAAAATAATGGTATTTGATGTATGCTGCACTGTGCGTTTCATTGGTGTAGCATCACAAAATACAGGAAACACAGACCCTGTGGTTCTGGTTGGGCATTTAGCGCCATGGCTGCATGTAGGCAGTCACTTGGCAGCAGGACCCTGGGCACTTCAGACAGCCCCACTGGGGCCACACAATTACAAAACAGTGCTGTAGGATGCCCAAAAGTAATTTAGAGTGCCTATTGCTACTGGAGATTTAAGGTTTAATTAAGATGATTCACAATCAAATCACAGAATCCTAGAGTTGGAAGGGACCCATAAGGATCACCAAGTCCAACTCCTGGTTCCACACAGGACAAGCCAAGCCAGAGCATGGGACTGAGTGCATCATTCAGACGCCTCTTGAACTCAGTCAAGCTTGGTGCTGTGACCGCTTCTCTGGGGAAGCACAACTGTATGTTGCTTCTAATGTCAATACTGACTGTTTCTACACATCACATACAAACAAGAAGCCAAAGTGGTCCTCTCAGGTAGCAGAAAAGGGAAAGTCCTTCTTACCCTGTGGAAATGGAGCTTTTTCTACACGGCAAACTTAATAAATACATAAACGCCCAAAGAGAATTCTGTTTTAAAATGTGGAGGACAAGGAGAGTGCTAAGCACACATCGGAACTTCTTTCACGAAATTTCTCCAATTCCAACCAGCCTACCTCAATCAAATGTAAATTCAAGGTGAAGCTTAAGATGCAACAATATAGTGCAAGAAAATTATTAACTGAAAATACAAATAGCGCTCATGGACATGTTAATGTCATTTTCATTCAGAAATTCCAGCTTCAGTGAGACAGAAATAATTTCTGAATAAGCAAACAGAAACCCTCTGTCACAATACCCATAATAAAACAGTAACGTATACTAAATAAATTGGGTAAAACAAGATTAAATAAGAGCAACTAATAATTTTAAAATGCAAAAATACACAAAGTCTGCAACTGTATATTTATTTTATCCATTCTCTCTATTATAATTTTCTAAGATACAAATCATACAAACAAATAGATTAAATACGATGACTCACTTTAAAAAGGTAGTGCCTGAACAAATTGTTAAAACACACAAACTATGTGTTCATATTTCATAACTAATACAATGAGGAGCATAATACTGAGCAGATTACCAGACTAGATTAAGTGTTGAATTTGCATATAAACTGTATTTAAATATTTATTGTTGCATGGTCATGTACTTGCAGGTTAAGAAATGCCATTAGTAAGTTTGCACATATAACTTCAATAGCTGTCTCTCTGTGCTTTACACATCTTAAGGTCTCATAGAAAAATTAATATACTATGATGTACTCGAAACAACTTCACTTTATGAGATGGGAATCCCTAAACTAGTAGCTATTGATAATTTCGTTCTTTTCAAATTATTGATATGTGTTACACGATTTTAAAATCGTGCTTTGGAAATGGGTTATTTTGTCCCTATGGCTTTTTTCCTTTCTTTATAATGCAGGTCACCACTAAGAGTACTTTGTAAATATTAATTCATGCATTTTCAAAGACATTTTGCTTAGGGGATGAGGTGATGGTGTAATTTACTTGGAACTGTGGCATGTCTTTAAAATTCAGCTTTCTGTGTTGTTTTGGGTTTTTTTTTTTTTGCTTTAATATGAATATATTTTCTCAAATATTAAAAAAAAAATAAAGGAGAGAGATTCAATGCTGGACCATTCAGACTGGCAGCACAGACAAAAGCCCAGTAATTTATTGCTGTCTTCTACGCAGAGAATTCAGAAGAGTTTAATTCCAGGCTCTCGGACTAGTTTATCAATTCTGGTTTTGTTTTCTCCTTCTAATCAAGTTCTCTTTGTCTTCTTTAATATGTCCAGCAGGCAGTTTTCCAGTGAGATTGCATCTGCAAGATCTCCACTTGTTAGTGGTTGAACAAGGAAAATCTCAGACATTACCCACAGTCTTAGTTTTAGTACAGTAAGTTTCAGTACCGTAACAGAAGTGTGAGATGTTCTGCTGAGCTCTGGAGTCCTCAGATGAAGCTGCCTCTTTGTTAGCCAGCAGGGAGGCAGAGCTATAGCAACAGCTGTAAGGATCCCATGACCACACTACTGCACAAAAGATGCAGCAGGGTAAGAGTTCAGATTATATATAGGAGCTGTGTGGCAACGGAAAACTCTATATATAGATACAATCTTTCTAAAAATTACAAGCCATGTAATTTGCATGTAGAAGTGAAAACAATAAAATTGGATAGTTTATAGGTAAGAGAAACCTATTAGTATTTACTGAACAGATGGGAAATGTTTTTCTGGAGCTTATTTGGCCAAAAATTGATGGCAGTCATAAAAATAGCAAATTCGCATCACTAGTATCAGAGTGGTTCTGCTGCCAAATTCCAAGTCCCTGCTCCAAAGTATGGCAGCTCTAGACCTGATAGTTTTAAAATCTTGCTACCAGGGAAATAAAATATGAGAAACATGATCTTTTCATAAGGGGTCCCAAGATGATCCTGGGAACTCTAAACCACTATATACCTGGGGAGGAGTCACCATCACTTCTGTAAATATAAAATAATGCACAATGGGTGAAATAAAATGCAGTTACTTTTGCATAAAAATGGATTTTAAGTTGCTATTAATTCCTCCTCCCTCTCCTGTAAAAAATTGAGGTTATCACAGTTAGTTCTCCAAAGAAAACTCTTAGTACTAAGTAAAAAATATTGAAAACTATTGGAATATAAAAATAAAAACAAACAAAGGCTAATAAGCAAAGAAAACTAAAATTCAGAAGGATGTATGGAATGTCCACACCTTGGTGGATACATCTACCTCTGACATTCCTACCTTGGAGTAAAAAAGTAGAAAAAGTGCAGAGAATGTGTTGAAGGTAACAAGAGGTATTGAACTATTTCACTTCTAGTCAAAAACTCGCTTTTAGTTTCTCCCATAATACAAATGAATCCTTCTTATCCAAGAGATACAATAATGGTATAGAATTAGGATTGATTGGAGAATGGAAATCATTATCTGTCATTTCTAAAATGAAAGAAACAGGACATTACGTTAGAAAATCAATCAGCCATTTACAGATTAAGTCAAACTGGACATGATACAGAAACTAAAAATACTAATGACTTAAAATTTTTGAAAATAATGGAGTATGTCCCCCTTGTTAGCTAATGAGCATTGTGAACCAGATAGACAAATGAGCTTCAGAAATCCCTAACTTACGACCTGTCAGAAGCTCAGCGTGTTTACCAATGCAAGGATCACTCCATACTTGACCTGTTTCCTATAATCCTCCCTAGGTATCTGCTATCATTAGCAGCAGCAGCCTGACATTTCATTTCAGACTCTGGCTGTTCTCACTTTCTTACATTACTGAGTGATCTTAGCGCAGCAAGCCTATGCCACACAAACAAGCAAAAGCATTCACCGATCTGCATGTGGCCTAGATTTTTCTGCTTCTTTCAGTTTCTGCTAATTGTGTGTTTGCTCTTTCCCACCAAAGAAAATATTTCATTGATACCATGAAAAATCACCCAGATCTTCCCAATCACCCAGAACTACCCATTTATAGAGGTACCTTCTTTTCCTATATATCTTAAAATTCTAGTTTCTTATTCTATGATATTTAAAATTATAATTAGTTGAAATGGTAAGATTCGCTTTGTCAGAAAAAAACCCCAAACTTTTACTTCTTAAAGTAATGCAGCTAGGCTTCTCACTCTTACCTCCAATTCCACAAAGGGAGTCAAAGCATTTGAGAAAGCATCCATTTTACACATATCCTTTGGGAGCTCAGGATATGATCCTAACCAGACAAATTAACTCTTAGCACAGTGATAGAGCAAAACCATAAAAGATGTCCTCTCCAAACTCATGGCACATTTTTGAAAAATAAGTAATAAAAACTTTGAATTCTGAAAACTTCTGAATTCTGAAAGTAGTGGAATGAGAGGAGCAGAGTCTCCACAGTATAACTTCTCAGTACATTTTTTTTTTAAATATTGCTATTTCTGAACTGAATTTAATTAAGTTATTTAAATTGTAAACCACTAGGATAATGTATAAATTAAGTACTTTTAGTTTAAATATACCTAATCTTTCATGAATCGTATATTATTTATGTATTACTAGGTTCTAATATTATACAAAAAAAGGACTCTACCTAAAATATTCTAGGCCAGGTACACAGAATGAAAGTGTTAACAAACTGTTGAACATTATTAATCTGAAGTGTTAGGAAGGCAGTGAACATATTTGCTCATAGGAAAATTCACAAGTTAAAAGAGTACCAATAGTAAAACTATACCACCAATGTTTTTAGAATATTTAATCTTATCTAATACCTCCAAAAATGCATTGACAGGTTTAGTATGGATTTAAAAGGCCATAAAAAAGAATATTCATAAGATTTCCAGAAAGCAAACCCTTTACTCCAAGACTTTTTAAAGCATCTGATTCTTCTTTTTATTAAACCCCAGGAAAATAATTACTAAAAAGTAAAAGTACTAAAAGTACTAAAAAACTTACATATGTTTATTCTTTTATTCCTTTCTTTTCAAGATGTTAAGCTATTAATACTGTAGTAATAAAATCTATTTGATTTTATGTTGGTTCAATAGTCTGCTGAGTCTATTTGCTGTTTTGTTTGATAAATGAGGAAATTCAATGAAGTGTGTGTAGGTTAACTAGTGATTGATCAAACGATATCCAGCAAGTAATGAGAAAAATGTGTAAACAGTGGGGAGAAGGCCTTTTGGCTCTGAAAAGTGAATGAGACTAAAGCTAAGTAAACTCAGTTAAGTGCTTGTTGGATGGGGTTTTTTTGATTGTGGCAGAGACATTTATAACAATCTTCTCTGACAAATGTCATAAGTTTACCTGATATAAAGGTCTATGCTAAGCTGTACAAAAAACAACCAAGAAGAGCACGTGTGAACTCAGCTCTATATTGTGTAAAATAATTGAGTTTAGCTCAGTTGCAAGCTCACAGTGCTTGTAAAGTCCTTTGCATGAAAATATTATTAGTCCTATAAAGTACCTCCATGCAATGTGAACTGAGTTCATAGTTCACTTCCATATTTCATAGCAGGAAGAGATATAACTGATGGCAAAACTACCAAAATTTTTGTGCACAGCTTCATCATCATTATTTCTTCATGTCTAAACAAAAACTGCTGCCTCTCTACTTGCATTAATTCATGGAACTTGTTGACTAAGAGCAGATGCTAAAGCCCTACCACTGATTCTCACAGTACTTATAGCCACATTGAATGGTGGACTTAAAGGGTCTAGCATACAAATTCGTTACAGTCTGAATCAGAAGAAAAATGGAAAATGAAGGTATTTTAAATAATTCCATCATGGGCATTGTACTTTGTGGTATGCATTGTGGCCAAATAAACCCCCTATATTACAGATTAGAAGACATACTCAGAAATCACAGGTTTTGTTCCTTTTTGGGGTTAATAACACATGATATAATTAGAGTAAGGTGGATGTTATTTTCATAGTTTTTCACAAGTCAGACATTAAAAAGACTTTGTACCATATATTACTCTAATAGAGCCATTCCTTTGACAGTATAAAAACACATGTAGAACTGAATGACATTAAGGCAACAAAATGAGTCTACAACCATGTAATGTCTTACCATTTATAAAGAATCATTGGGTTAAATCCAAAGGTTACTAAGGTATGCTTTAGGAAAATTTTTCCAGGTAGACTCTAAAGATTGTTGGCTGCATGCCTACAGACATGGGAGAATTTTTAGCTTAATTTTCCCAGGACATGTAGTGTGGACTCCACTTTGACGGAAAATTTTTACTCTCCTGTGGTCACATGATTGAGACTAAGATGTAAACTTTTTAAAACAAAATAAACCCCAAAGACTAGTGCTGTGAAATTCCTTTTATTTTTATTTTTCTATTGAAAATTTAGAAGCTGCTACTCCTGGGTGCTTACAAGATTGCCAGCAGTATTCCTCACCTCTTTGATTACAGTTACAGGTAAAGCTTTATAAGTCTTATTTTGGTATTTGTTTTTCCTCACCATTAAAACTAGTAGTCACAAAGGGAAAATTTGTCTCTCAGATAAAGTCAAGTTTTAGTGCAGCTATGAAAAACAGCACCTAAAGGAGTTTTAAGACTTGGCTTCTTAAACAATGACCTCAGAGGAATCTTAGAACACGTGACATAGTAGAAAGAAGTTCCAAACTGCAGACATTGAAATTGAGGTTGGACTACATGATCTTTCAAGGTCCCTTCCAACTCCTAAACATTCTGTGATTTTGTGAAAAATCAAGGAGAAGAGGGAAATTGCCTGCTATGGCCCAGTTGAGACAGAGTAGGTTAAAGCTGCTCAGGGCTCCTCTGCTGTTTGATAACGGCCTATTATGCTGTTGTGCCATCTAGGGATCACGAGTGCAATACCCAGGGGCATGTTCCATCAGTGCAGAGCCTGGTAAATTAAGGTTCTGTATCTGAGCCTCAACTACTTCGGATTAAAGGATATTTCTAGACAGCAGCCACATCTGCATTTCTTCCTCCTGCTCTTGTCTAAGCCAAGCAGATGGAACCAAGACTGACCCAAAAAAAGTGTTAATTTATGGGACATTGGTTACTGTTTGAGGGCTTTAATCTCTGTACTCAAGAACAAGTAAGGATCCCTCAGACTGAAACGTTGCACTCATTAGAACATCAATGGGGGGTACTCCAGGTGTGGCCTGAGAATAGAGGAGTTGGGTGATTACATGTCTGTCTCTGCCAGTAACATCCCTGCAGATGCAGCCCAGGATCTGATTTTATACCTTTCTGCCATGGCACACTGCTGACTCTGGTCAGGATAAACAGACCTGTCCAGGAGCAGAAATAAAACTTTTATGTATAGATGACAGTCCAGAAGTACATTGAACAGTGAAGAACAGCTATTGCCAAACACTAACTTGAGGAAAATGTTAAATCACTACCCAGTCCCTAGTTGATGGGGCTTCCTTGGTCCTCTGTCACTGAAGAGACAGACCGCAGATAGATTCCTGCAGGTTTTGCCAACCCAGAACAGAAGTAGCCAGATGTATGACTGACCTGGTTTTGGCTGAGATGGCATTTCTAGTAGTGGTCAGTGTTGTGGTTTTGATTTAGTATGAAAATAATGTTGATAACACGCTGTTGCTTTCAGTTGTTACTGGGCAGTTGCACTGTATACACAAAGTCAAAGACCTCTCAGCTTCTCACGCCTTGCCAGGTGCCCAAGAAGCTGCGATAGCACAGCCAGGACAGCTGACCCCGGCTGGCCAAAGGGATATTCCCTGCTATAGAGTGTCATGTTCTAGATATAAATGGGGAAGTGAGCGCAGGATCACTGCTCAGAAACAGACAGCATCAGGTTGCTTTCTCTGTATGTGGTGAGCAATTGTATTATTGGTTGTTTTTTTTTCATTATTATCATTATTATTGTTGTTGTTTGTTGTTACTATTATTACCATTCTTTTCCTTTGGTATACTATTGAACTGTCTTTAACCCAACCCATGAGAGTTTTTTCCACCCTCCTCTCCATTCCCTTGGAGGAGGAGGAATGAACAAGTGGCTACATGGTGCTCACCTGCTGGCTGGGGCTAAACCATGACAATGACCTTCTCATGGTATATATTTCAGTGTATGCTCAGGTCCCATCTGTAAAAGATTCGGTTGCAGTGAGGGCCTACTTACATTTTACATTTCAATATTTTAGTTTAAGAATTGAATGACAAAAGTAGGGATGGTTTTAATACAATAAACTTCAGTTCTTAAAGAACATGTACCAGAATAGACACTTTTTCTGACAGCCAATATCTTGTCATTTGCTCCCCTTAAAATTTCTAGTCACACAGCCGCAAACAAATTTAGAACTATAAAAGATTAAGACTAATACAGAATTTCTCAAACTGAACTACTAGTTATTCCAGATTTCAATAATATTCGATCCCAACTAATTAGCCTCTGTTTTCAGAAAAATATGTATTCTTAAAAATACGTATTTTGATTTTCAAAATCTAATCAACTGTCAGCTTAAAATTTGTAGGGACAGTTATATCAGGAAAAATGTTAGTGATTATTTGTAAGGTAAAAGCTAAAGCTCTATAATCACAAGTAAAATTTGACACTGGTTTTAAAAAAATAAGAGGAACCTGAGATAAAATGCACAGGTATAAACATAAAGATTATATTCATAAACAGTTTCATTTCCCTTTTTCCACTTGCAGGCTGATAACACAGGGGGTGATACCATTAATGTTTATAGATATGTTAAGGGTGAGTCAGGAGGATGGAGCCAAGCTCTTCTCAGTGATGGCCAGTGACAGGACAAGGGGCAATGGGTCCAAGCTGGAGGATAAGAAGTTCCACGTGAATGTAAGGAAAAACTTTTTTCCCTGTGAGGGTGACAGAGCACAGGGACAGGCTGACCAGAGAGGTTGTGGAGTCTCCTTCTCTGGAGACATTCAAGGCCAGTCTGGACGCATTCCTGTGTGATCTACTCTAGGTGATCCTGCTTGGGCAGTGGGGTTGGACTAGATGATCTTTCAGGGTCCCTTCCAACTCCTGACATTCCGTGATTCCCTGATTCTGTGATTCTGTAAACACACCTATTTTAAGTTGGCCTATGTAGGTAAAGCGGAAGTAAAGGCTTTTCTTTCTGCCTCATACCAGCCTGAGAAGCACACCTCCGTGATGTTTGAACATCAGTGTTACAAGTGTAGCTCATCGCTTGTAAGGTGTGCCAACTACAAACCACTCAGAAACAGTTGCATGAAGATTTTTGTGCACCACTGGATGCTGTGCATATTCTTTCATTGCTAAGACCAAAGGGGCTCTGGCTAAACTTCTTGGAAAATTTCTGTGCAAATAAAATATCATGATCCAGCTGGCAATCTGTGTACTAGATCTAGCTTATAGAATAGTTCCTTTGGGTCTGGTGGTTTTTTCTTTGTGGAAACTATGGAGCACATTTTTGACTGAAAAGGAAGACTCTTCTTGCCCCTTGCTAAGAGATGCTGCTATGATTAGGTCCATATGAGTGGAAACAGCAGGACAAGAAGCACATTGCTTACTTACATGAGCAGCACAGGAATGAATATCATTGTTTCTGCAGCACATGGAAGGAGGGCAGTTGTGACTAATGTGGCATAAGATATACAAGACATTACATGAAAAGACTGCATCCCTGCAACATGTTATGTCTACTAATATAGACCACCTCCAATTGATTACCTTTATAATCAACAAACTAATTAAATTGGGTCAACTTAGTTTTCAGTGCTTTTTCTAAAATTACTAAAAAAGCTAATAGAAAACACATTTTTTAAACTCAAAAAATAGGGAAACTGACAATTAAAATATACTCTATGTAACTCTGGAAGTGTTTAAGGCCAAGTTGTATGGGGCTTTGGGCAACCTGGTCTAGTGAAGGTTTCCCTGCCCATGGCAGGGTGGTCCCTTCCAACCCAAACTATTCTATGATTCTAATAGTATTTGTCTCTGAGTTTGAGACAAATTTTTGTAATATTTCAAATGTTGCAGCAGATGTGTCAAATAGTTAATTTTATATTTGAGAACATGACAGACAATGTAATAAAACCAGAGGATGCATATGAACTACTTTGTTTTGCAAAGGCAACTAGTAATAGCAAGAAAAATACAGCCACTGTATTCTGACATCCTAAAATTATTTATGCTTTATTACTTGAATCGTGGAATTTCTGATGAGCTGACCAATGGATGCACTGAGCTTGCTGACCAGAGTTTGTACTGCCTGATTCTAGTTACTTGGTGAAAGAAAGGTACTCATATTGAAATAATATCATCTATAAAAAGGCTAAATTTAATAAGAAACAAGGAGAACTGTTATGACTGCAGAATTTGGAATTGTAAAGGACTTTAATTTGATCACCTCAGACCTTATACATATCCTCAAAGTTGTATGCAACTGTACGCTTTTCTTAAACTCCCTTGATATCCTCTTCTATGCTCAAGCTTTTGCTGACTATACAGGCTTCCATTCAGTGTGTCACGAGCATCAGAACATTTCAAAAAAGAAAACTGAATTGTGACAGCACTGCCTTTGCCATACAGATGGTGCATTTTGTTTGCAACGGCAGTAAAATTGAACACCATGAGTGACTCTGAACAGTTCTGAGATGTTTTCAACAGTGGCCCTTTATTCTGAATGACAAACATGAGTTCAGAAAAGAACAGATAAAATCTGCTGAACGCATAAACCAGTCAACAGGCAAGTCAGCAGAACACAGATGGACTGCAACCATTATTCACCCTATCTGAATCCATGGAATTTCTGCTGAAATTTCCTAGGTACAATAAATCACATGGAAAAATGGTCTCCAATAGTAGCTCATCTAAAAAAAATCCATACAGGATCCCCTTAACTGTCAGAAGATGAGAATCTGAGAAAAAAACAGACCGTATTTACTACAGGAGAGATATCAATTGCACATTCCTTTGTTTTGGCACAATACACTGTAAACAATCCAACAGCAGTAGCAACAGCTGTATCTTACAGTCTGGAAACAATGCTCACACAAGAACCATTGTGGACTTAAAAAAGGAAAGCAAGCAAGTGAAAAAGATGCATTAGGATTTACCTCTGCTTACAAATACAATGAGTATTTATTCAGCATCAATTTTAATACAATGAAGATCCAATGCTTGGATTCAGAACCACTAAGTAGCCTACCACCTGAAATGCCAAGACATGGACCAAAGCTGATGTGATTCTCTTTCAAATATTAGCACATAACAGGGGAAGTATGCAGAACAATCCCAAACAAGCAGTTGCCAAAGTTAAGAGAGAGGTTTCACAGTGAGCTTTTTTACCTCAGAATATGTAATGACTTTTTTTTTCTGAAATCACACCCAGTATTTCCCCACCAGCTTCAACCAATACAGACAATTAAAAGCCTGTACGTTTAAAAAATATATCTGTGTCAATATGGTGTGGCAGAAGTATTCTTTTAATAAGTATACTACCATATAGGACTTTACATATGGATATTGATTTAATTCTGAAAGAATGACACATTTTAATTCCAACAACAATTCAACAGAAGATACTTTCCAAAACTCATGAGGATTGTTAATGCATAGAAAGATGATGTAGGTTATGAGATGACCAATCCATACAGTGGACCTGAGGAGCCACATCATACAAGAATGCAACAGAAATAACAAGGGGAGTAAAACTGAAATATGTGTAGCACACTGTGGCAACCAACCACAAGAGATGTTTTAAAGGTTTATTCCTGTTTTTTATTTCAAAGCACTCCTGTGATTTTTGTAACAAATTGCTTTTACACCTATACTGACTTGGCTCTTCTTCCACATCTTCTGCCATTGAGCATCATCCTAAAACCATCTGAACTGTCACTGGCAGGACTTCTGATGTGAAAAGGGTGAATGACACATGGATCTGTGACAACACTGCAGTTTAAATCTATTTGGTCTAATGATAAAATATTCGAGGTCCCAGCACAAGGAAAGAAATCCAGCAGAGCAACTTCAGTGTCTGAAACAACGAACAACACTGCTTGAAGTAAGATTAATAAGGTAAGAGTTCCTTTCTGATGCTCACAGTACTGCAGAGTTTGGATGAGAGGAAAACAGTGCTGAACAGGTTCCTGGCAAAGGGCGACTTGGTTATTAAGGTGGACATTAGTACAGCAGTTTGTGTATCTGTGTACAGGCAGAAGCAAAATTCCAAGAGCAATTCTAAGTCCTGTTGACAGAAGGATTGAGAAGGTATGATTGAGAAGGGGTTTCTGCAACAGATACAGAAATTAACAGGATGAAATTAATGAAATTATTGGATATACAGAAAAAATATCAAGAGTTCCTTTATTATGGGGCAAGTAGTGTGACTGTTGGCATATTGCACTTGTTTTTGACGTCCATGACTCACGAAGAGTAAAGATTGCTAATAAACTGGAGAAACATGACAATCACATCACACTCATAACAAAGAGCAACATTTTCTGAGTTTTATATACTAAAACAAAACCAGAAGTTAGACAGATAGATGGAAAGATGAGGTTTAATAAGTTACAAAGCCTGTAATTTGAAGTTAAGTTTCAAGTGAGTCAAATAATCACTTTAAAAGTTTAGGAAAGATTGTGGTGGATTTTTTTTAAATCACTATACATTTTCAGTCAAGACTGGATGATTTTTTTAAAATATCTGACCTGGGTCAAACAAGAATTAAGCTCAGGAACTCTATGTCCTCCTTTATAATACAGTCAAGCATCAATGATCTATTCTTACGCAATAATTTATGAATTTTCCAAATTACAGCAAAACCATTTTTTAGATGCTTCAGGAGCAATTATGCAGCTATGTGAACATTGTGCATGGCATAGAAATGCAAAATATTTATGCATTTGGTGATCTTTCAACTGAAAAACATTCAGTACCATTTTCATGAAAAGGAAACAAATTAACATACCGGTTCCTTTTGCAACCGGTATGTTAATTTGTTTCCAACTGATATTCTTCAGTTATTGCTATTTACCTACTGATTTACTGACTAAACAGGATGGATAATTCACTTCCTAAAGACATCAATAAAAGATTGTCAAAAGAAGATCAGTGTAATTTGTTTATTACAAGTGTAGAGGCAGAGACCTACTTGGAAAATATAGCAGTGAAGTTAAATCTTTATGGGCAAGATAAAGATTAATGAAAATGAAAGGAAAAAAGAATAATAAAACCAATTATACTACTAGCAGAATATAAAAAGTGGTTTCACTAATTTGAGTAAGAAGATGTTATTTAAATGCTCTTGGGCTTTACCCACTTTTTAATGTAAGTCTACATCCTCAAATATAGCTAGCTTGTTTCTTTGCTACCATACTGATACGCTATTTCCATGTGTTTTGAGTAAAACCTTGAGATGAACGTTTACACCAAGCACTGGACAAAGCTTTAAAAAAGAAAGTACAGAATGGATGGTGGTGCTCGTTGGAGTTATTCTGAGCAAGACGAAATTTGGGGAAACCTGGCATCAAGTCAAGCGAGAGTTGTTCTTATTCAGATTAAAAAAAAAAAAACAAAACCAAAACACTATGTATATTTCAATCACTGTCTCAATTCTAAACATTTAGCCCTTGATACACACTATTTTCAGTTAAAACTGATGATGAGCTCAAACATGAGAGAAAATTACCTTGGCTTAAACAGTTACCATGCATCGGCTCATCTGCAGATCTAGTGGGAGGAAGGAAATTTAAAAGCCTACATGAATATAACAGTGTATTGAGATATGTATGAGCTCACGGCTTGCTCTCTGGGATGTAGTTATGACCTAAAAGACCTGCATGGGCCCTCCTGCTCCCTCCACTATTCTGGTGAGTGCTGCATCAGGGCACAGTGATGAATACTCTCTGGAGGCTGCAGAGAGATGAAGGCTTCTCAAAAGACAGGTGAGGAGAACAAACCTTCCCATTTTGTGTGTTCACTTTGGTCCCAACCCTACTGTGTGCTTGTATTAACAAGTCTGAGGTGACCCTTTAGTAAGCAGATGTTAGTATAAATAGCACTACCACCAGGACCAGTGCTTATGAATTCACTAAATACAAGTTAGGAGACTATCAACTCATAGTTTTCAAACAAATGGCTAGTAACAACACTTTTATTCCTATAAAAAGCATGCTGTGTATTTTTAAAAATGAATTAATCTCAGCAGCTACATTTGTTTAGGCCCATATAACTTCAATTGCTCTATCTTTTTTTCTAGGACTTGTTAACTGCTAGAAGGCCTGGTTTGTGATTTTTCCATGTCACTGCCTTTTGGTTCCTTTTATTGTCTCTCCTGTATCAAACATAAGCTTTGCAACTGCATTTCCAATGCTCCCATGGCCTGTTTCACCCCTTATCTAGATATTTTCTGTTCTATTATTTTAAAAATTATGTCAATTTGATTAAATACTGTAGTTCGCCTGGTGTTTCTTCAAACAAACATCTCTGTGGTTTCTTCCATGCTGTCCTTCTTGTGGGAGTTTTCTTTCCACTGCCACAAAAACAATCGATTTTCTTCATCAATCCCACCTTATGTCTTCTTTGACATGTCATATACACAGAAACAAGAGTTAGGCTGAACATGTGTTGCAAACTGTGCCTTCCCAGATGATCAATACAGTCTCGTTGTTTCCCTCATCTGTCTGTAGCCATCTGCTGTCTTTTGTCTTCCACTTTTGAGCTCTTCAAGGCAGGAATTATCTTTTTGCCCTATATTTCTATATGGTATATCATCACTGTCATAGTCTAGGATTAAGGCTGCTAGATAACAGGATAATACAAACCAATAACAACAATAATAATAATATTAATAATACTGCCAAAATTTGCTCCAAGTTATTTTCAGTTTTTGTTTCTTTTTTAAATCTAAGACCTAGAAATATGAGGTGGCTCAGGAAAAACACTCACTGACTTCACTGTTGTTTTCAGTGCCTTTAAAAAAGGTTTAGAACAGCAGTGGATAGGAATATTAATTCAGGTCTTCTAACATAGCACTCAATCAGGCTCAGCAGGTCTGACAGGCCACTTCCATTGTAACTCCTATCAAAAGCAGTTGAAGGACTCTCATGGGAAGTGAATCAGGCCTCAGGTGAGGCAGTGTGAGAGGAGCTACACTAGTACCTGGTAAGACAGGTGGCTCAGCTAAAGGACCACATATTGACACTTTTATGATCATCTCTAATATAAATATGCCCTATTTTGGGGGGGAGGGGGGATTTCTCTCCTTTTGAAGGTAAATGTCCACAAAGCTAACAGGCTGCAACACTATATGAGGTCATAACAAGAGAAAATCCAAGGTTATTTCCCCAGAGACGATAACCGAGATGGACTACGTGAACCCCAAACGCCAAAACAGAAACATTGCAAAACGTGCGCTTCCGTGCGAGAGGCCTAAATGTCAGTAACCGCCGAGAACCCTCGTTCCCGCGTCCTCTCAGCGCCCGCACGCTGGCTCAGGAGAGCGCATGCTGTCAGGGGGGTCATTTTCTCTTGCGCTGGACACCGGGAGCGTGCGAAGGCACCCATCTTCTCGGCGCACGTTTACAGCACGGACTACCTGACTCAGCTCACAAACTAAAGCCACAGCATCAAATTTCCCAACCCACTTAATTTGAAAGCCTGCCAAGATAGGTGAAAGCCCTTATAAATATGTAAAGCAGGAAGTTCAAATTACACAGTGATGTAAATTCCCAGTGATTGATGCCTTTTTAAAAAAACAATAAAAATCCTCGAGAAAAGTACAACGTTGGTAAATCTGCTTTACTACCCGTGATGTCTGGAGGGGCCGTGCGGAGTTTAGATGATGTATTGTACTTTTCGTGCGGATTTTATTTCGGATTTCTACCACTTCCTGGAGGCCAGGGGGAGGCACAGTGGGAGGAACCAAAAAACTCGGTGCCACAGCCATTTTGTTTGTGGACAGCATGGTAGAATTCTGTCAGTCAGTATAAGGAGGGGTTTTTAAAACAGTATTTATGGAAAAACTATCCCTGCCATAGCGGATGTATCTGTTGAATTTAATGTTAATTTAGTTCTTTCGTAAGGTAGGTATTTATATTTGTTAGCAAACGGAGCATTTGTTGGGATTCAAGCCTCCCCACTTTCCAGGAATTATGGATTTTGTTTCAGGCATGACTGGCTTTTTTAGATGCTACGAGGTTGCTGGAGTACGGCAGGGCTGGGGTGCGGGCTGCGGGCTCGCCCGGTGCCCTGGGGGAAGGCGGAGGGATGCGCTTATCGGCAGAAACTTGCTCCAGGGTGAGGAGTGGGGGCTGGGGTGGGNCGGGGCCGCTGCCCTCGGAACCCATCGAGCCGCTGCCGGCCCTGGCAAAGTTGTGACCCCGGCAGCGCCGGGCACCCCCACCCCAGCTCCTGGCCGCCCGCCGGCATCGCCCGCAGACCCTCGGGGAAGCTGCCTCCGTCCTTAGCCGGCCATCCTGGTGGGGGTGAGGAGGAGGAGGGAGCTGGAAGGAAGAAGAAGAAAGAGGGGGGAAAAAAAAAGTCTCACTTTTTGCGTTTGCGAAATATTTTAAGGATGTTCGGGGAGCCCTTTGCAGCATGGAGGTGGCTGGTTGTAGGAGAGAGAGCATGCAGTCCATATTGTTACAGCCGTCTTGCAAGGACTGCCTTCTCCGAAGGTAAGTTTCTGTTTTCAACCAAAAATATTCATTGCTGCGGTCTTTTGTGGTTTTTTTTTTGTTGGTGTGGGTGGGTGTTTTTTGTTGTTGGTTTGGTTTTTTGGTGTTTTTTTTTATGGCGTGTGTTGGTGGCGTGGAGGTTTTTCGTTGTGTTGCTGAAGAAAACGTAGCCTTGTATTTTTCTTAGCTTTGATCTCATGTGTATCCCACCCAGCGATGTCTCTTTAATATCGACAATTACTGAAGTCAGTTTGATTTCCTCTTTAAAATTTTATACACGCGAAGCTGAACAGCAACTTGGGTTCCATTTCTGAGAACTCAGATATTTTCCAGATGGACTTGATTTTTCTTTTTTTTTTCTGGTTTTTTGTTTGGGGGTTTTCTTTACCGAGTAATAAACGGATCCGAGATTAAATATGTGATTGCTTTTATAAATGTAACGTAGCTCTAATATACGAAGCAGCATATTATGTTGCTGCTATATAGTCTGGTCGTGGCTAAAAGAGTTTACAATACCATTTGTGATGGCTCTCGATGGATTACTTTGGTCTCAAGTACGAGGGGAAACTGCCCTTGGTGTGGTGAAGATGGAGATTGAACTAAAAGGGCTTATATTAAGTTATGCCTCTTACTAAACAGTGACCTTTTTATTTGCAAATTAGCGCTTTTGTGGCAATTAGCTTAAAGCATTAGTTATATAAAGGTTCTTATTTCACCACACTTCATTCAGATGTCGTGGTGGCTTGATGGTTTGATGGGTTGGGTGGTTTGTTGGCTTTTTTTTGGGGGGAGGGGAGTGGTTTGTTTGCTCTTTTTCCTCCAAGAAGGTACATTTGGGAGACATTTTGTAATTTTTGGCGTTTTTCTAGGCGCTTTTTTTTTTTTTTTCTCACGGTGGGAGACCTTTTTTGTTTTGCGTTTCTCGGTGCTGGTGGCGCTGCGGAGCCCCGAAACAATTTGTGTCCCTGGCTGTAACGGGGGAGGGGGCCGGGGAGCGGGAAAGGTGGGGCACGGCTTCAGCTATTGTATCTTTTCCTCTTCGCTCTATCAAAAGTCACTGCAGATCACTTACAAAGACGATTAAATTGTATACCTGAAAAAAAATTGAAGTGTTGCTTGAACTGTGGCCCCGAGCAGGCATGACCTCACCCTTCCCGTGGCTTGTGTAATGAAGTGGATTTTTATTATTAATTTCCCCCCCCCCAATCCTGTACCAATTTATTCAGTAATGAGGTTTGGTTTGGTTTTTTGCAGCCCCACCCCCTAAATGATTTTACAGCGGCTGCATACGAAAGGTTTTCTAGTGATTTTTACATGCAATATGGAAGGCTTTGGCACGCATTTATTGTGCAACTAGTCCATTGTTTGCTTGTTGAGAAGTTAAAGGTAATGTTGGCCACTCGTTATTAAACCCTGAGGTCCCTCTTGCTTGTGTGCTTGCCTATGCAGATCCCTTGTTGAGTTTGGATTGTGTACGAAGGTGGGATTGTAAAGGGAAAACCTAATGTGGTTCTTCAGGTTGTAGCAGGAGTCACCTGAAGTGGGTGGGTTTTTTCTTTCCTGTTGCTAACTGAAGCATGCGTTTTACATGTATTGATAAATATATAAATATATTAATGTGTCTTGGTTTTCTTTTGTTAAAACACTTTCACAGTGATCTGTAGATTTTAGGAGGCTTTCTGCTAAAATCCATATTGGGTGTTTAAGAAAACAGAAGTGATTAATGTTTAGGAAGGTGGGTGGGAAGACACAGTCAAGCCTGTGATCAGAGCGTATATTAGAAAACTCAACAGGTTTGGGAATAAATTTATCAATAAACTCAACACATTTTTAAAGAATCAATGTGCCCATTGTTTGAGGGTGATATGAAGCTGACAGTTTTTCAAGAGCTTTGCATCTATTTTACATTTTTATGTATTCATCATTTTCAAAAAACAAATTTGATAAATACTGGACTGTTTGAAACAGTCTCTAAATTTCTCATGATTATTTTAATCTTCAAAAATGCATTTAGATTTTGTTTCTAAAGAAAGTTTGCTCATTAAGTTATTTTTATGGGAACTGATACACAATTTCAAGTAGGTCCCTATATATTTTTTTTTTAAAGGAAAGCAAAATTTACTCCTATGTTGGGTAAATATGTCTTGTAACCTTCTTTGTTAGACACATCTATATCTCAGACAGAGCAGTCAGCTTTCTTCATCTCCTGTCGGATAAGATCTGCTTTTATGAAGCTTTGGCTGGAGCACAGGGTTCTGTTGGCCTATGACAGTGCAATATGACTGTAATGTCTTCAGTGTCCTGGGCGCAACTCAGGTCTTGAGGACAAGTATCAAGATACGGGATCTCTGAGAAAGTGTGGACTTTGGGCATCTTCATCTCGAAGATCTGGTCACTAGGTCACATAGTTGGCATTTTTGGGTCATGCCAGTGAAAGTAGAACCAACTGTTCTTGAATCTATTCTGCTAATTATAAATTAGGCTTACTTACATCAGAGTAATTCTGATACTTTAATTTTCTTCTTTATATTGTGTAGATCTGTTTGTTCATCTATGGACAACAGTCCTGAACAAATGATAAACTAGTGAAGGTAATTACAGGCTTCTGCTCCTCTTGTCATCCTGGACTATGGAAGTGGTAATTCCTTGTGACTGCAGCCTCTGCACATAGGCCACGAAGGAACTGGTTGTAAGTGATCTTGTTGCTCAGAGACAGCTTCTAGCTCAGTGAAGTCAGCAAGAACATGACTGCTGAAGAGAAACTTCCTTCACACTTAGGCTTCTTTCTCCCATTCAGTCAGGGTTACTCATGACATTGGTTATGGTTTTGCAACTTTGATGCTGCATCTAGTGAAAGTGTCTGTTCTCACCCCTACCAGTAAGTCATAATGTGAGAAGTGCTGATGTTTTGCAGTGCAGTGGCTTCCTTGCTTCTCTCCTGCTTCCTTCTTGAGCCATTGTTGAAGAA
Organism: Heliornis fulica; assembly: GCA_013399135.1. Taxonomy (NCBI): domain Eukaryota; kingdom Metazoa; phylum Chordata; class Aves; order Gruiformes; family Heliornithidae; genus Heliornis; species Heliornis fulica. The sequence goes on along the minus strand of VXBZ01001815.1, from coordinate 431,056 downwards.
GAATAGTTCTCAGCAGATGTTGCCAAGTAAGAATAAGAGTTTATTCAGATAGAACATTCTCTCACAACTTAAATAAGAACTATTTAATCTCCTGCATCTTCTGCAGAAATGCCTGGGAGAGTTGTTACTGAGCAGTGGCTCTGTCTTGACTGTGTGTTTTCTCCTTGTGAATTGCCTGTCTGTGGAATACCATGACCTAAAACATAAGAGATTACCTATTTATTGTGAGCTTCCTAATTTTTTACCTAAATATTCTTCCTTTTCTAAGATGGCAAAACTAACATATTTTTCTCCCAATAGTTTCCTTTTTACCTAGAAATTCTATATGGACCCTAGACACCTTTCAAAGTTATTTAGCTCTTCTAGCTTAGAACTATTTGAAGTGTATCGTGCTACTGTAAACCAAATCATCATCTCTAAGCTCCTAATTCATTCTGACTGACCAAGATGTTCTGTGTGCTTTTATGACATTCCTCCTAACAGTATTGCAGTTGTTGTATACTAAAGTAAGAGGCATGGAGTAAAGATGCCCGTCTGTCTACAGTTGTCACAGAAGTACAGATGTGTAGATCCCAGGCAGATTTAACCAGCTTCCAAAGTTAGCTAATAGCACTGTGAATACAATATTGATATAAGGTAGTGGTATAAAAGAACATTGTTTGAGACTGTTCAAATAAAAGCCATAACTGTGGCTTGATTCACTCTGTATCAGTGTTTTCTGTTTTCATACGTGTGATAACGTACCTTGGCAGCTGACAATCCTGCCTCTTCATTTTTGAGGGTTCTAAACTACTCATAGTTTCCTTGATTCAATGCTCAACAAGATTTCAGGACTGTAGGGAAGGTATCATTATGTTCAAAACCTCGTGATATAGTCTTGTTTCCCATCTTATTACTTTATCTGTTGTTCTGCATATCATACATATCAGCATCATTATAGAAATAATTGTTAAAAACTTGCCTCAAGGGTCATCCATTTCCTAGCTGTGAACAAAAGATGGTATACTTCATGTTTGCTTCAGATTTGTATATTCTGGAATACTGGGTTCCTCCACACCTCTTCTGGAGTGGCACTTGCATGGCTTTTCAGGGTTAAGAAATAATGTGCTCCACCTCTTATATGTCAGAGAAAAACACTATGGCTACTACATCCTTCCACATTTTAGCATTCAGCATATTTTTCGTCTTTTATCAAATAGCTCAGAAAGTTAATTAATTTTGTAATGAAGAGGTCCAAATCCTTGAGTCAATCCTAGATTTCAAATGCTTTAGTAAATATGGACTTGTTTCTCCCAGAGTAGCTTCAGTTTTGCCAGGTTCCATTCTGGTTTTCCTCTGGGACCTGTGCTCACAGTGTGTGGTTAGAAATATGGGTTACAACCCTGTAAGGTGGTGTTAACTCATGCTTCAATGGATTAATGGAAAACTGTGCTTCTGAGTAAACTGGAATCACTGCATCATAAACACTGAATGTAGAACTTGCTTCACCTGACTTCAGATGGGTATTGTTAAATCTGTAATCCTAGTCACTGAAGAGAAACAGGTCAAGTAATTAACTTCTTTAAAAAAAAAAAACAAAACCCTGAACCAACCAAACAACAAAACCCCACCAAAAAAGTCACCAAAAAAACTACACCCCCCCTCCCCCAAGCCAAACTTTGAACAACATTTTAAATTTCACTTATCTATACTGGATCTTCATCTGACTGGCGCTACTAGCTTGGAAGTGAATGTCTCAATCAGATAGATCCTGTGCCCCAGTGTTCACTTGTACCGACTTATGCATGACTTTGGTAATGACAAGTTAGGCTTTAATCTTCTCTCTCCTTCAGAGCTTTAAGAAACTTGCTGAATAGAAACAAGACCTCCCTGACCTCGCAGATACAGGACTCTTGACTGTTCATTGACACAAACAAGAAAGACTTTTCCATGTTTGTTCAAACAGGCTAAAAACCCAAAACAAAACCGGTGACTTGGATCTGAGCCTTTCTGCATTATAGGCATCCTTTGGGTCCTTTACTAGGAATCTTGGTGCCATGATAAACTGATGACTAAAAGGGTAGCTTCTTCCTTTTTACCTGACAGATTTTTTCATAATGTCAGGCATAGACAGGGTGTGTTATCTGGGTGAATTGGTTCAGAATTTTTTTCTTAAGCCAATTTCAAATTTAAGTGTTGCAACGAGTAGCAGTTGTTATTTCAGGTGGCTTTAAAGATATCCATATAGGATAGAACATGTTGATATCTTTAAACTGTGTGTAGTCACAATTCAAGAGAAGTTCTACAATCAGCATCTTTTAAGGGGGAAGCCACTTTGGGTAGCAGAAGGGGGAAATCTGACATTGGATCACAGATGGAAGGGACCCCAAAGATCACAGAGTTCCAGCCTCCCTGCCACAGGCAGGGCCACCAACCTCCAGGCCTGGAGCTAGATGACTCGGCATACGTACATTCTGTTTGGCCCCTATCTTCATTCCTTACAACTACATAAGATAGGAGCCATCTTCATTCCTATAACTACATAAGGAATGAAGACTGTATTCTGATTCTTTGTCATCTCTGAAGCAGTTTCCAAAGCAAAAATTGGGTATTGTAGGAATCTGTGGGACGTGTGGGCTCTAGCCAAGCAGAATTTCAGAAGACCTACTTCAGTGTGAGAAAGTGTCTTCCTTATTTTCTACATTCTCTTGCGTGTTTTTTTTTGTTGGTTTATTTTTAATAATTTTTATTTGTGCTAATACTCTTCTTGAGTTCCTTACAAATCAGATGAAGTTGAGTAGACTTGACACTTGTGACCAGTATCTGGCTTGTGCCTGTAATCTAGGACTGATAATAAGAGTGTTAGACAACAGTAAAACTAACATGTTATTAAATAAGATAAATGAGAATATAGTGTCTTTATCAGAGAGGGGTGAGTGGGTGAAAGCCTTAACTGCTTGTAGTCTAAGAGATTTAAGAAAACTACTTTCCTCTTGGTTGCATTTTTTGGATGCACTTATAGCAGACAAGTTTTTTTTACATTCTCTAAATCTTGAAAGACCTCTGAAAATGTATTTTCTTCAGATAGGGCCTATCAGAGTTCTCCATTTTTATGTGTATGATGCTACTGTTTAAAACAAGTTTAAAAAAAAAACCACACACAATTACTCAGATCAGGTTTGTATTCAGAACTATCCTCTGCTGGATATATATATTCAAACTTAATTCATTAGCTTTCTTCACTAAAAAAGTGTTGAGATAACTGACCTAACACCACTTCAGATATAAAGATTATCATACCCCAGAAGCCTAAGTGAACTGTATGAAGTTCAGCAAGGCCAAGTGCAAGGTCCTGCACGTGGGACCCTGTGATTCCAAGCACACTACGGGTTGGACAGAGAATGGATTGAGAGCAGCCCTGGGGAGAAGGACTTGGGGCTTGCTTGATGAAGCTCAGAAGGCAAACCCTGTCCTGGGCTGCAGCAAGAGCAGCATGGCCAGCGGGTCAGGTGAGGTGATTCTACCCCTCTAATCTGCCCTCATGAGATGCCACCTGCAGTACTGCATCCAGCTCCGGGGTCTTCGGTACAAGAAGGACATGGAGCTGTTGGAGAAAGTCCAGAGGAGGTCGCAAAGATGATCAGAGGGCTGAAGCACCTTTCCTATGAAGTTGGGCTTGTTCATCCTGGAGAAGAGTCTGGGGAGACTTAATTGTGGCCTACCAGTACTTAAAGGGGCCACAGGAAACCTGGAGAAAGGCTGTTTATCAGGGAGTCTATTGATAGGACTGGGGTAATGGCTTAAAACTGAAAGAGAGTAGGTTTAGATTAGATGTTAAGAAACTCTTCCCTGTGAGGGTGGTGAGACCCTGGCACAGGTTGTCCAGAGAAGCTGTGGCTGCCCTCTTCCTGGCAGTGTTCAAAGCCAGGCTGGATGGGAATTTGGGCAACCTGGGCTAGTGGAGGGTGTCCCTGCACATGGCAGGGAGGTGGGACTAGATGAGCTTTGAGGTCCCTTCCAACCAAACCCACTCTGGGATTCTATGATTCTAAGATACATAATATCTCTCTAACATTCTATCATATGCTGTATAAATCAAACTATATGTGTAATGTAAATGAATCCACATCTGACATCGAAAGATTTTGTGTGTGTTCTTGCAAACTAATGTCAGACTTTTGATCTCCAAAAGTTGAGTTATTTGTGGCTGTTATTATTCTTTGGAGAAATGTATTTATCTCAAGTAAAGATAGTATAGCCTGTATTAAGTACTTAGTCATGCAGTCCTACTAATTTGGTCCAGAATTCATGAGCTGGGTAGGTAGATCTCACTAACATTTAAAAAATCCAACCCAAAACCAAGGAAAAAACCTAACTTTACCACCCACCCCAAATCCAAATATATGCATCAGGAAATGCTGCTTCATTCCAAGAGACTTCTGAAGTCTAGCTAATTCCTATCTAGGTATAAATCAGTGTTTTCCTGAAGTGCCTGAGGCAAGCAGATATACTGATTTTTTTTTATTTATTTTTTTTCTGATCCAGGAGCTGCAATTTGAAGCACTTGACATTATAGAATAGATATCAGAGTAGGAATTCACATTATTTAACATCAGCAATACAATACCGAAGTGATGCAAATATTTGATCATACTGTCCAGAAGTTACGAAGCGCTTGAAACAATTTTCATAGATTGACTTGGAAGATAGAAATCTTATACAGTAAATTATTTTAAAAACAAATTTTAAAGTTAGAGCATATGGACTTACTGGGATTGAATTTACTATATAATTGCACATACCTAGAGCCATGCAGTTAACAATGTAGTAGTAAATGTTTATGCAGAGATGTGTAGCTTGTCCCCAGTATATTCTTTATCCTGTCAGCCTGGGGGGTGGGAGGAGGTATTTGTGGTTTTTTGGTTTGTTTTTATCTTAATGAACAGCTGAAGGATTCAGGACAGTGTGTATCTCTGTGTGTATTATCAGCCCCGTGTGCAGACAGGATTTCTCTACTTCTCTTGTACGTCTTTAGCCTTTCACCTTATCCTATGTGGAGTATCAAAGTAACCTGTATTTAGTGCTTTCATGAATGAATTAGCAGTTTTGTTGGCAAGAGCAGGTGGGGCTTTTTATTTTGTTTGTGGTTTTGTGTTTAGTTAGTTAGGTTTTTGTTTGTGGTTTTTTGGTTGGGTTTTGGTTTGTTTGTTTTGGTTTGTTTTTGCTCTAGCCCAATCCTTTGCGTTTCCAGCAAAAACAGATGAGATTTTTGCCCTCCACAGGCCTTTCTACTAAAAAACTTAATATGATTGACTCCTCTTGACTCAGAAATCATTCATGTGCTATAAACATAAAGCAATCTTTGCAGAACTCCATACTTAAGAGGTGACTTCTCTGTCTCAGATTTTATTTACCATAATGTTTTGGAGTAATTAGCATAAAAGAATATTTAATTGGGATTTAAATACTGTTATTGTTTTGAATTTGAAAATACAAAATGGTTTATATAAATTAATGCCCTGAGCTCTTTTTGAGTTAGGCATCTTGATCCCTCCCCCCCATTTTCTTTTTTAACTTCAAAAAATGTTAAATTTTAAAACATTATCTTAGTCCTTGTTCCACAAAAGAATCTTTTAGGATTGAGTTTCTGGAGATCACTAAAGCAAGAATTGAAGGTGTGTCTAGCTTAACATTTTGGAGAGCATACCTATTATGGAATGGAACAGTGAAGAAGGAACATCACGTATCTTTTAACCCTTACAATTCCTAGGGTCACTATTCTAAATTCAGTAAAACGAAATAAAGAAAAATGTCTTCTAATACAGATGAGTCTCTGGATCAATTCTGTCTTTGTACCACTGGCATATCAAAGAATAACCGCTTCCACTACTGTTTTCCTTACACACACAAAAACTTAAGTCTCCTAAAGAAGCCACATAAAGGAAGCAAATTAATTTCTAATAGTGCAAGAGTCCCACAAACTCTTGATGCTTTCAGGTATGTTTCAGAGACAGTTTGACCATTCTCTTGCCTGAGTCAGTAGTTACCCTTGCATTCTTTCTGCTCCTTCTGTGGAGGCAGCTGTCTCCACCATCCTTAAGGGCTTAGCCAAAGTTGCAAAAGTAGATATATGGTAATAGCTTGTGCTGCTCCTCTGTTAGCTTTGTTTCATTTCTCAGTAAGAGAAATACTGGCTAGTGGCCTTTCTTCCTCTCTGGATACAGCTCGGTGGCAGGACACTCTTCAGGTTCAGACAGTTTCACTGAAGATGCTGGACTCTACTTCAGAATATGTGTGGCTGGCAATATATTCTCCAAATCAGATTACACTATTAAATTGGCATCTAATGTTTTTTACTCATGTGGAAAAAATATTGCCTGTTATGTATGTGCTTGAAACTGTAAAACCCCACCCATACCCAGTGGTATGTAATCAGTCTGAAAGAAAATAAGAAATCCTTCATTTATAGACTAGTTAAGACACACTGTCACATGCTCTATTTGAAAAGTTTTGCCTGCAAGCCCAGTATTACTGTTTTGAGTCCACGTGAAGTTGCATGGACAGCTGTATCATTCTGAAACCCTTTCTGCACATCTCTTATTATTGTGGATATCCTGTAGCTTTCACAAACCGGATCATGTGAAGAAAGAGAACAGTGACAGTAAGCTGCAGCTACTGCAGGGTCTTTCAAATGGCTGTGGGTTTTTTTTTTCTGAGTCACTGAAGTATCTGATTGGATTCCCACTTGGTATCCAGTGCAGCTCAGTTAGCCACTGTGCTGATACAAAGGAAGGGACAGTGCAGCTACAGATGGTAAATGGTAAATGGCAGAGCAGAAAGTGGGACGATAGTGTCTTAAACCAGTGTGTTACAAAGTGCTACTCTCACGCAGGGAGCCTGAGAAATCACAGCACTGTTGTTCATTTGGGCTGTCTTCTGCTGTTAGCATTCCCTAATGCAGATACTGCTGCCTTGCGACTTTCCACCTGTTAAGGCATGAAAGCCATTGGTCACGTGGTAATTCCTTATCAAGTTTTTAGTGTGGCCACTAGCAACAACGTGTTAAAACTTCATATTTTGTTGTAAGAAAGCCAGCAAGCCAGCCTCTGTGCTTGTTCAGAATGTTAGACGCAACTGAGTAACGTTGCTGCATAACTGGTTATTCCTAGTAACACAGTGCTCATGAGAACAGCAATCCTTGACTTGCCAGTGGAAAAATCTCATGCTTGTGTTTAACATGTCAGAGCTGCTTGTTTGACTCGTCTGTTATATCTCCAGATTTAAACTTATTTTTAGGCAGCTTTGGAATCTAGAATATCGTGTTTGCTTACTGGCTGTTGAACAGTAACAGAAGTGGGAGATTACATGCAGTGTTATCCTTTTTCATCTCTGGTATTCTGCAGTGCAAATTAGAAGTGCTTTTAAAACTCAAAAGGTAACTAAACAATCTGGATGTGTAGTAAATGTACCTTACTTGTATACTACAGAAACAAAAATTCATATGTATATATAAAAAGGACTTTCCCTTCAGGACACAAGAATAGAGGAAGGTGTTTATGATTCAGAAAGAACGTAAAACTTTGTACCTCTTGCATCTCAACCATGAACAAAATAACAAAGTTAATATGTAAGACCATTCTTTTTAGATCCCAAAGCTATGAAACATTAAGTTATCTTTACAAATAAAAAGGGGGGGGGAGGGGGAGGAGGTGGCAGAAGTTACCACAAAGACATTCTAGACCAGTTTTGTAGTAGGGTGTGTGAACCCTTTCAATAAGTTTGACAGTTCCATGATCTCTTAGAACAGGCAGTTGACACCAGCAAATTCACTATGAATTACAACAGTGCATTTATGGTTGAAAACTTCATGCTGTTCAGATAATTTCTGTATGCATCTACTTACTACTGTAATGTGACATTTTATAACATAATGAGGAACCTCTACATTTATCTCGTTAAAACTCCAGGTAGCTCACTGAGATGTTTTAAAAGAACATAGCTGTCTGTAAGGATATAAAACATAAACAAAAATGCAGAGAAGTAAATCTGAACAGAAGCTTCACTAGCAAATGTAAAAAAGCAGTATACATATAGAATCCATAATAGCATACTACAGAAAAAAGAGCCACCTATAACTTTCAAATACCCCTAAGATTAAGTAGTGCTGGAAAGAAACCTAAGTATGGTAATTTTAAAATCTGTCATTTATTAATACTTCCTTATTGAAAGGAAGGGGGGAGGGGAAGACCAGAGGTACTTTTTATCAGTTCAGAGTAGCCTGCATTTATGGAGATAAAAGGCAAAAACCAGGATAACAAAATAACTGTATAACTAATTGATGAGTTAGTGAGCTCTATGATAGAAGTGTGTAAAGTAGTCCTAGAGTGACAAAAATTAGAAACTGCAAACATTTATGGATATACAGTTAGTGTGTGGTTTAGAACACTCTGCATATTCCTTAGCTTATGAAAAGCAAAATATTATGTCTGTATGCCACAGCTATTTCTAAGTGGTTGGAAAATGAGGAACATGTTTACATTTACCACATTCCACTTTTAATAGTTGTCTCAACAGTTTTAACAGAAAAATACAACTAGAGAAAACAAATGTATGTAAGGAGTCAAATGTCTTTGTTTCTAATCCCAGTTTGACTCTGGATTTCAGTGTATCTGCTCAATTCCAAAAAGCATAAAAAATGATCCATGGTTTAACCTACATGACCTTTATGCATAGATAGGTTGAGACTAGATCCAATGATTGCTAGAACGGGAGACAACTGAAGATTTTGGAAGACTGCATACAACTCCTGCATAACCACTGGAAGCCTGCCTTTGACTCTGAGAGGGTTTAAGTCACAAAAGTAAATAAATATTAACTTTGGAAAAATTTGGCCACTGGTGCATACAGCTTTTGCATCAAAAAAGTGGGTGAAGCTTTCAGGCTTCACTAATCAGTTAGATGATATCCCCCTTTCTGTAACTATGGACCAGGCTGTTGGATCCTCACTCTTAATGCTTAGTCTGAATTTAGTACTTTTGAATGTACATTTAAATGGTTATATTTACCAACTGCACAGCTGGTGGACAAAGTTCTTTTGCTTTAGTAAGGTTTGTTCTTTTAATTGTTTTGCAATCATAAAGAGATGGAGCCTTAAAGAAATGCTTCCACTGTTTAAAGGTCTAATTTTAGCAATTTGTACAAAAGGAAGAATAGTGGTTCAAAATGCCACATTAGTTCTATTTCAGTTACTTTGCAGTTTGTTAATTTTTTTTAAAATGGGCGCATAGTACTTTTGTACAGCAATTGAGTATAGATTTACTGATTATTTTTTGGTTTTAGATTTTTTTTTTACTGATATCTAGCAAAGACTATTTTGGTCATTAGGCAAAATGTACTAATTTTACATTTTTTATTGCTATGGCAGCTCTGATACGTACAAATGTAATGTGCACATTTTGGTAAATGCTACAAAATGTCAGAACTTAAAATATATCTGCTTCTCATAACATGAGGGTAAAATAGAAACATTCTGTTCATGTTCTATACTTTTTCCCAATTTCACCTTTGCAGAACAGAAATTAGGGGTGATGTCACATTGTTCCCAAATATCACACTTTTCATCCTATTAGTAAATTAATTCAGGCAATTTTGAGGACTAATCAACTTCTGCTACAAAAAAAAAGTTATATCCCATCTATTTTATTGGCAAAACATTAAAAGCTGGTGAGTCCAAGAGTTTCAAGCCAAACCTCTTTCTTAATGTGCCCTGTCCTGTTTGTATCCAAGTGTTATTGTCCATTCTGCTTGTTCTGCACTTCTCTCAAGCCTGTGGTAGGGTTACAAATGCAAAGGTCGACTAAGGATAATCTTAAACATGAATATTCTTTCTTTATAGTTCAGGATGTTTTCTGTACTTTGCTTTTTATTATGTATTGTTTTTCTTTCACCAGTGGGAGTAGACACATATTTTAAAGCTGAATTTTTTGCTTAGCTGCCAGGTGTCTTCATTTAGTCTTTTAGGTCAAAGCCAGTCTATGATAGAATATTGCTACTGGTTTGGGATTTTTTCACATATTATCTGTCTGCTAGTTGGACAAACTAAAATATTCAGTATTTGTGGAAAAACCCTGTAGATGATTTATATGCAATTTATTTAAGGATTACTATTTCTAGACAGTATGTACTTTAAGCTTTAAAATTAGCATTAAAAGCAATTTTCGGTTTTTAACATTTGGTTCTGATGCAATTACTGAAATACAATGAAATTATATTCCAATTATATTCCTTAGTTCATGCAGCTATTAAAAAAACCCAACAACCCTCATTCTCCCTAGCAGCTGTTTTCCACCACATTACCCATTTGCAACACAGAATTTTCTGTCCCAGAGAGGTTGTGAAGCTGGATGATTTGCAGGTGAAGCAGTTTGAGACACCTAAGGGGAATTCAGACATGCAAATAGTTGGCTTGACACTGCTGCTACCAACTGCATCTGGCAGTATTTCATCCAGTGGCTGTGAGCTGTTTAAGGTCAATGGTTTTGTTATTAAAGGGGTGATGTAATTAAAAAAATGGTTTTGGCTTCTATTATAGCTGATTAGTAAAGTTACTAAGCAAAATAAGGCTTTTTTAATGCTTACATCTGTGTCCTATTTCTGAAAGTTCTGTTTCCCAGGAGGAATGTGTGATCAGGAGCAAGTTGTGTCTAACGATTCTCAGGAACAGCACAAACTAGTTTTGTTCAACTTAAATTCAAAACCCCAACCATTTCCTTTATTTTCATAAAAAAAAAGGTAACTCCGAGGTGGATTTACTTACGATTTAACCATAGAACTAGAATTACATCGCCACTTAATGCTAGGTCACATACAAAGCAGGTGCAATGTTCCTTAGCTCTACCCGCGGCCGGGTGAAAGGGGGTTTGACAGTTTGATGGCTGCGCTGTGCCGGCCTGGGGGCGTGTGTGCAGGCATTACAGAGGCAAGCGAGACTCTAAATTTACTAGCGCTTGTTTATAGCGGAATACTGCATCAATTCAATCAAATCAGCGAGACGCAAACGAGCTTACCTAATGAGACATGCTTAAATTGCTTTCAACCTTTGCGCGAAGTGAGCTGGCTTGAACGAGTAACGGGTACGTAAATCCCAGCAAGGGTTAAACTAGTTCACGTGTCTGCACTTCGCTTCTGGACCGAGTTTGTAAAAGCCTAAGCGAAACGGGCTGGAAACGTAGTTGTGGATGTGACCGGGTCTCACAGCTCCTCACGTTTCCAGGGAGGTCCCTGCGCTTCTCCTTCCCTTAGCACCGACGCGAACTTGGTTCCGTGATGCAGGGAGGAACGGAGCCCCATGCTACTGCTGTAGGGGCGTGAGGTGCGGCGGGGCGCCCGGGGCAGGCGCCGCCG
>VXBZ01001815.1:372647-418530 GCA_013399135.1 Heliornis fulica | reverse complement strand
CCCCAGCCCGCGCCCCGCGGTGGCTGGCGGCCCTTTCGGGAGGCCCCGAAAGGCACAAAGGAGGTCACGTGATACCGCGGACGGCCGCCATTTTGTCTCTTGGTTCTTGGGCCGGGCCTTGTGCGGCAGCGGTGGGAAGACGGGCCTCGGCCGCGCCGTGCTCGCTCCCCGCCACCGGGTGGCGCTGCCGAGCCGGCCGCCGCTGCAGGGGGCACTCGGCGCTGCGCACCGTGGGGAGCGGTGTTCGGAAGTTCTGGGTGCTGGTGCCGAATCCCCCCTCCCCGGTCCGCCCTCGGGCGGGAAGTAACGGCCGGGGGCCGAGTGGGGGTGGAAAGAAGCTCCTGGGCCTCTGAGCACGGGGAAGCTCAGCGGGGCCCGGCGCTGGCGACTGGAACGTTGCTTGTCTTTACCGGCAGTGGCGCGCACGTGTTGTGGCGGCGTGCCTCCTGACGGGCGGCGGCGCTCGGGCTGCCGCTAGTCAGCGCAGAGCCGGCGGGAGCTTACCGCCGCGTTGCTAGTCTAGTTCTGTTTGCTGCTGGAAACAGAAAGTGCAAGCGTTTCTGTTGAGACTTACTTGAAAAGGCTAGAAGCGCCCTCGGGGCCAGGCGTGATGTGATGTAAGTAGAGATGTAGTGTTCACTCTCTGGAAATGCAGTAGTCGGTACCACTCGGAGTAACACAACCCGAGTTTGGGAGCAAAGAGTCTGTCACTTCCCTCGCAGTTCTGCGGTCACAGTGGAGAATGGAACTTGAACCCTTTTGAATTTCCAGATCACTTAACTCACTCAAGGCCTTCGAGATGGGCATGGCATTCGATAGCTGTTACTGCTGGAGACCCTCTCTGAAGTGGGTTGTTACTTCCAGTGCTTGCAGACCTTTGTTTATTTCCTTAGCATGTTGCTTGTTTCGTTTGTGCATGAGGCACAGCAAATAGGAGTGAACTGTAGAATACTTAACGTAAACAGGTTTTGAAATTTAGCGCTAGGAACAAAAGCGACAGTTGAATGAGCTGTCAGGCTGCCATTGTCCCTCGAAGGTGACAGGCGGTCAAGTTCCTGTTTGTATTTCTAGTAGCAAACTTTTATTTTACTTCTCTAAAACTGAAAATACACATATATTTGTAAAATATAGCCTTGTCTTTGTTGGCACTAGTGCTCTGAGTTAACCGATTTTTGTTTGGAGAGTAGCCCTCTTTGCTTGTTGCTTTCTCCATTCAGTAACTGTTCTTGAAGGTTTTTCTAATGTAACTGCTTACCGTTTTAACATAATTCAGTATTTCCCAGCTCCCGTGCAGGATTTGCTTTAGACATCCACTAACATGTAAATTGGAGGCAGGGGAGAGTTACGGCTTTGTTTTGGTGGGTGTTTATGTGAAGGTTCTCAGAACTTGGTATCCATTTAGTAGTAGAATTTAAGCAGCAGGTAGCTACGCACAGATAGTTGCTTGTCGTTCGGCACAGATGTATTCAGAATTGATACCTGTAGTTTCTGAATATGAGAGGGAGCACCCTTCATTTTCACTTGTATCAGAATTTTGAAGTTATGTTTGCAGTGATGCTTGCCGAGTTTATTTCTCAGTTAAAGTGAGCATGTGTGCATTTATTTATGTAGAAGTGTCAGGCTGCTCTCCTTGTCTCTTACTGCTTGCCTAGTAGATATAAGTTTTCAGCCTAGAAAATTAATGGGGTAACTATAAACTCAGGGATATGCTTCCTAGCTAAGGAAAAATAGTTATGTACAAGGGAAGATTTTTAAACATTAATTATAAAACTTGTTTCTGTGGTTAATGTGATGGTTCTGTTTACTAAATCTAGCTCTGAGGGTTAAACTTCAGAGCTGTAGGTGTAAATAGCTTTCTGCAGTTAAAAGTTTGCTATGCCTTTGTTTTACCTGTATGCATATGCACCCAAACACACACCCCAAGAGAAATTAGTTTGCCATCAGTAAATGAAGGTGTCTTCTTTATTTCGTTTCTGGATCTTCTTACATAAATAGTTTATGTTGAACTCTTCCCCATACTCGTTTCTGCACACTTGCCCAATTTCCTTCCTTCCCTCTTGTTGCCTTCAAAGTTTTATGTTTTCTGTTAGTGTTGACAACAGAGAAGTTGTGGCAAACTTTATGGGTTTACTACCCTACAATATTGTTTCCCAGTCTTCATGCCATGCAGCATTTAAGAATTGCTTGTGTTACATAGCAGTTAAAAATTTGTGTTACAGGGTTATATTGTTTTCCTCGTGCTTAGGAAAATAGTAGATGTTTTGTATTATCTGTTTCTTTAGAAACAGTTGGCAAGGTGTCCATAAGAATATAGGGGAGCGGGCATCTTCAGCTAGGGTGAACAGATGTTTATAACTACTTTATAAACAGAATTTTAACATTACATTTATGCAAAACTCAAAGCAATCTTAAATGAACACATTTGGAGTAGAGAGCTCTTCTCCTGACTAAATACTTTTACCTAGGGAAAAAATGCAATCAGAGAGATTTAATATTCAAGCATCAAGTCACAAGATATTAAATGACTAATTAGTGTTTTGATGCACAAAAAGGGATCTTATTTTGTTTACCTTTCATCTTATCTTTCTTCCATCCCATTCCTACAAGGAATAAATACAGAAAATAATACACATTCATTATGACAACTGGAAGCCTCAGTTGAGTAGTGGTGCTCTGTAAGAGTCTTCTGAAGGAAAGCTAACTTTTAAGTTGATCTGAGTTCTAAAATGTGCAGCTGGTAAGCAGGATAGTAACTCTTTAAAAAGAAGTGGTAACTAAGAGCCTTAAAGTGATGTTAATTCCATTAACAAGTTCTAGCTTAGTGGTAACTTCAGTTAGTGGTTTTGTTTGGAGGTAAGATAGTAAAAAGCAGTTTGGAATACCATGACAGTGGTACTTGGAGTTATAAACTGATGCTATGTTCTGTCCTGAGTTTCTAGGGTAAACACATCGGGACTGTTGCCACCTCTTGCTAAATAGAATAAACTGAAATCTATCAGACTTGTACATCTCAAAGGAAAAGAAAAAGCTTTCAAAATGTAATGACATGTCTTATGCAACACTTCACATTCCCTGTATTACCTCAAAATCCTGGGTTGCAGCAAGGCACATCCATAATGCCTTATTTTGAGAACCAGACAATAGACCACTGTTAACCATATACTAATGCTGATTTTGGCTAACAATTCCATTTTAGTTCATAACTGCCTGAATAAAAAAAGTAGACGCGTTGGATTTTTTTGTTCTTTGTGACAGACTTTTTTGTTTGTTTTTAAAGGTGCAAATTTGTGTGGCCTGTTTTGTTTTCTGAGGGGTTGTTACTTTAACTGGAAATTTGGATGTCTAGAAAGGAGACAGCTGGAAGAGTAGAGCTAACTTATTTGAGATAAAATGCATTATTGAGAAAATAAGGCAGACTGAAGCTTTTTGAACACGTTCAGTAACTTTTGTTTCAGGAAGGGTGCATACCTTCACAGACACCCCAGATATTGCCCCAGATCAAACCAGGGAAAACTATACCTGTTTTCCCTGCATTTTTATGAAACAAGGAGATAGGAGACATGCTGCATCCCCAGCCTCTAGATTTGATTCTCTTGGACTAAAAAAAAAATAGAAAGTTTAGGAGAGAGTTGAGACTTTTAAAAATATGTGGAAAATTCTTGTTAGTATTAATTGGTGGGTTATTTTGTTTTTGTTTTTTTAATGTAAGTTAAAAAACCCAATGTGTTTGAAGCACCTCATCAACACCTATAAGGTATATTTAAAATATCAGGAAGTGTAATCTTTAGTTGAAGCAGTGCCTCAACAAAGATAAGTGTGTTAGCAGAAATGCTTTTACCGAAGTGCTATAGCATACCTCAGAGACATGAATTTCCTCCACAGGAAAACACAGCTGTGTTGAACACCTTTCCAGAGTTAGTAAGTCCTGTGTGTATGGGAATTATGGTTCTGAAGGTTTTTTCTTTCATTATTAAGCAAGTTTGTTGTCCTGATGTAAGTGCTGTTGTTACAGTGGTCATACTAAGGTTTTGGATGCTATGTTTCCATTTAGTCTTGCGCGTGTGCACAGTTGTATAGGTTAAATGCACATTTTCCATATGGAAAATTTTCCTAAATCTTGGTGTCTCGATCTTTGATGTCAAGGCAGGGAAGAGAGTATCAAGTGGTCAGAAGTCCTGTTGCTTTATTGTATTACTCCTAACTCACCTTTCTGACTTGGATCGTGGTCTGATGGTTAATCTTTGCCCTCATCTGAACTTGGAAGTCTTCCAGACTGATGCGCAATGTAGATCACTGAGTGCAGTGCACTGTTCTTAAGGTTCAGATTTTAAAATTTGAGCTTGCTTTCTAATTTTAGTTAGTGTTGCTAGTAGTGGATAGAAGAATTAATCACCCAGAGTCTGAAATTAGAAACTGTACAGCTGTTCATTCACTTCTTACATCACAAACCACATGCAAAGGAAAACTGTAACAGGTTGCACAAAAGGTGGAGTTAAGGCTTGCCTGTGCAGTTGTCATACTTGGTTACTTGGTATTTGAGCAAAATTTTGAAATAGTTTAAAATGCCCTTGTGATATCTTTAAATCCATAGTTATCTTCCCTAGCTCTGGCTTTGGATATGTTTAAGAAAAGCTATTTTTCTTTTTGTGTGTGTACAAATTCATTATTGGACATAATTCCCCCTCCCCACCCCCCCAATATCAGCATGACCAGTTAGTATTTCCTAAATACAGCATCCTGATTATTTTGCTGCTGAAACAGCTAGCTTTAACCTTATGAGGGAACAGCCTGGTAAGGAAGTTACAAGGAACTGATATGCCAATATTTAAGTTGTGATGAATTTAAAACTCTGGGAAGTAAGTTTATAGCTGAGATGTAGCAAGTTGCTTTACAGGTAAGTGATTTTTTTTTTTAAGTTACTGTGATGGGTTGACCCTGGCTGGCGGCCAGATGCCCACCAAAGCCCCTCTTATCACTCCCCTGTCTTAGCTGGACAGTTGAGAGGAGATAGAACAAAAGGCTTGTGGCTTGAGAAAAGGACAGAGAGTGATGGTTCAGTGATTACTGTCATGGGCAAAACAGACTTGACTAGGAAAAAATACTTATTTTATTACCCAGTGAAAACAGAGTAGGATAATGAGAAATAAAATCAACAATTAAAACACCTCCCCTCGCCCTTGCTTTCTTCACAGGCTCAACCTCGCTCCCCGCTTCTTTCCCTCCTCCCCTGGGTAGCACAGGAGAATGAGTGTTTGGGGCAGTTTATCCCACACTGTCTCTGTCTCTCCTTCCTCCTCAGGGGAAGGACTCCTCACACTGACCCTGTTCCTGTGTGGAGTCCCTCTAATGGGTCATAGTCCTTCATGAACTTCCCCAGCATGAGCCCTTGCCGTGGGCTGCAGTTCTTCAGCTGCTCCAGCATGGGTCCCTTCCCTGGTTCACGGACCTTCAGGAACAGACTGCTCCTGGGCGGGTTCCCTGTGGGGTCACAGAATGTTAGGAGTCTCCATGGGCTGCGGGTGGGTATCAGCTTCACCATCATCCTTCCATGGGCTGCAGGGCAAATATTTGTTCTGGCTCCTGGAGTACCTCCTCCCCTTCTTTTTTCACTGACCTTGGTGTCTGCAAAGTTTCTCCTATCTTCTTGTTTTTCTTTTTGGCAACAAAACGTTGTTGTTTGTTGGGGTTTTTTCCTTCTTAAATGCATTATCTCAGAGGCACTGTTGCTGATGTGCTTGGCCTTGGCCAGCGGCAGGTCTGGTATGTCTTGGAGCTGGCTGGCATTGACTCTGTCTGACCTAGAAGTTTCCCCTAGCATTTTATCTTCTTGCAGAAGCCACCCCCAATAGACCCATTGTACCAAAGCTTTGACATGCAAACCCAAAAGAATTACATACATAAATTTCACTAAAGGTCCTACAGTCTTTTGTCCATTATGTTTTTGCCAGCTTAAGAAACTGCATTATGTGTGTTTCCACAAAAATGTGTATTTTTAGCAAGTTAACCTATGTACTCTTAAAATAACCACTAACTTTCTGATGCATGATTCATTCATATTAAGTGTTTTAAAATCACAATTTTGCATTCATATAATTCTAACATACTGTAACTGAATCATAATTCCAAGTCTGGGTTTTATTTTTTTCTTTGCTATAGAGTTAGGAAAGCCTCGTTTTTAGTTTGCTAACAGATGAGAATCTGCATGTCCCAGCCACCACTACCCCCAGCCCTGGTTGTAGAAGACAAGTACTTCTTTAGTGATCTCTTCTTAGACCAGGACATTAAAGGATTGTGAAGCAGGCAGGGGTTTTTACATACCCTTTGACTTCCTGCAAACTAGAAGAGTGTTATTTCCTGTTTATGTAATATTTTCCTTTATCCAGCTTTTCTGCTTGCTTATAGTAGGAGGCATAAATTTTACATACCAGTCTAATCTTTCTTGTTCTTAAGCCATAGACTTTCTTGTCATTTAAGTCATAGACAAGATTGCTAAGAGCACACATGTTCAGTGATTTGGTAGGAGGCAAACAGAGGAACAAGGGTTTGTTCTAGCTATGTTTAAAAAGCTGGAGGAGATTTTTTTTCTGTAAGCCTGTGTAATGGACTTAATTTTACCTTTTAGTTTGGTATTGAGCTTAGTTAACTTCAGATATACCCAGATGGAAGGATCCAGGATCCTGAGCCAGATAGTTTTGCAAAGAAGAACATGACAGCTCACCACAAATGGCCAAATTTCAAGTGTAAGAAAACTCCCATACTGTGTCAAAATACCCAGATGGTGAAAAGGGTTTGTTCCACACTCAGCTCCCAACTATTGAATAACAGTGACAGCTTACCAAGTATTTCACCTTTAGTTACACCAAAGCTTTCTGCTAGATGTTTTTAGTGCTGGAAGTGTTCTGTTCACCATAGCATTCATGCAAGTTAGCAAGTCTGGGTGATGGTGGTGAGTAGCCTCTATAGTGAGCAGTATAGTGAGTCACCATCTAAAGAAACTTGTTAATTCTGTGGTATGAAACCCATCTGTAGAAGCAGTGGGAGTCAGTCTCTCTTAGGGAAGCAGTCTGTACCAACCTTTTGGAGCTAGAGGGGTAGTGATGGCATACACTTATCCTGTAGATCGATGGAATTTGTTTGAAGCTAGAATGAAACTGCCCATCCCAGTTTGTATTCAGATGCAGCAAAACTTGACAAGTTTTGATAACAAGAATATAGATTACGTCTATGGAATTTGGAAACTTTTTGGAAGCTTGCAGCTCAGTGTAAAAGAAATGATAGATGACCTGTTGTTGCACCATAAAGATGTAGGGCACTAACCAGAAGTGTGAGCAGAAGACTGCCATTGAAGTGGTTTGGTAATATAATGTTAGTTCAGTATATATATATATGGTGTCAGTTAAGGGTGTAATAATGGTGATGTACATATCATTCTCTAAAATAATGTTTGCAATATAAGAGTTGGTTGAGCATTGCCTTATGCAGGTGAGAGGTTTCTTCAGGAGGTCGAACTTCTGTTTTGAAATGATGGAAGATATGAATTGGCAAACTCATTTCGGAAGAATTGCAAGTAGGACAATTGTGCCCTAGGTGAAGGATATAAATTTAGTAATTTTTCAGTGAGAGTTACATATATATATATATATAAGCAATTTTTTTTCCTCCTAAAAAAGCTGTTCTGAGAAATCTGAGTGTTGACCAGTCTAAAGGAATTAGTGTGATGTATGTATGCTTTTCTTGACTTCAAGTAATTGCACAAGGCATGTAACAACAGTGGCTTTATGCATAGCTGAATTAACTGCAGTGAGACTAATTGTTCAGACTCAAAAAACGGTAGACTTACTTGGTGCTCTTATAGTGAGGATGTTTAACCATCTGAAGAGATTAAACATGGCTTTCAAATTATTTATGTTAAGACTGGAGGGGGGTGGGATCGGAAGATAATTTTGTTAGTATTCTTAGTAGCACAAGAAGGAATTCAACTGGCAGGGCTTTAAAGTTAAAGGATAGGAGCTTATGTCAGGGTAAACTCTTAAATAATTTTAAGACCAGATTTGTGTGGAAAGGCTTTACTTTCGGGAAATTATCACAGCCTGACTTGAGAAGCCCCAAAGGTTATTTTCCTGACCCTTCAGCAAGGATTAGATATTAATTATATACAGTAAAATATTAATAGAATTAGTAATAGGAAGGGGCAGTAATTCAGTAACTCACTTTGAGGATCAGGGAGATGTCACTGTTTTTTCTTTTAATAGCTAACTTCCTGTATTATATTGCAGTAAAATTTAAGTTGGTCACAGGAACTTGCGTTTGAGGTAGGAAAAAAGTGCAATATAACAGAGCCTTAAATCTGCTGTTTTCTTTTAGACCATGTTGTCATTGTTTCTATAACTGTGCCACAATTACATGATCATATTCCTCAGAAATGTATATTACTTCTGAAGTCTCTGTTTTAAAGGAATGTGTGTGTCTATCTGTGTAGGAGTCTGCTCTACTAGAAAAGATCGCTCTAATTTGCTGGCCTTGGGTATATGTGATGAGTTACTTGTTCTTTTTCCACTTCATTTCCACCTTCTACTTGTAAGAGGAACAACTAGCTTTAATATCAAGGAATACATTAAATGACTAATACGTCAATTCAAAAATTCTGGCTGTTGCTTTTGTGTCTGTATATAACCTCTTCCTGTTCAATGAGCCTTTTTGTATACCGTGCTTTCAAGGACTCGTGTTCTAACAGGATCTTTCTGGTAAAATAAATATGTGAAACTGAATTGCATGAATTCAGGATGGAATAAAAGTTTGAAAACTTCCTGGCCTGTCAGTCTCTTCAAGCACTGGTAGTTTAAGAGCGGAAACTCTCCTCTTAAACCTGAAGTACCACCTCATCAAGATTTATTTCCTTTGTATTTAATCAGGAGTTAAGAAATTCATGCTTTTTGATGTGCAAGCTTTTAAGAGAGTGATGTTGGAAAAGCAACCCTTCTTCTTAGCATCTACTTATATGTTCACTCTGTCTGCCATTATTATTCCCTATGTTAATGTGTCTATGTAGTATGCGACATCTCTTCTTCCAGGCATTTCCCAAGATTTAGTTACTTGAGATGTGGTTTTAAATTCTCCCATTTTGTTCTCCTTAGTTTCTTTAAACACTGGTGATAAAATAGTATTCCTGGTTTCCTCTGTGCCTTTATGTTCTTGCTTAAGACATGCAGCTTTCAACCATGTGGAAAATAAGCATACCCACACCCTGTATTGGTATTTCAGCAGGACATGTTCTGGGTGACTTCTTGATACTCGATTTTTCTCACTAATGAAAGTACAAAAAAAAAGAATTCTGGAAGGCATGGCAGAAGATAGGAACTGACTTCAGGAAGATCTTACTATAAATCAGACAAAACCACCGTATTTACAACTCTTTAACCTAGACAGATCTCCAAAGAGTTGAATTCAGATAGAATGACCTTGTTTTGTTTTGTTTTTTAAGTCCAGGAGTAAGATTACTGCAAGAGCCAACTGCACAATTTCTGTATTTCAGATAGTTTCTGGAATCCTTTAAGTGGATTAATTCCACCAAACCATTAGGCATTCATTCCACAAAACTGTTGGATCTTTTGGATGTTTCTGGATAAACTTACACACTTTATTCAGTTTATCAACAAATTTATTTTTCCCACTATCATGTTCTTTGCCAAACATGATGACCTTGTTTCTCTCGTATTACTATACTGTGCTATTTCTGTTTTCTGATGAAGGACCTGTGGTCTTAAAGTAGGCCAAGAGCTGTATGAGACTATTCAGATCTTATGAATAAAGGTGGTTTAATATTTACAGTCCATCTTGGGCAGCAAACATATTTCATCGGTTTAGGACTTCAGCAAACTTTGAATCAATAGGTAAAACCATTTGCTTGTAGTTTGTATGTGGGGAGAGAACTAAAGCTACTGAAACTGGAGTAAGCCAGCTTCCCTATTTTTGTCAGTGATGCAAGGTGGAGGATGCTCAGTGGAGGAGTGAGGGTTTGGGGAAATCCAGCTTGTTACATTTTCATTCATTTGGCCTTCCTCTGGAGAGGCATTTCTGCTGAGATTTCTTGTCCTGAGATGTTTATAACTTTAATGATAGCTAAATACTGAAGACAAAGTTGGCATGTCTTGGGCTGGAATAGAAAGTAGTGAAGGTTGTTGGTTTTTTAAAAGATTTTCAGTGGTTTATTGGAAGAAGCTGTTGCAGTTTGTGCATTAACCCTTATGTCTGGCCTGTTGTTTCATAGCATCTCTATTGTTACTGTAGAAAGACCTTGAGTTTTGGTAGACTGCTAAATGTTGTTGGGTGCTGTAGCTGGCTTTTAGGTATTTGGGCTATTGAATGTCCTAGAAACAAAGACCAAAGCTATAGCTTTAATAAAATCTAGAGAAGGTGGTGAAGGAAGAGAGGCTCTGAAGCCCTTCGAAGTGTGTTATTGAGGAAAGTGTACCACAAACTATCTACTAGCTGTAGTTGTCTTAAGTGTTAATGTCATGAGTGTGTTGTGTGACTAGTCCAGTCAGAAAATAAGTTTTGTTGTTGCACGCAAGGCAGTATGAAGTATAGAAGTCACCTGGAAGCAATAGGAGAAAAAAATTAATGGATGTTCCTGTTGGTAACAGGCAACCTATCAAAAAAATCAAACAGAAAACCAAACCTGTAAAACTAGGACCTTAATTTTGTATATAATTTATTATTATTGGTTTGTTTCAGCATGTAAGATGGTCCCTGTGCATGATTTAGTAACTTAATTATATTAAAATGTAAGGGAGGGGGAAGCAGTGAGATATTGTTTTGGATTTTATTAAATTTGAGCTGGGAATGGAGGGTTGGGAGCATGGGAGAATGTTTTTCTCTATATGTGTTGTCTTATGAATATAATTGTCATGTATCCCAGGAATGTTTGACTTCTTACTTCACCTGTGCTCAGGAGAGCTCTGTATAAGAAGTACCATTTTAAATTAAATGGAGAAGGGAAAATTTTGCAGTAAATTTGCTGGAGAAAGTCTCTTATCCCAGACTGTGTTGTGCTGTGGTCAGAAGTGCATGAACAGTTCACTTCTGTGTTTGTACTGGATGTTTGTCTTGGGTTTGTGGTTTGTTCCCACCATTAACAAGGAGAGTGAGTTAACATGCATGTTAAGCTGCAGTGTAATTTCTTTTCAGGTGGTCATATGGCTGAAGGTTAGCTGAGAAGTGTACTCTTCAATACACAGTATTGTTTCAGTACTTCGCTCTTTCACACCTCGTAAATATGAATTGCACATTGACATTACTTGGGAATGTTAGCGTCTATTACTGAGCATGTGAAGGAAGTCAGACCTCCACTTCAGTTGTTGGCACTGTCTCATCAGGTGGAATTGGAGGTCTTAAGACAGCCTTTGGCAGCAGTGTAATTTCCAGGGATGGAGACAACGTTATCATACTTCGGTTTACAGTTACTGAATTAACTGTTCGGTCACATCTTTGATGTAATACTGAGTTGATGGAGGAAGCAGGAGTGTGTTGTTTTGTGGATAGTGTAGTGCTTTATAGGGTAGTTCCTTTTAACATAGCAAGTGGGAAAGGAATAAAACCTACCTAAGAGCCATACAGCACCATGTACTAGAGAACTTCAGACAATATCAGAGAAAGCGTGCTGTCAGAAATACCAGAAATTTCAAAAAAGGCTTGAAAAACCTAGGTGTCTTCAAGCTGCTATTACAAAAAAAAAAATCCACAAAACCTCTGAAGTATTAGTCTTGAAGACTTTTCTTTGTTAAATGATGTTGTATTGAGTAAAGGAAGTGGCCTACCCTGACAACATGGCAGCTTAAGGTTAGGGTCTGAAGTACCATAGAGACTTCTTTGTGATAGCTGACTGTAGCAAGTACTATGTCATATCTGTAGAAGAATAGGAATTTTAGTTAACAGTACATTTAATGTTTATCCTTAACTCTTCTCATCTTGCATCATAACTTTGATTTTGCTTTCTGTTGATCACTTCCTCTTCAGCATGGGGGGTGTGGGGCGTGAGAAATGTGGGACTATGTGTAGAATGATCAAACCGTTTAATGTGGTGAGCTGTATGAAACTGGAATTGTAATGGGTAATTTAAAAGCATAACATGCTCAGAGTTTTGTTCTCTGAAAATGTATGCAGTGTCAAGTTGATACTTTTCAAGATATAATGTGCTAAATAATCTTTTTATAAATACAGCTGTTAATGGCAATATAGCTAAAATAGTCCTTGTGTAGAAAGGTTGTAATCAACTCATTGCAAGTATGATGTCTCGCTTGCAACCTCTGGTAGTTTACATGGCACTAAGTGGTGAGGGGGGGAGGTAGTATGTCTATTGCAATAGGGTATTTTCTGAAGTCCTGTAAATGGGTTTCTCTGCTAATATGTGGGCTCATACTGGATTCAGTATTTGAGAAGGACACAAAGCAGTAACTGAAATGTCTGTTACACATCAGTATATTCATATATCTTATATAGGCACATTTAATCATGGGTATTTGTATCACTAACTTTATTCCCATGTAGCCAGGAATTGCCCATTAAGAATTAGTAATAATCTGCAGCTGCACATATGTTAGAGTAGCAGGCAGCTCTCTCTTTTGCCCCTCATGATGGAGTTCAACTGTTCTGGCTCTGAGAGGTGAAGGAAGTAGCATGTGTCTGTTCCTTAGAGGTAAACTTTTGTTATGGGTAGAAGCTTATACTAATGCAGTAGACCTAAAGAGTGAAGACCTAGGGTGAGGGGTGTTCGTGTTGCTTTTTTTATTGGGGGGTGGGTGTTTATAAATGTGGGTTACAACAGACTTGAATGCTGGGTAAGAGAAACGTCATAAAATGCCACTTTGTTGGGGGATGATGATGATGCACAAGCAAAAAAAGGCCTTGGCTGGGCTAAAACTGACTGGACTAATTGATGCTGACTCCTTGTAAATCTCATTCAGTGTCCTGTTTTGTCCTAGTCAGAGATGTAACTCTCACTTTATGCACAGAGTTACAACGCATTGAGCTTATGAGCATTAAGCAGATGCTTGTTCTTGTTACAGACCTTGCTCATTCACATCTTCCTCATTTATTCACCTCCTCCATATGACTTTACTGTCTTTTACCTATCTTAGATGCTCAGTGTTTATACCAGCCTCAAAACCAAGTTTGAGCATAATTGCACTTAAAAGGTCATGAATTTGAAATGCTAGTCAGTCTTGAATTTTTAAAGGCAATCTAAATAAACATGGAGATTACAAGACACCAGGAATAGCTGACCTATAAAGCATAATGATTTGGCACCTGACTCATAGTGCATGTGGTGCTTTATTATTCAAAACACATTTTTACTGATCCTGAAAACTTTTTAAGTTGGTATTTAGTCTGAGCTTTTCAGCCTAAGATAGATCTCTGTTCTAGGTAGGATCGTTGCGTTCAAGTGCAAACGTAGCAATGTTCATTCTGAACCAAGAAAAGTGTAAATCTGTAGATTTGCAAGCTGAATACTGACACCTGCAGCAGGAAATACATAGATGAGCTCATCACAGTGGTGTAAGCTTTGGAAGATCTATTTGAAGTTATTTGGGTATTGCACCTGTCATTGCCACTATTGAAGGAAGCTCTTTTTCACCTTTTTCATAACAGATTGAAATTCTGATCTGTTGTGTGTTGTAAATACAGAAGCTAGGAATTTAGTTGAAAAGTACTGGTA
Source organism: Heliornis fulica (assembly GCA_013399135.1). NCBI lineage: Eukaryota > Metazoa > Chordata > Aves > Gruiformes > Heliornithidae > Heliornis > Heliornis fulica. The sequence goes on along the minus strand of VXBZ01001815.1, from coordinate 404,816 downwards.
GGCTTTACTTGTGTTTTCATGAACAAATTTTGACAAAACTTAGTTCTACACTAATTGCTAAATAAATCTCTTTACTAGATGCTGGCACAGGGCCACCAAGATGATTAAGGGAGTGGAATATCTTCCTTATGAGGACAGGCTGAGGGGAGCTGAGTCTCTTCAGCTTGGAGAAGTGGAGACTGAGGGATGACCTCATTAATGTTTACAAATATGTTAAGGGTGAGTGTCAGGAGGATGGATCCAGGCTCTTCTCAGTGTTGGCCAGTGATAGAACAAGGGGCAGTGGGTCCAAGCTGGAGCATAGGGAGTTCCATCTTAATATAAGGAGGAACTTTTTCCTTGTGAGAGTGACAGACCACTGGAACAGGCTGCCCAGAGAGGTGGTGGAGTCTCCTTCACTGGAGACATTCGAGACCAATCTGGACACATTCCTATGTGATCTACTCTAGATGATCCTGCTTGGGCAGGAGGGTTGGACCAGATGATCTTTTGGGGTCGCTTCCAACTCCTGACATTCTGTGATTCTGTAATATATGATGGGAACTGTCACATTTTCTGTGATGCCAAAGAGCAAGGTTAGGTGTACACACTTTGCCAGCCAGTGCATATTGTGCAGCCCACGTTTCTTCTAATCACTGTGTGACAGTTTATTTCCCGTGTGTGTTATGTAGAGGAATGAAGTATTTAAAATACAGATATTGTCAAGTCTATAAAAGTGTGTTTAAAAGTCATTAGTCATTACTGTGATTCAACATGTGTGCTGCTACAGGGAAGGACATAAAGTCTGTGGAAAAATAAGTGGATTATGCTAAAAGGCTTTTTTCGAAATTGGAAATAAACTTGATAAGCTTCCAGAGCATAACTTTAAGTTCCTTAGTATGAATTTTTTTAACTGAGCTGTTGTATACAAGTTGTTCATACGGAATGCACAAGTGTCTTCTTAAAAGGGACTTAGATTGTTTGGGAGTTTTTGTTTTCTTCACAATGGTTTTGATGTTTTGCTGTCCCCACATAACTCAAATAATGAATATTCAGTATAAATGTCGGTGGGGCTCCATTGCTGTTTAAACATGAATGACAGCTTGAGATAATAAAGCTGTACTTAACTGACATTGTTAAAACTGACAAGAATGTTGTAAACAGAAGTGTCTTATAGGAGGGTACAGCTGTAGTTTTTGTGTGTTACAGACCCCATGGTTAACTCACTATTTAGTAATTTCTTCGTTTGCCTTCCCCTCCCCAAAAAGTAGTTGTGCATGTGTTTGGTTTCAAGCCTCTGTATTAACTGAAAAGTTAATAGATGAAGAAATTAGCAGAGTACTAAACTCACAGGCTAAAAGCAATGTGGTTTGCACTCCCAGCATCCAATGTCCCATTGCTTGTGGAGACAACGGCTGTAGAAGTTTGGCAGTGTTTTTTTCTCTTTCTTACTGTCCCTTGGTAGGGATGCCCATGGACTCCTTCAAGTTTGCTAGGCAAAGTGGCACTGATAAAATCTGCACTTGTCTTGCAGTTAGTTTCCAAAAATGTTACAGCCTTCTTTGAAGAGTCTAATTACTGGTAATGCCTAGAGTTTAGGTTAGCCCAGTCAGCCATTTGGAATGCTTCTTTGCTTAAAGTCCTTGGGCAATTGCAGAATTTGGTGTGGGGATTCTGATGGGAAAAGCGGTTCTACATACTGTTTGAGATCTGTTTTTAATGCTTTTTAAGAAACAAATACAAATCCATTTTTTATGTTTGTTTTTTTTTCTTAAAATCTTTTAGCACTTGTAGATCTGTGAACACACTAAACTCAGCAGTTCATACAGTCTGGCCTGTGGAAGGGAATGTTTTTAAGCTTTCAGTGGAGCAATACTGGGGAGATAGAAGTTGGAGAAAGTTGCCCAACTCCCCAGGCAGTATGTTAAAACTTCATTCCATTGCCTGGTGTTTCTTCCTGCCTTACCTGTCTGGATTCTGTACTCCTGACGAGTTGATTAATGGATCCACACACTGAAGTACACCTAATGAAGGGTCACTTGGAACCTGGTCTGAGGAACAACTATGCAAGGAGTGGTAGATTATTTTTCCCCCCCTACCCCAGCTGACATAAACTTTGAGAGAAATGTGTAAAATTTTACTCAACTCCACTGAATTCTTTTTAAGGCCTGTTATCTATATAAATGTAGATTTATAACTTCAGCCAGTGCTGTGGATGGTGTTCTACTACAGTGTGTAACTGGAGTAGTTGAGGCACCCTGTCTGTGTTGGAACACACAGCCTTGTGTGTATCTACATATTAGTATTGTTCAGAAGAGTAGTGAAACAATAGGAAGTTGTTTGCTATCAGGTTGGGCCACCATATTCCTCGTTATTCAAATGACACTTTTTTTAATCAGTGCTCAGTACTGTTAAAGAGTGGTGAGAAGTTGCTGTAACCAGTAAGAATGCTGGAATCCAAGCTACAGCTTTTGTCATCCAAAACTGAATTGTTATATAGTGTTGCTGATGAACAGTAATGTTTTGCTGCATTTATTTTTATCTTGAGAATTTGATGCAACTTTGAGTCAACTGGTGAAATAATCTTGAAGTTCTACCTCTGTTTTCTCCATATGAGGGGAGAAAACATTTTGCTATAAAGATCTATTCAGGCTTTCCTAAATGGTTTTATAGCTGAAACCATTGTTAAGGAAAGGCTGAATTCCAAAGGCTGTTGGTATTGCAGTGTAGACTCTGTGCTGAAAGCTGTATTCTTGCAGACGGTATCAAATCTTAATTCATGTTGTGTGCGGTCTGATTTCAGCATGGAGGTCGTGTCCTGGACTAATTAATATGCTGAAAGCATTACAGTATGTTCTTAGAACCCTTTATTTAAGGAGAACTTAGTAAACTATATTCTGTTTAATATAGATCACTGAAATATTTTTGATGTATTGCGGTCTCGCCCATCACAACAGTACAGCAAGCTGTGGGAAACGAGGGGGACTGACGGGTTTGCAGCTAGGTCTGGAATCTTGTGAAATGTGTCTGTGCTGCTGAGTCCCACGAGATGGGCTGAGCTGGCTGAAGTGTGTTGGTATTGAAAAGAGGCAATGCTGCTGGTTTTTTGGAGCATGCTGTGGTCTTTACATTACAACACGTGAACTGATTTAGCTCACAGCAGAAGACTGGCCTAAGAATAATTCCCCTCCGTGGATTAGACTGCACAGACTGAGGAGTTCTGTGAAAGCCAAAATCATTGCAGAGGAAAAGATGGGGAGCTTTTACCACTGTTAGCAGTGCTGAGGAGATAACTCCTTCAGCTAGTATTAGGCTGCTAGCAGTTCCTGAACAGAGTACTTCAAACTAATGGCTCAGAATGCATGTAGTGCTTGGCAAACAGCCAAGCTTCAGTCGTTAGGTCATCTGAGCAGGACCTGTGTCTGGGAAGACAGAGGTGTTAAATTCAGTTTGTGAGCTATACTGTGTCATTAATGTATGTGTTAAATACTAGAGTTTTCCACATTCATAAGACTCCTGGGTTGTGTACATTACCCTCTGTAGCATGACTCAAGCCAATTTCATTGTCTTTATCTCTGCCTGTCTGTTTTCCACGGGAATTTAAAATAAGAAATCAATTTCAGTTTTCAGGTTGCAGGACAGCAAATTCACTCTCTTCTAGCATTATGATCTGTCTTTACTAGTGTTGTTAGACTTCTGGGTCAAATGTCCTCTGTATCCTCTATGTCCCTACCACCATTCACAGAATGAGTGTTTACAGGTGAAAATTTCCCAGAAGCTGTATTTGCTGCTGGAGATCCGCAAATCTAGAAGCAAGATCTTTCCAAGGAGAGGGCAGACTTCTTGCACGCTCCTAGAAGTGTCTGATTTGAACATGGGGAAAGCAGTCAACTGTGATGCTCAGTGGTGTGCCAGACCTCATTTCTAGCCAGTGTTCCAGATAAAAAGACTAATAATTAGTAAGGTTTCTTGATAGTGTGTTACTTTTTAAAATGTGGTTTTGTAATTATATTAGATCATTTTCACTGAGCATTTGCTGTTTAATCCTGTGCAGCTATTTTAGGTTGGCATTTGTAGCTGAGATCTAATTATTATAGTAATTACAGTGGAATCCTTCTTAATTGACTACTCATGAGACTGACAGCAGTTGATTGACAGAAGTGATCTCTTTCTTTTTTTTCTCATTGTTTGAATATGAAGGAACAGCTAGAATAACAATAAAACAATTATCTCTACTGCATGGAAAGATTGAGGGCATTGAGAGATCTTGGCAGCCCCAGAAGGGAAGATCAACAGCCACGTGTTTTGGGTGAATCTTCAGATAGTTTAGATTCAGGTGAGAAGGTGCTTACCCTGTGTGCATACCTACTGGGAACCATAATGAAAAGATGGCTTACTGTTGCTTGTGGATGAGACAGGGGTGTAGGGATTATCTTCTGTCTTCCTCTGGACTCATCACAGGGGGAGAACAAGGTCCACCACTTCTGTCCTGTTTTGATCATATGTTTGCCACCACCAGATTTAAACTTGGTAACACATTTTATGGTATTCATGTGTTTGGGGTCAGGAGGGTAGAAGCTGCATGTATTCTTACCAACATAACTGCTGCCTTGCTGTTATCAAAGTTCAGGTCTATAAGCTGGTATTCAGTAAATGAACTTTGCTATCTCCAAGTTGAGGATCAGTGTAAGTCAGGGACTGGGTTTGTGTCAAAATACATGTTGAAGACCTTTATGCTCTACAGGGAGGTTAACATTGCCCTTATCAGTATGACTTCAGTCAGCTTTAGTGCTCTTCACTGGCAGTTACTTGAAAACGAGTACTGTAACAAGCTTGTCGGAATGTCTTTGTTGTTTTACATGTAGTAATGTGATTGGATATGTGTGTGTTGTAGTAAAGGGAAAAGTGTTTGGTATAACTACTTCTGTAATAAGCTGCAAAGCCTGTTGTTCAGGAAGAACTGAGTAATTTTGCTTTCAGTCATACTAGAAGCCACTAGACCCGCTTTCTGCCCTAAGGATAAGAAAAATGCAAAGGAAATCTTGTAGTATTTGTGAGCAGTTCATGTTGATCTAAGATAGTACTATGTTCTTGCTTATAGCATCATTGGTACTTGCCTATCCCTGGATGAGCCCTTTCTACTGCAGTAGCAGGTAATTACACACCCCATCACCACCTCCCAGAGTCCCACAGGAACACATTCCTGGTGCCTGAAATGGTTCAAGGGAGGGAGATGGAATAATGTGAATGAAGACTAACGCATAAACACCCCCCCCCATATCATCTTAAATTTTTGCGTACAGTTATCTGGGACCATTCTCCATGATCCTTTTAATCGTGGGTATAAATTGTCTGATGAGCAAGTTGCAGAACAAGTAAGATCATCACTGAGATCCTTGTATGACTGAGGCAGATGTATCATGTAGCTCAGTGAGCCAAGGAAATGGGTAGTTTGGGGAATAGTGTGCGTGCAGTAGGCTACAAGTGCCTCAGCAGAGACTTACTAAATGTTACAGGGTGCGTTAGTCTGAATAGTCCTGGTGTGCAGCTGTTTTGTCATCCAGTATACTTCCACCATGCTCCTGATGTGATAACCTAGGTGTAGGAACAGTGTTGTCCATGTGAATTTAGAGGCCAAAAAATCTTTATCTTCTAACCTGGAATCAGAGTGCTCTTGGCCCAGTTCATCACCTTGGGATGACACAATGAACAAATTATTTTTCCAGTTCCTGGTGTTTCCTTCTATTGCCTTTGTTATTGCGTGTTGTGTTAAAGATGAGCTTCAACTTTTTTTGATTATTCTTTGTGTTTAGGTTTTTTTCTGAAAGTTTTGGGTCACAGGTTGTTAGAAGGTAAAACACATTAAAAAAATCTGAGTTTGTATGCTTGTGTGTCCTTGATTCTCTCAGCTGTGACTTGTTTTAGTTTAACTGTTGTGAAACTAACACCACATGACAACAGCCCACTGAAAGTTGTATCTTAGTTCTTGTACATAAATGTTACAGTGTGAGCTGGGCTGTGAAATGGTAATTTGCAAGGGATGGATGCGAAGAGGATTCTCCTCAGTCATACTGATGTAAATCATAAGGTCTGTGGAGACTAGTGGATGGGCAGTGGTTTGACATGGAGACCAGTATTATTAGTATGTCCTCTTGTACAGTTTTTGTATTTGAGGCAAATATGTAGTTATGATATGCACAGATGTGAACTGCAGTGTGTCCTTTTTATAAATACCAGTAGTTTGAAAAACTCCTTCCACTTGCTGTGTGTGGCTTCCTCAACCGCTCCATACTCTGCTGAACCCAACAGAGAGAGCACTCCCTTCTTAGGGTAGTTTTTGAGAATTTGGAGACTTTTTGCCCTGCTCCCGTGCACTGGACTTTAGAGTTGGCTGTTTTGGTCGTTTCCATAAATGATTATTATGTTTAAGAGTTCTGGAATAATTTGAAGAAACATGCAGTCAAGCGTTTCTTTCACTCTCAAGAAGATGCTCTCATTGCTACTGCTGTGATGTGTTTTTCAGTTTACTTTCTAAAACAGTAATTAATATGCATTCTGGTTTGTTCAACTGTTAACGACAGGGTTTTGTCACGTCGTCTTTCGGTGCCTTGTATTGTGGTTATCTTGCTTGGGATATAGTCTCCAAGGTGTGCTGCAGAGTAAATACTTGGTTAAATCTCAGTGCTCTGTCAGGGCCAGCTTTTCTTTGAGAGGCTCTAACTTAACTTGAAATCCATGTCATGTTGCCAAAACCATACCAAACATTAGCAAAATGTCAAAGGAGGCAAATAGTGCTTTCAGTTGCTGCATTTCTGCTTGCAGGCAAGACTTGTAGTCAGGTTGAATCACAAACACACTATCCTTTTGTGTTGTAATTATTGTAATTTAGTTCTTTTTAATACAGTGTACTAGAAATGTAACTAGTCTGCAAGTACTAAATTTATTACAAAAAATTACACCCGTATCCCTTACATTTATCGTTTGAGAGAGGTCCTGTTGAACTGAGCAAAGGTTCCAACTCCTTCAGGCTGCAGTGAGAGCTTCTGCTCTGTTCAGCTTTCCCTAGTGCTTACTGCTTAAGGTGATCTTTTCACTGTGATCTCTTGAACACACATGACAATACTGATGCAATGACAGCAAATGCAAACTACTTTTCTGGACAGGAGTATAATGGGATGAATAGGTGTAGTTCCTGGTGAAGGTGTATTACTCGCTGGGTGTTGCAAAAAGCACTGGAGAGCTAGTCTCTTCCTCAGACACCCTTAGTTGCTGGGCTGAGCTGTTGCTGTATCGCTTTGACTGAGTGTTTGACCACACAATGAGCCAGTGTAGGAAGCTAAACGAAAATTAACTGAGGGGAGAGGAGCAAGCAGAGCTTTAGGTTTTGGATTAACTTTTTTGACAGCTTTAAACACACATTTGGATGAGTGTTAGTACATGATCGAAGGAATGAGGTTTGAGGAACAGTGCCAGCGTTCTGAAAGTACTGGATCAAATTGCATCACAGCACAACCAACTTCCCAAGGTTGTGCTTCTGTGAACTTTTCTGTTGGGCAGGGAAAGCAATGGAAAAGGGAAGCCTTTCTGGATATAAGCCTCACTAATAGTTTGGAAATAGTTTATTCTCGATGAACTGCTTTCCACTTGTAGCCATTGAACATAATTAAACATGCACTTTGAGATGCAGGGTATGTGTAAAACGTCCAGGAGAGGCACGTTAAGAGAGGGAACAAAGTGCTAAGGCCTCTGCATTCTTCAGTGTTTTGGAATGAGTTTTTGTAAGGCATCTGCAGGCATTCCAGTGTAGTTTCAATAAGGGGCATGCCTTAACACAGAAATCTTAATGCACTGAAGGTGGAAACTGATAAATAGGAACAAGTATTATATGAAAATTGATTTTTACATTAAAGTTTTATTTTGAAAGGAGAAACAAGATTAGATCCATCTAGCAGTGAAAGCACAGAATCAGTATTTTCTGTAAAAACTTGCAGTAAGAGGAAACTTCTCATTTGATACCGAGATGGTTGAGATTTTTATCTGCTATAGCTTTTCATGAGTTGTCTTTTTTTTTCTTTCCTGATGCTCATTTTTAAAAGGTGTTTTTTAATGTAGTGATGCAGCTAAGTCAGTTTAATGACCAGCTGCTACCAAAGAGAATCATCTTTCTTCCTCCCTTTCCTCACTGCTGCCTCTTACCTGCCCCAGCAGTTCAAGGAGTTAATTTGTGAGAAGACTAATTGTTTCTAATTGTTTTCAGGGGAAGTAAGAGTAGGCAAATTGCCTTTGGGGGTTTGGTTTCCCTAAGCTGTCATCATAGGTTCAGTGTGGCATAAGGTAGTTGTAATATGGAGAATGGCAGCAAGGGGCACAAGGCTGCTCCTTGTGATGGAAGCTGTTAGATGAGTTGCTTTCTGACATGACAAATTACAGCTTTTGACCCTGACTAATCCACCTAAATTCATGCTAGGAATTTGAAGAAATGGTCTGAAATAATTTTATAGCCACTTGAGAGCTGCTCAGGAGCAGATGATGTTCCCTAGACAAATAGGAACAGGCACTGTAACCGTTTCTTTAAACGGGGCGGGGGGGGAGTGTGAACCAAACAAAAAAACTGCATAAAACCCACCAAAAAACCCAACCCCAATACCCCTAAACCAAAACCCCATAAACACCTGTTGAGAAGGTGGGAGCTACAGGGTTACAAACAGGCTATATGAGCAGTAGTTCCTGAAGGAATATGTATAATGTAAATTATTTGGCCCAAGTAGTCACCTGAAAGGTACCAATCTTTTTGTGGAAAAACTAAAGTGATTGGTTTTGGTGGGGTTGGGAGGGGGGGATGGATGGTGGTGTCTGGGTATTTTTGTGTGGGTTTGGGGGTTGTGTGGGTTTGTTTGTTTTGTTTTGTTTTTATTCAAGAACAGACCCTGGTTAATCCAGCCTCGCTGCTTTCTGTGGCAGGACAAGGAGCCTGGTGGGTAGTTATGAATTGACATTTTATAAAAGTCTCTTTGATACTGCTCTGTTGTGCAGTAAATGGAAACAATAATATAGGAACTGGTGTGTAGTAGAAGTATATGTGACTGGAAAACTGTCTCAGGGAAAAGATCTGTTACATTTACGTGGACTACAGCATTTACATGAATGTTAGCCAGCATTTTTGTTTAGGATTTGGAATTCAAAGTAATTCTGGCAAACTGAGAAAACCACTGTATTTTTAAATGTAAGTTTGTGGCTTTAGATGAATGAGGTGTTGCTTTGTGTGGGAGTGATCAGCTGTGCAGCGCAGAATGACTGCAGAATAAAAACTGTAAGCTCTAGTAGGTTAGTTAATTGTGTAGGTATTTAACATTTTTCCAGGTTTTAAAATTAGTGTTTCCAGAGTTACCAATCACATTGTATGTATTATCATGAGAGAGATGTGCTGAGCTACCAGGTAAGATGTTGAAGTTGGAGGAAAAGCCACTGCTGTTGATTTCCGTCCAGATAAATGAGAACTTGGTGCATGTAGAGAGTAAGTTGTCTATTTGTTTTCTTTTTAGTGGAGTGTCTCTTGTGATGCATAAATCTGCTGTAAACAACAGATTAGTTTACCTGTTGCAGTAGGACAACTTTTATCCAGTTGCTTTCAAAATATGTGGCTCCACTAACACTCTGTTCAAGTACTGAATATTTTTGTAGTTGAGCTGGGTGTTGGGCAAAACGATGATTTATGCTTCTGTTTCAAGACTGTGATTAAGGTTTTTTTTTTAATACTTCTTACTGAAGCTAAGAAATTCATATGGGCTGCTGTTAGTAACCAGCAGTACTCATTTCCTTATCAGTGAAGTGGAAATGTTAGTTTAGTGCTCTTCCCTGAAAAAAAAAGAAAACACCACATTTTTGTGTGTTTTTAAACACATTGGGATAAATGCACCAGGAATCCTTCGTTTGATTGTAAAACCAGTATGTCTTTGCTGTTACATAGTAATAGCCAAAGGTTTTGGAGTATTTGGCATAGAATCCTACTGTATTTTAGACAATAAAACCTAATACTATGTTCTGCAACAGATGTAACTGTTGAGAAAAAAGTTCGGAAGAATTGTTTCTCTTTACAAAAATTTGAGATGTACAGCAGCAGTGCTTCACTAAAAGGTGGGAAGGAAATAAACTTTGTGCTATACTCAAGAAATTCCACCTACCATGTCTCCTAGGTGACATTACTGGCTTAAGAAATGCTGGAGTCCTGTGAATTTTACTCCCAACTGTATGTCTTATTCTCACAGTTGTCTTTTGTGAAGAAACTTTAAAATAGGGAAAGTGTATGACAAAAAAAAGTCTTTGCTGCTTGTTTGAAGGTAAAGACAGGCTAAATTCCTAGGAATTCTTGCAGCAGAATAGAAGAGAGAAGTTTGAGACTGTGCTAACCCCAGTTTACAATGAAGACTGTCATTTTCTGGAGGCTCTGTTTCTACAGCTTCAACAGATGTTGATTGCCTTTATACGGAAGAAGGGGTAAATTGAAGTCAGACAAGGATCTAATAAGATCATACAGACGAACACTAGGCTTTTATTCTCATTTCAAGTATTTCTACAATCTGTTTTATGGTATCAATGATAGCTGTATTAGCACAGCTGGTGAAACACTGGTTTACTGAGCACCTAGGAAGGGATAGTAAAGGAACTTCGAAACCAGCTTTGGTTCTGGGGGGGGAATCCTGTGTTACATTGTCAGTAAACCATGCACTTACACGTCTTGCTGTGTGGGTTTTTGTTGGTAACTCTGTATGAACTCGGTTGATACCATATTACTGTCTTGACAGCACACTGGAAGAATGAAATGCATCTGAATAGTAGTATTGAAAAGAATGTAGAATGTTACTACAACCCAGCAGTGACAAGTAATGTAATTGAGGCTTGAGAAACAGTTGCAGATGTCTAAAAGTTTAATTTAACTTGCCTGCATGCTTTAGTTCAATAAACTTTATTTGATGGATTAGGAGGGAAAAAGGATTATGCTGAAAAGAGATGGAGTAAATGTGAATGCCTTTAGGAATCATTCTCTGTCTAGGTAAAAATAGTTGCTTTTGTTCTTAATAGGAGATGATGATAGGCCTCCTTTCTTGTTTTCTGACATCACTGGCAATAAATGGCTGTAGCAAATACAGAATAATACCAGAGTGAATATCTGCAGCTACTTGTTATAATCCGTATACTTAATCGATCTTAAATGTCTCTCTAGAAAGATGTAAAGATGTACTTGCATAGCTCGGTACGCCAAGAACATGCAGCTAGACTTACTGAGTTTAGTAATTGAAGTGTTGTGTGTATTTGTGTAAGAGGGAGAGCTCCACCTCCTGGAAAAACCTTCTAGTTCATGGAATGCATTTTAAGTCGGGATGCAGTAGTGATCTCTTATGTCTGTTTGCAGGGATTTGGGATGAGAACATTTGCAAAGAAATACACTTGCTGCAACTTTCAAAGTTTGAGCTCTGAAAGTATTTTCTCAGATTTTTATCTTGACCTTTTTGTTTATAGGAACATCATCTCCAGCGGGCTATCTCAGCACAACAAGTATATGGAGAGAAGAGGGATAACATGGTTATACCAGTTCCAGAAGCAGAAAGTAATATTGCATACTATGAATCCATATATCCTGGAGAATTTAAAATGCCAAAGCAGCTGATTCACATACAGCGTAAGTACAGTAACTCGTTGATTGAATTGAAGTCTATGCAGAGAACTTTTATTTTTCTAGAAGTTCAGGAGACTGCACCTAAATGTCTGTTGAGCTTGCATGGAGACTTACTGCCAAGAATTAACTTTTTCCAACGTGTGAAGGAGTACCACTTGTTACTGAAGAGCTGTGTTTTAGTTCTTGATCAAGAAGTAGATAGAAGTCCTTGAGTCTGTGCCTCTGAGCTAACACTTTGAGATTGCTAGAATTAAAGGCCTGCTTCTGCCCTCTGTAACACTCAGTAGTTACAGCATGCAGGGAATTTCAGGTTTGCTAGCAGGAACAAACACAGATCTACTAAAGCTGAGAATATATAATACATAGTTAAGAAACAGCACTTACTCCCCGAAGTTTAATCAAGATAAAACGACACTAGAGCAGAGCAGGAAGTAGAGAAGAAATGGCGGTAGTAGTAGTAGTATTCGCTTATGTCTGGATGGAAGTATTCTACATCTAAAAATAGGTGTGTTTTGATATCACTGATGACTTGCAAATGTGTTGAGATTTTGTTGTTGTTGTAAGATAGCGGCTATTTTGTATGTGTGCACCACATTACTTTGGATAACTTTTGAAAACATTTTAAAAAAGATAATGTATAAACCTACATAACAAAATGTTGCAGAATTCTACTGCATGTTGTAAGCAGTAGAATTTAAAAAGTAGTATCTCTGCTGTGTAAATGGATCTCTCATGCATTAATCAACTTCAGTTAAATGTTAGCCTTACATATCAGTCCAAACTTCAATGATGGCTAAAATATTAAATCATAAAATAGCTTAGGTTGGAAGGGACCTTTCAAGGTCACGTAGTCCAAACACCCTGCAATGAGCAGTGACAGCTTCCACTAGATCAGGTAGGTGTTGGTTTGCTTCTAAGCAAATGAAGAGACTAATACTAGCAGTCTTCCATGCTGATATCAAAGTCACACTTTTTCATTCTTCTTTTCTGGTCTAACAGCTAGAGTAGTGATGTTCAGCTGTGATGTATTCTGTTTGTTAAAAGCAAGTGATGCTTTTCACAGTGCGTTTGCAAATGTACACTTGGGAAGAAAATTTCATGTATCATGAACTTGAATGAGGCATAAGAACTATGGAGGTCTTGTTTTGAATGCAGAATGCTGTATTTTCGTAGGATGCTATGGCAAAAAGAACAGTTGTGTTCTGTAGAAATTTAAAGACGTATTGCTGCATAAAGTAGCCAGTGCTGGGCCGGCCAGTTGAGTCTGACTCATTTGTGTAACAGAAATTATTGATGAGAAAGTGCATATGGTCATTGTAATACAGTCTGCACTTTTGTAGAATTATCTTGAAAATAAATTTGGGCTGTAGTCTGAACTTTTGATAATACAGTTGTAAAACTGCAGAATACTAGACCACTGAAAATTTTTACCAATCCAAAATCTTCTTAATAAAAGCAGTGAGTAGAAAGTTGCTTGCTGATTTGACCACTAGTAAGTTTTCATTGGTTAACAAAAGCATAGTCTAATAGATACCAACTTCTGTTTCTATCAAGGAAAATGTAGCTATAACTTCAGAGTAGCATTACTGCAACATATTTAAATAACTTTTGTTTTCAGAAGAATCTGGTGTGTACTTCAGATACTATTAGAACAAAACATTTCTGTAGTAAAAGTAACTTTGACTTTCACTGTATCTTTCAGCTTTTAGTTTGGATGCTGAGCAGCCGGATTATGACTTGGACTCAGAAGATGAGATCTTCGTGAATAAGTTGAAGAAAAGGATGGACATCTCTCCTTTGCAATTTGAGGAGATGATAGACAGACTTGAAAAGGGCAGCGGTCAGCAGGTACAATGGTGCTTTGAATAAAGAATTTGAAATACTCTGTATGTTGCTATATGAAAGTGACATGCTGGGTTTTACATTTAGCCAGTCAGCCTGCAGGAGGCCAAGCTGTTGCTGAAGGAAGATGATGAATTGATCAGAGAAGTGTATGAGTACTGGATTAAAAAGAGGAAAAACTGTCGAGGTCCCTCTCTTATCCCAGCAGTGAAACAAGAGAAGCGAGATGGTTCCAGCACAAATGATCCGTATGTTGCTTTTAGAAGACGAACGGAAAAGATGCAGACACGAAAAGTAAGTAGATCAGTACTTCCCTTTGCTTGCTTTCTCTTCCTTCTCACCCTCTCAAAAAGTAGCTTATATAAAGAAACAGTCCTGCTATGTAGTATAAAACAGTAAAAGTTGGGCTGTTATTTAGTTTTAATTTATGAGGGTTAAAAACATAGAAGCTACTTTAGAACAGCAGTTAAATGAAAGTTTGGGTTGTGCTTTTTCTTTTAATAAATCTACTGCTAAACTTAATTTTGGTAAGGTGTAGCTCATTGATAACGTGCACATGCTTCTCTTTGTATTAACATCAGATTTTTTAATATGCATTTAGAATTCAGTTAATTTAAATGATGTGGGGAAACATATACACTGTGTATCTACAGAATCGAAAAAATGATGAAGCATCTTATGAGAAGATGCTTAAACTGCGTCGAGATCTGAGTCGTGCAGTAACAATCCTGGAGATGATAAAGAGGAGAGAAAAAAGCAAGAGAGAGTTGCTGCATTTAACACTGGAAATTATGGAAAAGAGGTAATCTTTATTGAAAATTTGCTGCAGAAGCTTTGGAAACTACGTTGTATTTCAATTTCCATCGGTACTCGAAACAGTGGGGGATTTTTAGAATGACACACTCACCTTTCTAAGAGCATGTTTTTCATGTATTGCTATGGAGAGCAAAACAAATGTTAGGAAGTTGCTTATTACAGAAAAGTAGCCTGTCACACTAATCTACATTGTTTTGTTACATGTGTACATGTATTCAGTTGTATTTATTATACGGGAAGAGAGATCACAGTTTCAGGCAAACTCATTTGGGAGTTTGTGTCAAACTTAAATATATAGTTTAAAGAACTCCCTTCTAATTTTGAGGCTATTTCCAGTCATTACCGTTCTTGGGTTTTTTCATTACCACTACTTGTTTCTGCAAAGTGTAATCTAATGCCCTCTTGAGGAAAACAAATAAGCATTTTGCACAGTGTAAAGTGTTGTTCTGTGAGTCATTTTCAGCTAGTGCTGCTTTTGAGATCCTGTTTTAGCTGTGCTGAAAACCAAATGCTCTGTTCTGTCAACTGTCACTTTTCCAATCAGCTGAGAAATACATATGCAGGGTGGAGTTGTTCCTGAAGTTGATACTTAAAATCTGAATAGACTTCTGTATCTTAGGCGTCTCTTTATGAAAACAAATATTTTCAGTTGGTATTTTAAAGCTCTAAAACTAACTTCTGAGCCTGGCCACCTAGAGAGACAAGTTGAATATCTCTGCTTGGGGCACTTCTTACAAGTACTGACCATTATCAATAGAACTAGAGGGAAGAGAAGTCTCAAAGATCTTTCCAGTAGCTTTTCTAGAAAAGTAAGCTGCTGAATAGAAGAAAGACTCTATGCCCCCCACAGAGTGGGAAACTGCACTTCATCTCCACACTTTTCACTGCACTTGAAATGTAATGTTCATGGATCTGCTGGTTTAAAACATATTCCATACCACATAAGAGGGAAGACTGATGAATAAGGCACTCTGCCTCACTGTTTAAAACTGTTTGGGGGTTAATTGTCAAACTTTTTTTTAATGGTGCTGGTTCCCAGGCAATGGGGGGTGGGCAGACCCTCACATTCTAGTTTCTGCTGCTTCCCTTTGCATTTTCTTATGGTGATGTTTTATAGGGTTTACAGAGTACTTACCCTTTTATTTTGTAAGTATTAGTTGTAATGGCATTTTCGTGTTACTATTCCCTTCTCTAGAATAGTGCTTTCTGTACCTCTTCAGGTTGTCATCCTGAATATCCTCTTACCCCAAGCTGCAGATGTTAATCTGAGTTGCCCTGTGTTGCTCTGTTGGTTTGTTTGGGTTTTTTTTTAATCAGACATACATTGTAAAATTGCCAACAAATTCAAATCAATAATTCTGATTTCAGGTATAATCTGGGTGACTACAGTGGCGAGATTATGTCTGAGGTCATGGCGCAGCGGCAGCCAATTAAACCTACCTATGCTATTCCTATCATTCCTGTGACTAACAGCGGTCCTTTTAAACACCAAGAGACTATGGAACTGAAAGAATTTAAAGTTAAGGTAATGTCAGTAACAGAGGTACTAGTTCATGCTGTTAGCTGTGCAAAATGCAGCATTTTAGGACAGGAGGAGAGCGGAAGCATGTTGAAACTGGAAATAGACAAAGCTGCAAGTTAAAATGCTTTGCTTTGCTAAAGGTCTGGTAACATATAGGCCACTGGCTTTCCTCAAGACAGAAGAAAAAGGTAGTATAGATGAACAGTGTTGGTTAGGACATAAAACATGTTTTTATTCTGGGGATACAAATATTTTTCTATAACACTGTCCATAGAATTAAGATAGCCTGAACAAGACTGGTTTTGCCTAAATTCTTGACAAAGATAAGACTAGTAAGGTAAATGCCATGTCTTGTTATAAATTCATGTAGTTATTTTAGTCTGGAGGGTGGTTGTTTTGTGGGTGGTTTTTTTTTTAGTATGATCCACTGATATTCCCAGCATGCTGTATACCTTTGCCTGGTTTTATTTTTAAGTAAACTAGCAATCTTCATTTAGGAAGCTTACCAGCATTTTTCCTACAGACTTGAATTTTGTGTAATACAAAGCATAGCTACAGTGCCAACATCTGAGCATATTAAATAGGTCAGGTAACTCAGGAGAAGTGCTGAGGTATAATTTAAATCTTGAAGACTTAGTTTAACTGAGGAATGTCCAAAGGCTGTTCTGAATCTGACAAGGTGGCTTGAATCAGTGAGTAACTTCCATAGACAGCGGAGCATTGTAATGGAGATTAACAGAGTATACTTACCCAACTCGTGCAGTATCTCAAGCAGTGAGGAATCTTGAGAAATGCATTTAAACACATTTTCCCATATTATGCAAATTTCATTTTGAAAGGTTTTTCTGAGAGTCTTGAGTATCTTTAAAAGTCTTGACTTGCGTTGTTTGGTGCTTGTTAATTCTCTATTGTGGTGCAAATGCCTATTAACTTAAAATGTTAGATAATGGAAATGGTGTATCATGTAGGTAGACCACTCTATATATTTTAGTCTACTTCTCTAAAGTAGTACTGTTACCTTAACCACTAGGATTTTATCTAGAATGGATCGATCAATCACTGCCTGATTTTTACTGTGTATGTTAAACCTTTTGACTGGAAATGTTAGTCACTAAATGACTGCTTGTATTGCTATCAAGATGGTGAGGAGGTAATTTCACTTTTTAGCTTGCTTACTACAAATGGGCTTTCTAAAAGTCTAGTTTTAATCCAATGGGCTTGAGGGTCATTTTTACACTGCCTTATTTTTTTCTTGCAGCAAGATAAACCTGATGTTATTAGACCCAAAAGAAAGTATGAGAAGAAGCCAAAAGTCTTACCTTCATCTGCTGCTGCTACTCCTCAACAGACAAGTCCTGCTGCACTGCCAGTCTTCAATGCTAAAGACTTGAATCAGTATGATTTCCCTAGTTCGGATGAGGAACCACTCTCCCAGGTAGGACCTCTGGAATTCTCTGCTGCTCTTGAGGAGAGGTTAGAAGTAAAACTCAAAAATTTACTAATGTGTATTCTCATACATCCCCCTGTCCCATCTTCAAAAGGTTTTGTCTGGTTCTTCGGAAGCTGAGGAAGAAAATGATCCCGATGGTCCTTTTGCCTTCCGTAGGAAAGCAGGCTGTCAGTACTATGCTGTAAGTAGAACTGCCCTATGTATCATAAAAGAGTGTATCACTGGAAAAACATCTTGTGTTTAATTGTGTAAAATTATTTTTAAGCCTCATTTAGACCAACCTGGCAACTGGCCATGGAGTAGCCCTAATGAGGGAAGATTAGGAGATGTGCGTTACAGATACTGCTTAACCACCCTCACTGTACCCCAGAGGTGTATTGGGTTTGCACGAAGACGAGTCGGCCGTGGTGGAAGGTAAGTGCTGGATAATTGATGCTGGTTTTGAAAACAGTATATTTCAAAAAAATCAACCAAACAAAAAAATGAGTAAGGTATCTTTTAAACAAGCAAAGTTAGAAAAACAACAAAAAAAAAACCCACAAAACCCAGAAAAACACCAAAACCCCACCCAGAAAACAAACCTGTGTTTGAGATATCAGGGGGCTTGATACAAATTATACCAGTTACCTAATTTCTATTTATTTTTCAGTAGAGGAAGCCACTTTAACAGTGTTTTCTTAAATGTTTCTAGAGGGTTTTTTATTGCTGGCATTCCTATATTCTGAGGTGAAGACAAAAGGTTTCTGTTGTAACTGATGGTTTTATTTTAAATTATTTGCATAGTTGCCTTAAATAGTAATATTTTAAAATAGCAAAAATCACATTTTTAGAAAATACTTTTACAAGTATGGACTGTGTTTAGTGATGTACCAGTTCTAGAGGAGAATTTTTAGAGGAATTCTTCCAAGTGACAATAACTTTAAAATTTCAAACATTGTCAAAAATACCACGGAATTGAGGACTGGCTTTGGATTTTTTGCTTCTAAGCATCTTTATAAAAAACAATTAGTAATTTCTTCAGTGTAGAATTGCTGTTTCTTAAATATTTGTCTTAAAGAAAATGGTGCATTGGCATTTTAAAAGATAGTCAGAACATGATTTGGCTTTCAGATTAATGCTAAGAACCTCTTTACATATTAGCAAGTCAGATTGACAAATAGGCAAAATTAAAATGAGGGCTGAAGGCACTCATTGGGGTTTTGCAAGGCGATTTGGATGTTAGCGTGGCATCCCCGTTTTATTAGGATGTGTGTGGATGCATTCAGCATTATTAGGAGTAAGGCTTTTGAACCAAAGTTATTTAGGAGGGCATTTGAATTGGTTTTTACTTACGTAAGCAATTTTATTCTCTATGGGTTTTTTCTTTGCATTGTGGAATGTTATCTTCAGCCTGATTGGGGGGCGGAGGGAAAGGGAAAAAAAAACCCAAACCAAAACCAAGAAAAATAACCAAAACTTGTTATAGTGTCTTAATATATACATGACAATATACATCAGCTGTATAAACCAGTAAAAGCTAGAATATTTTACAGTAAGTTTAGGTTTCTCTTCACATGTGTAAGCCATGCATTCCATGTATGTTTTGGGGAGAGGTTACTTTTCCTAGAACAGCTTTGTGTAGCTGCTTTTACTTCTATTCTTCTGTCTGTTGCCAAGCACACATGGCAGGTGGGTGACTTCCTTGGTATTTTCTTGCCAGTGTGTAATTCTGCATTTTTTTTCCTGTTTTTAGGGTGCTACTAGACAGAGCGCATTCGGACTACGATAATACATTTCATCAGCTGGATTTAGAAATGCTTTCCTCATCACAACACTCTTCAATCAGTCAATTTGCCAATACCTCAGAAACAAATACCTCGGACAAATCTTTCTCGAAAGACCTCAGTCAGATATTAGTCAATATCAAATCATGTAGATGGCGGCATTTTAGGCCTCGGACACCATCCCTACATGACAATGACAATGACGAACTCTCCTGTAGGAAATTATACAGGGGTATAAATCGAACAGGCACAGCACAACCTGGGACCCAGACATGCAGTACCTCTATACAAAGTAAAAGTAGCAGTGGTTCAGCACATTTTGGTATGTTTATTTTGACAAACTTGCTTCTAGAAACTTTAAACTTGGCTCAGAAAATCTGCATTATCATTAGGTCATCCGTACTTTACATTATGGTCCATTTCAATCGTAACAGCCTGTCTTCTATCTCTTTATATGCTACGTAGAACATTTATTTGTATTTATTGCTATCAGTAGTATACTGTTTATTTATGCAAATGCTACCTTGGTATGTTATTATGATTATAGAAATACAAATGTTTAGAAACTAGTATTGGATGGAGTTTAACTTGGCTCCAAAGATCTGGATTTTCCTAATCCATAATACATTGATTGACATGTTGATATAACCATTACATTCAAAATTTTTTCTAGTAAAAGGTGTGGTGTTGGGAGCTGGCTAGTTAAAATGTCTGCATTTAAATTTCTAGCACGTTAACATTTTTTTTTTAATTTGAACTTTCAGTAAATGCCATTTCCCATCTAAATATTCACCCCACCTCCACTGATGGATATGCTCATGTTTGGCAAAATTCTTGACTAATCACCTGTACATCTTCTCAGGAAGAGGCAGTTTACGTTTTACAGAACCTGAACTCTTAAAATCTGATACAGTGATATTTGGGGTTTAATTGGAATACTATTGTATAGTATCTCTCTTTACACTGGAAGATGGGGTTATACAGTTAAAATGTAACTTAAATTTTTTATTTTGATTAGTCAGTACCTTTAATGTAATCTTTTTCTAAAAGTAAAGTGATACAGTTTTTTCTCCAAAGAACTAAGTAAAAGTTATTTGGTAAGGAGGCTCTAGAATCTTGTTTTCCTCATGTTGAATTACAGCTGTGGAAATAAATCAGAAAATCTGGATACTGTAGGAATTGTGTGGAGAGGCCAAGTAAACTCCCCAGATTGTGGGATGTTTTGGAGATTTGATCAAAGAAAATTACTCTGGTGTCAGATAACTTTAATCCTCCTGTTTCCCAATATATTTTGTACCTTTTGTCTCTGTACCACCTGTTTCTTAGGAAAATTTTTCTTCTTTGCATGTTTAGGCTTTGTGGGCAGCTTTGTTAGCTGCTGCTTCTCAGTTTCAACCCAGTGCAGGTCCTTGCCCTCATCCCCCATTCTTTTCTCTTTTATGTCTCATCTTGCTGGAATTGAATTATGGCTGAAACTGGTGGTGGTTCTGGTTTGTAATCGAAGTACAGCTTTTGATAATTCAGTTCTGCCCCTCCGGTGGTTCAAATCAGAAAACCAGCTCTGGAGGGGAGCAGTACCTGTCTAATGGTCAGCCTGAACTGATTAAAATATAAGTCAGGTTACTAGTGTGAAAACAAAACTAATGTGTGATGGGTAAATTATAAATACATTATAAAGTAGTAATGACATTACATCTGAAAATCATTTAGACTTGAAAAATTCATTGTATACATGGAGTTTAAAGCATACTTGTTGGTGTGTGTATATAATTACATACATTGATACACACACACGTACACTGTAGGATCTTTTTTCCTTAAATAGATGATTAAGATATTCATCTACATCCATTTAGGAATTAAATGCAATTGTTACTTATGGTGATGCATTCAGTATCAAGTTTTAATTGTGAGTTGTGTTTTTGAAGCCTGTGGGAAAGTAATAAGTAACTGTAAATGCTTAGCTTATTACATTCACTTGTGCTTGGAATTCTGTGCAGGTAGTTTCTCATCTGTAAAATATTTCAGTTAGTATTCCAAGTTTTTTCAAATTTACGTGTGAAATTGAGATTTATATTTTTATGGTTTGATAAAGGAATTAAATACTCTGTGCAAAATATCACTGTGTCTGAATTCACAGGCATGTGTTAAAATAGTTACTGCAATTGTTGGGGGGTATCACCCCCCAAATATAATATTATCAGGTAGACTGTAGCTATATAATTATTTGTAATCTTAATTGGGATTCTTGGAGCACTGGAGGTGTATACAAGTTGCTTGTGTGTGTGGTGTCTTTAGGGGTAGGTGTTTGAAAGGAGTATGTAGTCTAGTTCATCTTGGTGCCATCTTTTTCAGTTACTTCAAGGATTCTTTTATATGCATTGTTTGCACAGAGTACAGGTGTTTTATGTATGTGATTGACTTCTTCAGAAGTGCAGGCCAGTTGGGGCTGCAGCTGCTGCAGTGTGTCATCTTACTTTCTGTAGCAAATACCATAATAGGGTACCTCACAACCCTACTGAAGTCTTTTCTAATTAGACTGCAGATTACAATCTTGTGTTCCTGTACCTCCCTCTTGTCTTTCCTTAGAGCTGGGAGCTTGTTGTGGATGTGGATTTTTATTTTTTGTTAGGATTGTTTCTCTCTGCCTTTTAGATTTTTGAAGTTGTAGTTGGTCTTTTTACCAGAAAATACTAATGCATCTCTGTTTAAAAATCCTTAAATCCTACTGTTGCCACTGTGAGTTGTGATCAAACTATATTGCTTGTCTTTTTGACAAAGCTCATCTTGAGTTTAAGTAGTGTGCAGCAGAGGTAGTCATGTTGCTGTGTTCATTGTGCGCCATGTTAAGCTTGGTCTGTTTTGTATTAAAGAAGCTCAGAGAATTCTTGACTTTTTTTTTCCATCTTGAATGATCCAGCAACATGCTGGTGACATGGAAAAACAGCTGTGAAAAACCTTGCTATTCAAGTCTATTGCATGAGGTCGAGATGGTTATTCAGAGGACATGTGATAAAAGCTGTGCTGTTGTGTACCATTCTCTGGCTACCTGAAGCATTGGGGTTTGTCCTGAAAATTGGAGAGAGATTACCCCAAAGTGCCAAGCATTTTATAAACATTTTTAAGTGCCTTAAACCCTGAAGAATTGCAAGTGGTTCTAGTCCTGGCTTTCAGAGTGGAAGATAGAGTTGTTTCATTGAGAGAGGATGTGTAAACTGACTTGCAATGGATTTGGTGTGATAAGAGGATAGACTTCGGCAGCAGGATCAGGTTGCCAAGAAAATCAGCATCCCTTCTGAGGAGGGTGGTTCCCTTCCATCTTACTGAAGAGTTACGAAAAAGAATCCTTTTCCCTCTTGCAAAAAGAACCGATTTGAGGATCTCGAGGCGTATGTTACACAGAACACGACAAAAAAGCAGCCAAGAGCATAAAGTCACGATTCTTCAGTGGGGCAGCTATTCACTGATAAAATGCAACAAGATTACTTCCAAAAAGGAGCTGTATTGCTGACAATCTCATCGAGTTTTTGAATCATAATCTTTGGAGATAGAGTTTCTGTCTTATGCCTGGAGTGTACAGTAGTCATGAATATTCAACTGAATGAAGCATTTGTGTCCCAGGAATTTAGTCTTCCTAGCTAAATTTTATTTAGTTCTCCCAAGCAAACAGTATCTTCAAACTGCATCACATGTTAGAAAGACTGCTTTCTGCTGAATGTTACATTCATATTTTTGAATGCTTGCATCTAATAAGCTAAAGTTTGAGATATTTGTAGTTGCACAGCATGTGTGATTCTGTTGCAGCCTCACGTTTAGGAGGCAGACCAGACATACCAGTTCACTAGTGAAAGATTTGAACACTGGTTTCCAGGCCTCACAGTAAGACCAGGCAACTGCCTTGCATTCTGTTCTTATCTGCATCCTTTATCCAGAAGCTTGGGTCAGAAAGAAAGTCTTTAGGCTGTCAAGAGAAACTAGCACGTAACTAGAATCTACTCACTAAATTTGTAATGATTTCATATGAAGCTTAAGTTTTCCAGCAGACATGTTACTGAAAATTCTTAGATACAGTATTTGGTTGGGATTGTAGACCTTAATGTGTATGGAAAGACTGCAGGTATTAAGAGTATAGGTGAAGAATCCAGGGTAGCTTACCTTGCATTTTCTTCTAAACCAGAAATTTAGATGATGTGCTGAAAGTTGTGCTTTGCTATTCAGTAACTCTTTGTGAGAATGTNGGGGTTGTGGGTTTTTTTTTTTTGTTTTCCTTATCTCTCACTCTTTAAAACAAGTTTGCTCACTTGGGGGTCTACCAGGGTAGTGAACTATGCTTCCGTTTCCCTCTCCACATTTGTAGGGTTGGCTGATGGATCTGTTCTGTTTGAGTTCTCATTAAGGATACCTTCCACCAGTTTTCAGATGTCTTATTCCTAGAAGGAAGCAGGAGGAAGCTCCTCTGGTCTTACTGCAATTCCTTGCACCATAGTAGAAGGACTTAACCTGCCTTTTCATTGTTTTCCTGCCATCGCTAACTGTGTTTAGATCTTTTTAACCTTTGTACCTGTGATAGTCTCAACACTGCTAGCTTACTGTGTTCCCTTTACCAAATGCTTATTGTTACATTGTGGGATGAACCTGGATATGGAAAACACTGGTGTTTGTAATGGCTGTTTTCAGTTATTGGAACTTGACAGTCTTGACCCATCTGTGGCTGAGGTACTGAGATTTTGGTTGAAAAAGTAATAGCTTTGGGAATAACAGTTTTATAGCCCACCTTACTTAGGCTTAAAGTAGGAAATTTTAAAAGGAAAAGTGTCTTTGGTCTGGGAGATGTGACAGGATGGGGAAGGAAGAGTCAATGGTTATTGAAATATCTGAGCAGTTCTGCAGACTTTGAGACTTGGTAGTTATACTAGACTTTTTCATTCGTTTTCAACCCACTTGGAGTAATATTTTGCTCCAAGCTGCTGGACCTTTGGGCTTAAGTAAACTGTTAGGCTTGGCATCCTGTACAAGGATGGTTGTGTTTATAGCTGCAGAGTAAACTATGACAGCTGGCCTGTGACATTTCAGTAGAAACTGAATGATGAGCAGATAAATACAAATGCATAGCAAGCATTTCTAGCTTTCATCCAGTGACTAGTAAAAGATCTCATTAATTATTGTCTGTCAGTTTTTCTTGGACTGCCAGGTAGGGAGTATCTAGATCTTGTATCCAGTTTATCGTTTCTATGTCTAGAGTTCTGATGTTAGGCATTTCACGCTTAAGTTCTTTTGGGGCTGATATGATAAGGCTGTTGTAGTAATAAAGGGCATAATGATTCATGTTCTCATAGTATCTGATAATGTCATGTTTAAGTAAAATCAATCTTGAACTTCTTTTCAGAAAGTGAAACATCTTTGGGCCTGGTGCATCAAATACTAAATCACACTGATGGCTCTAAGTCTCTCCAATCTTCCGAATTCACTGGTGAGAACTTGCTATATAGAAAAATCTTTAACCAGGCAATGTAAACCAGATAACTTCTCTTGTAAGATAGAGATTAAAAAATGTGATGTTTTGGATTACTTAGTATTGTGAATTATATTTGCTTTGCATGCACTTTGGCATTAGTAACCACTAATTGTTCTCCTGCATAGCAGGGACGTCATGCTTTCATCTGTTTCACTTAAGAAAACACTATACTCTGATATATCATCTTTCCACACACTTCAGTAGTTCCATAGTTTATGAGTTTTCTCAATGGCAGCTTTAGCTACATGGTGTTTCTTACATGACCTGATCCAAACTGCTTTTGTAATGGCCATCAGCTCAGCTGGAAGGATCGGGGAATCCTGAATGGCTTTTCAGAGAGATTCTTTGAACCCAATGCAATCTTAATACTTCAGTTTCTCTGCTGAAATAACACTTCAGCTCATGAGAGTAGATACTTGATGTTATGAGGAAAAAAAATACATTTGCTTAATTTACTTTAAATATCCAATTCTTTAAATGTTTAACAGGACTAAAGGTTTTGCTGGAAGGTTTAATTAAGCTGTTTAAATGTCTTAGTACTAAACTGTTTTTTTTAAACTTTATTAAAAAGAAATATGTGTACTTGGATAGGTCACTGTGTTTTACTCTACAAAGCTTGCTTAGTTCCTCTGGCAAATCTAGTGAGCATCTTCCTTTCAAGAAATCAAAAGGAATGCTAACAAAGGGGCCACAAGTTCACACATGCATTTTTCTGCTTTCCAGGATATGCTTCCCATTTTTTAAGAAACTGGTACTTGTGGTCAGTTGTTTCGTAAGCCTGTGTTTTCCTACTTTAGTGAAACAGAGTGACAGTTAATGAGTCACCTCCTAGTAAACCATGCATCAGTAGTTAAGAGGGGAGGCTTGACGGTTAACTGTACAAAGACCAGTCATCACAGATTTCTCAGTCCTCAGCCCCTGCTGGTTTCATCCACTTCTAGGAAAAACTTGTATTTTCAGAGGAGCTAAATTTTAACTTTGGCATTGTAGGGCTAGTACATGTTCAGTGCTGTGGTAAAACTAGTTAGTGCTGTAAAATAGTTTTAGGTTATAGTATAAAACTACTGGTAACTGGATTTTTGAGAAGTCCATTGACAGAATCACTATTACTCTCTGCTCCAGAAAACACCACCTGTTGAATATCAGTATACCACAGAATTTCATAGATTCTGTGGTGAACTGCTGTGAACAACAGCATCAAATTGAAAAATACTACTCTATGGCTTAATTTGAGGAGGGGAGGGGAAAATGGTGTGTAATTATCACAGAGATTACAAACATCTTGCTTGTAGTTATGTAAATGACTGTAGGAAGACATTTGTAGTGTGATGTTAAAAATGGCACAAGGTTTGTGGCTGTTGCTGGGGAGATACTAAGCAGTCATTTATCCTGTCAGTCACTCTCAGTAACATCGAGTTTTTCTTTCTTTGTATTCTTTGTTGCAAGGTCCTGAAGCTTTCGGTTCCTTTTTGCAGTCTGCAAGGCAGAAAACACTTCTCTTACTTGCTGCCAAAGTGTAGCACTGGTATGGTTGTAGAATAGGTTCCTGCATTGTCCCAAGCTGTGAGATAAAGGGGGTAACAGCATAAAAGGATGTACTGGCTTAAAATTCTGAAGGTTGTTTCAACTGAAATGTTTTAACTTCTTGATTTGGAATTCTCCCAGAAATAGTTTAGAAGCACACTGAGTTCTCGTTCTTCCAATTCAAACAAATGAGTAGGAAGCATTCATGTACCTTTGTTGCAGTAAAATTGTGCTACCCATGTTGGTGGGGATAACTCTGGGTAGGTCTGTACGTTAAGGTCAGGAGAGGAATTGTGTTGAGCTCATTTAAGGAGTCAGGTGACTTGGGTGAATTACTGAAAGTGTCTTGGGAAGTTGCAGAAGTTAAGGAGGAAGGTTAGCTATGACAGTTAAGAAGTACATTATCATTTCAGAATCTCTCAACGGTAGTGAGATATTCCCACCTCCATCTCTCCCTGGGTTCTGTGTAATGAACAAAACCGATGGTTTGTCACTGTCCAGTTCAGTGAATTCTGTTAATGAACAGTCAGTACTGTGTGGTGGAACGGTGAGCGCTGCGCCCCCAGCATGCTGTTTCAGAGGAGTCTGTAAATGCCTCACTCCTGTCTAGGGCTGCTGAAGCAAGAACCTCTTAGACTCACTTGTGTTGTCTTCAGACATTGAATGCTATGTCTAGTCCCTTTTTTAACTTGAAGTCATATCTGTTGCTGTACTAATTTTGTACTAAGCTTGATGATCTCCAGTAATACCAGGAGTAGTACGTAACTTTGTGTACTGATAAACCTCTGAGTTACTATAAATCTGGTTGCTGATTTAAGTGTTCTGAAAAGGTCTGAAACTGCTTCTTGCCTGCTGGTTTGGTTTTTTCCAATCAGATAAAGACCAGTTAATAGCACAAGAAAACTATGTTCATTTTTGCTACTTCCATATTTGCCATTTTTCTCTGGCACAGAAGATAGATGTTCAGTTGTGCCCTTTCTTCTCTTTAGATAAAAATGAGAAGAGGAAATAAAATTTCTGGAACAAGGTTATTGGGGACAGTGTTACTGTTCTTCTAGAGAAACCGAAGTTAACAAGATACTGAGTTTAGCGTCTGTGCAGTTGCATCTTTGCTTAAGCCTTGCAGGCAAGAAAAAATATTCTCTGCAGTCCATACAATTAACCCACATTCTCATGGTCTGTGGTGCATTCTGCTTGAATTGCTTTTTGAAATAGTTTAACTTGGGCTAGCTCTTTTAGAGGTTTAGAACTGTGCTGGCAGGCATAGAGGCACAGACAGTAAGTCCCCGTGATTTCTCTGTACTGAGCATATGGGAGTTCCCCAGAAAGCCTTCCCCAATTCCAGTCGCAGTTGTATGCTATGGAAAATAGTATATGATGTCAAATAGGTGGCTACTGTTTGGATGTACTTTACATTAAAGAATTTCTTTTTTTTTTATTGGCATTGATAATCTTCAGAAACAGCTTCTCACAATCTCTAAGGTTATTTTTCCAATTGAAGGGTAATACAGACTGTACAGTGAGAGCAGGAGGGGAAGAAACCTGGTGGCAGTGCAAAATACATGGTGGTTTTTAACAAAAGAGAGAGGAATAAGTTTGTTATCTTAGTTTGTAGCTCTTCAAAAGAAAAAGCTTATTGCAACTGTGACCTCTGACCTTCGGGTACATGAGTGTATCTGGGTATGCCGTTGGGATCAAAGGGGAATATTGATCAGATTATTTCTGGAGGCTGTGGCTTGCAGCAGTCCTTTATGGGCAGTGTTGTGTGCGTGAACTGTATGCACAGATTCCTTCAGAATCCGGCAGTAAATGCCTTACCAAGTTGTAAGTAGCGTTTTGAAATGTCTACTACCCTTTTAATAAGGGGAACAGCAAAAATGTTGCTGAATGTTTCAACCTAAATTGAAAAACCTGAAATAAACCTCTTGAGTGTATTTTCAAGCGTGACAAGTAAATAGCCGCTTCCTCTGCATTTTCAAGGTGGAATCTGTGTGTTTGGATATTTGAGTAGAAGTAAAAGGAATTGAAATTTGAAAGTAGGTGAGGGTGGTGGCCTCTGGGGGTTCTGTCAGTTGTTCACTTTGGCAGCTGCACAACTTTTTATAGTGTTGGGAAACTTGCAGCTGTAAGGGTCATGGATTACCTGAAATACACTGATGCACAGTTGGAAATCAGTAGTCCTTCTCAATGTTGCTTGCAGAAAGACTAGGGAGCACTTGAAGACCATTTTAAATAATGTCTCTCCTAAACAAACTAAACTTGTCTTAGTAAAGTTCATTTACTGTATTTTTCCAAAATAGTATTTTGGAATTGGTTGAACCAACATAAGATACTGCATACTACAACTCATGTTTTAGATTATAGCTATAAAATAAATTAAGGCTTGGAAACCAAAGGTGAGATGGATATGACAGTAGAAATTTTAACCTTAATTCAAAGATGGTGGTGTAACATATCTCTGCCTTTTCTGTTGTTGTTCTGTTTTCCTCTTTGTTAGTCTGTCCCTAAGCAATATTACACTTTTATACTGTAGAATAAAATTACTAAAACATTACTAATGCATTATATTATTGGCACTACTTTGGGTAAATTTTACTTTTTTTTCCTTTAAAGCAGTAAGTCCCTACTAGCTAATCGGTATAAATGAAATACCTATCAGGACCTTAACAGTACATCCACGTTTCTTCCTATGCTGCTTAGCTTTCTACATGCTAATCTTTGTGTGCTAAAGCTTTCTTGCTCTAACCTATGTGTTTTGTGACAGGTTAAAAAAAAATCCTAAGGACTTTTACTTAATATAAAGTAGAATTAAAATTTAAACAGCCAGTTTCTAACCACTTGGGTCAGTGAATTCTAGTGTGGAATTTTTGGGGGGGGTTGGTGGTTTGTTTTGGGGGGGTGTTTATGGTATTGTGAGTAGTGTTACTAAGCTGTTCACCTAGGAGTAACTTTAATATGTTGAAGATATGAAGCAAATTGAAGTGAGTTTTAACTGTTAAAGAGTATTGGGAAGTAATTTGTCACCTAGGGCAATATAAACAAGTGCTGCATCCTTAATTGCTGAGCAACGTTATTTAAAAAAAAAAGTTATTTGAATATAACAGCTGAATAAAAATGTATAACTTGAAGTGCTCAGACAGCGAAGTGGTAATAATTTAATGCTATTTCCAGTGCATAATAGAAAGATTTGGAACATTAGAGAAAAAAAAAATAGTCTCAAATACACTGGAAAAATGCATGCTCAGCAGTGTTAGCTCCTTTTCCAAAAATAATTTTTTTGATTAGCCATTTGTATTGACTTGTTATTCAAGTTTATACATAGAATACAACTGCTCTTTAGAATTCTGTTGTATCCAGAGGCAGGAGTTAATTACAGTTCTGATAGAAACAGATTTTTTCAGGCAAGCAAGCCTACTGAAGGAGTACAGCAACAAAAAAAAATGTTTTAACTTGCAGTTTGAGAACAGAATTCAAGTTCTGGTGGTGGTGATTGGTTTGATCAATTCACAGTGGTGATAATTTGTTGGCAGACAATAGTGAGCTTCACCAAAAGTCAATTTTCACAGCATTCTAGAAGTTTGAATACTATTTGCATCACTTAATTTATACAATCTGAAGCATTTATACAATCTGAAGATAAAATTTAAGGAAAAATCTGGATGGTGTGTCCTAGATAAAATTTCCATCCACCTTGGAAATTCAAGCCTTGATTCACTTTTAAATTGCAACTTGAGACCTCATTTAACTTTGGAAATGTAAATAACTATTTTTAAAATACTTACATTTTACAAAGCCAGTCAGTGAACTAGTGACTTGCACCAGCGTGCATCCCTTTGTGAATCTCTGTGGATAATGTTTATCAGTTTTATGCTTGTGGGCTGGCTGGCTTGGAACACTGTTTGGCTGGGACGCGCTGAGCAGCGGTGACCTTTCAGACATTTCAGACAACAATGAATGTAGCTCTGTCACATTTTGTGTTTATGGAGTTGCTTGCGCATGTGTGATTAGAACTGACAAAAATACTGTACTGCGATAGCCTGCACGGTTGTAGGCCTGCCCAGTGTAATGTTTTCAACTACACTTAAAACAAGATTTTAGTGGGCACTTACTTGCTGCCTTCAGTACACCATCTGTGAGGACTGACAGCACGTGGTTCCCAAGTTTTGCCTATAAACATACTTTACTAGTAAATGAAGTTTACTAATAATGCTGTAGCTTTATTAGGATAAAACTGTGATGCCATTACTGCCTGTAATTTCTTTTTAAGCAGCTATTAGAGTTTTTGGTGGGTTTGATTGTGGTCTGGTTCCTTCTTCTGCATCGCTTTTGGTATCCTGAGCTAAATGCAGCAGAGCAATTAAAGCCCATATACTAAACACTAGCGTAAAAAGGGCAGGCTTAATTTGAACAGAAAATTTTAGAAGGATGTTAGCCTTTTTGCCATAAATGTGCGTTAAGGCTCTTAAGAACTTGCTGTGGTGTATTATTATTATTTATTTGGTTTATAAAATAGCTGTGTTTATATACACAACATTACATATTTTGATGTAGTATTTTCTCGTTTTATATTTTGTTCAGCATTTACAGCCGAACAATACCAGCAACATCAACAGCAACTGGCACTAATGCAGAAACAGCAGCTTGCACAAATTCATCAACAGCAAGCAAATAGTAATTCCTCTGCCAACACATCACAGGTGAGGGATTTGTCTGTGCTATGATTTATCCCTCATTGTTTCCCACCAGGGTTCATCTCTAATTGTCAACTGTTGCCATAGAACCTTGAAACTAACCAACAGGAAAGTGGCTTTCGCCTGAATCTACATCATAGCCATTCTGTAAAGTGTTTAGAAGGGACACTGCAGGTGAGTGTGGCAGGCATTGCCTCTGCTCCCTCTTAACAACAAAAAAAAAATTAAAAAAATGGGTCAGTCAATTAATGAAATTTTCAAAGCCTTAGGAATATGAATTGCAGAGATCTCCAGCCATGTCATCCTCTTGATAATGGGGGATTTTCACAGCAGAATTTTTAGCTAATGACTAAAGCTAACTCCTGCATACAGCTGTGGAAGTGTCTAATATTCATAAATCTGGAGTGATTGCAGTGGTGATGGACACAAAAAAGGTTCAGAAGTTGTTTGCACTCTGAACCTCCAAGTCTCTGAAATGGGTTTGGAATTTCATGAAAAGAAGTTGACCTGTGAAACAATGTCATTCCATAGAACTTTGGAAATAAGTTTCTTTATATTTTATTTAGTTGTGGGGCTTGTTGCAATGGAGCTAACAGTGCATGGAAAAACAGATCATGGTTCATATTTTAACTAGTCATAGCAAATGCTGGAAGTTTGATTTGAGAGAATGACTGGGCCACAGTTCTGATGGACATGTAATGAATTTTGTTTTACTAGTTTTCTGTGTAGCTTTAAAATGGTGAGAGAACTGACTTTTGGAATCCCTGATTGCATCTATTTGCCACCATTGTTCTTTTAGGGTTTTGTTTCCAAGACACTGGATTCTGTTAGTGCTCAATTTGCTGCTTCAGCTTTGGTTACGTCAGAACAACTGATGGGATTCAAAATGAAGGATGATGTGGTGCTTGGAATTGGGGTGAATGGCATTCTTCAAGCCTCAGGTATGCAGCTGTTTGACAGACTTTGGTTGGGGTTTGATTTTTCAGGTGGAGATGTGTCTGTCTGGAGTTGAGTGTTTTCTTACTGTTGTGTTTTTTCCTTTTGCAGGAGTGTACAAGGGCTTACACCTCAGTAGTACTACACCTACAGCACTTGTCCATACAAGTTCATCATCAACAGCAGGTTCAGCCTTGTTACAGCCTTCAAATATAACACAGACTTCAAGTTCCCACAGTGCACTGAGTCACCAAGTAACTGCTGCCAATTCTGCAACAACTCAGGTTCTGATTGGGAACAACATCCGATTAACTGTACCCTCATCAGTTGCCACTGTAAACTCTATTACCACACTCAATGCACGGCATATACCTAGGACTTTAAGTGCTGTTCCATCATCTGCCTTAAAGCTGGCTGCAGCAACAAATTGTCAGGTGCCCAAGGTTCCAGCTTCATC
>VXBZ01001815.1:270147-370147 GCA_013399135.1 Heliornis fulica | reverse complement strand
ATAGAAGGGTGTTTTTACACAAGTGGGAAAGCAGCTACTGGTAAGTGTTCTGACATTTTCAGAATCACAAGTGGGAAATGTGATCAGAAAGGGCTGTGTGAGGAGGTGGTAGTCTCAGGCCATCACTACTACCTGCTTTTCAGCTAAAGGTCTGAAGCAAGAGCTAAAACCACAGCCTTGCTGTATCTGTTAAAAGGGGATGACTTGCAGATCCTCTTAACAGCCCTCATGCTCCACTGGAAAATGAGATCTGTCTTTCCCTCTCATCTCTTCCCTTGGGAGCAGTTCATAGTGTGACCAGGCAGCTGAAGGAAGGAAAATTTCACTGGAGAGAGGACCTTTCCCTGAAGGAAGTGCAAGGTGAAAGACAGCGCCACTGACTTCCCTGTCACATGTCCAGTGATTGGTTGCTTTGTCTTTGAAAAGTTCACATTAATGATGTGGCTGATGCCTGGATGGTTCTTTATTGGATCATTGAGAAGAAAACAAGTAGCACGTGTCAAAAGTTTCTAAAGAGGAAAATTGGAGTGTCACATAGGGAAGCTACATCCATGAAAAAGGAGCTACTAAATAATGCTGGCTGAAATGTGGAATTTGTGTGCATATGTACTGGCTGATAAATGGACTGCTCTAAAGAAGGGGAAAGTTTTCTGCAGACTTAGCTGCGAGGTACCACCAGATGGAGTTGGCAGAACGAACTGGAGAATTGGATTCCAGAACTCCAGGTTTCCCACAGGGTATGGCTGGTGGCTTAGTCCCTGGGATGATGAAGGATCACTGCTGTGGGAATAGCAGGGGCAGAATCTGGCTGTGTAAGCTGAAACCAGAAATCTGCTTGTGCTCTGCTTTATAGAGGGAATGAGTCCAGACTGAGGGAACCGGCGATTAATAAAGTTAACATGCTGCGATGTTGCTGGTTGCATTTTCACCAAGTGTTTTATAGCAACGTTCTGTCCCTGTTCGTGTGCGATGGCTCAGGGCAGGTGACAGGCATCAGCCTTTGCTTCCTGTGCATGTGTCTTGGGGAGTGAGTGTGCTCAGCTTCCTGGCACTGAACAACTGTCCTACTAGAGAAGACAGGCAAGTAAGAGCATTGGTTATTCCCATATTCTGTCGTCCCCTGGCGAGGAAAGAGGAAAATAGGGATCTGCTAGGGAAGTGGTTTGCAGGAAATAGTTTCTTTGCCAGCACTGGGTGAAGGAGTGGTGCCTGCGTTGGTCTGTGTCGGGAGGAGGAGGAGGGAAGGAACAAACATACCTGGCATTGCTGGTTCTGTTTAGATTGCTCTGTGAACCGTGGTAGGTAAAGCAAGTATTTTAAAGTCAGTAGTAAGCTTCAGTAACCTACAAGAATGAGGCTCTAGGATAAAAACGGCCAGAGCAATTAGAGAGCTGCACCTGTTAGTGCTGATCCAGGTCACGGGCTTCAGCACTGTAAATAAAAGTTAATTAAAAAATAGCTCTGTTAGTCTGTTAGTGATGCAGAGCTGGAACAAGAGTCGTTCAGGTGGGCGGTGGGAATAGGTTTGCTTCTCGCAGGAACCTGGGGCTCTGTTGGGAGTCCAGTGGTGTGAAGTCAGGGCAGTGGAGCTGCCAGGCGTGCGGCCACCAGAGAGAGGGAGGGCAGCAGGGCAGCAGCTCCAGTAACTTGTACCGAGTTGTTCCTTGCCGTGCGGTGGCAGTCTGAGCCCACAGAAATGCATGCTGGTTGAGATTTTTGGAGCAGTGCTAGAAACTTGGCTGCAGCTCTTCAACTTAACTAGGGCTGTTCTTAGCAGACATTAGTGAAAGGAGGATGTATTTTAGCACTGACTGTTCTTCCTTCCCCATGATGTGACAGTGGGATGTACCACATCCTTGTGTGCATCCTCAGCTTACACACGTAACAGCAAAACCAACCACTCACACCCCAAGTTCTGTTAAACCCTCTATAGCCTCTCATCCCATTTTAGCACACCTGCTGGAGCAGTAACACCCTGAAGATGTTGAAGGACAGAGGTGGTTTCTCTCCCAGTCTATGGACCTTCTGTCAGAGCTGGAGTTACTGCCAAGGCCAGGGATCCAGAGAGCAATTGCCAACCTGGTTTAAAAATTTTGCATTAACCCGAATGTTTGTTTTGGCTGGAACTGCCATTCAGGAAGCCACAGTGATAGGCAAGTTGGGAAAAACCTGAAAATGTTAAGGTGGGGCTTTGCTGAAACTACCAACTACTTCACTGTTTAAAGCGAGTTTTACAGCTCTGTCCCACAGTATAAGCGTTTCCAAGTGATTGTGTGTGGAAGTCTTTTTTTTTTTTAAACATGTCCTCCTCAAATCAGTGGACTAGATGATCTTTCAAGGTCCCTTCCAACTCCTAACGTTCTGTGATACTTAATTTACCCCAGGATACCATTGGCCTTCTGGCACATTGCAGGCGCATGAAGAGCTGCTTGTCCACCAGGACTCCCAGATCCTCCACAGAGCTACATCCCAGCAGGGCAACCCCTAACCTGAGCTGGTGCCTGGGGTTATTCCTCCAGAGGTGCAGGACCCTACACTTGCCCTTGTTGAATTTCATTTGTCTCTCCAGCCTGTCCACATCCTGTAGAATGGCAGTGCAGCTTTCTGGTGTGTTGGACGCTGCTCCCAGTTTTGTATCACCCACAAAGTGCTGAGGGTATGCTCTTTGCAGCAGTCCTCCTCCACCCTTGCTCTATCTCAGGTCTTTGGGGGTTGTAAATCAGCAGCACTGATACAGATTAATCTGTCATTCTATGTGTGGCTTTCAGTGCACTGCTGGTGTAACTCAGTCTGTAGCTGTGAGTAACTCTTGCCTAGTGATGTTCCTTATCCTAGTTACCATTCTTGAAGGAATATTTCACGAAGCAGGAACTGTAGCAAGGCAGCCAAACCAGGTAATAAGGGCAAACATCCATTTGGTAATGCTCTGGCAGAGCTGCTCTAGACTTCCCTTGCTTCTGTGGGATCATACTTCCAGGGATGTACCCGTAAAGTTTATATCCTTGAGATACTTGGGTTCTAGTAAGTTTTGAATTTCTATGTAGTATGTTAGTTTTAAAGATGCTTGCAGAAAAAGCAAACCTGTATTAATGCAAAAATGCTTTGATATTAGAATATCAAAGCCCCATAAATCCTTTCCCAAGGGCAAGGCCCAAACCTATAAAGCAGAGTTTACCTACAGCAGCTCACAGCGAGGAAAGTAGATTAAAGGCCTTTGGGTAACACAGAACAGAAACACAGCGTTTACATATCGGTCACAGGTCAGGTACTACAGAACAGAAAATTAGTAAAGTACCAGGAATTTGGTGTCCCTCCCAGCAATAACTTGTCACCAACTCGCTGCTGAACTGCTGTTCCTTTAAGTACTTTGCTGAGCAAATACCCAAAGGCAGAAGCCATTGCCATCCTCTGTCACTTCCTTCAAAAGACTTCAGCACTGGAGACATGGTGGAGGGCTGGCAGCAGACAGCAATGGGTACAAACAGTACTCAAGAAATTTCTGGTGACTTGAGTCTGGGACAATGTTCCCATTTCCTTATCACTTCCCGAGAGATACAGACTAATCCTGGGCAAGTTGCTCCTGCCCAACCTGCCTGCCAGGCCAGTGGGCAGACTGGTCCCTGAAAGCCTGCGGTGCAATCAGCGCCAAGACGCCAAGAGTTTCCTAGTGTGCCCCTGAATGATCCATTTGTTCCCCTCAGGAATAACACGTGTAGCGCGTGTCAGATTACTCATGATCAGCTTTAATCAAGCATTAAGATGAAACGGTAGTTACTCAGAATTGTAGGCTTGAAAAACAGACCAAAGTTACAAGCAAAGCAAGAGCCTGCATCGCTAGCAGCCTGTTTACAGCTTCTTGTGGGCTGCTGGTGCCTTGGCTGAGTTGGGATCATGAGCCACCCCACAGAAACCATCCCCAGCACAGATCTGGCCTGAAGTCTTCCCGAACTCACACCTCTCTTGGCTCTGTTTTGAAGTCTGGCGCCTGGTGTCCCTCAGAGCGGCCGCTCTGGCCAGGCCAGGCCTTCTCCTTTCCCAGTCCCAGTCCCTGTCCCTGAGATGTCACCAGGTAAAATGGGGGCCTTAGCATTTTCCCTCCTGCCTGTTGCTTTTCCGATCACTGCATGTAATTTCCTAGAGATCGTGCTCCTGGTTCCTGAGGAGTTAGTCACCAGGAGCAGTGTGGGTACAGCTCTGTGGCTCGGCTAGCTGAAGGAGGGGCAGCAGGAAGAGTCACAGGATCCAACAGGAAAGCTAAAGTCACTCCTTTGCACAGGTGTCGGGAGAGCCATGAGCTCACCGTTCACTACCAGATTTTAGCCAGATTTCACTCTATACATGCCACGCACATCCTCACGGGTCCCTGCCGGACACCTGTGTCTGGGGCAGCTGCAGCCTGGCTGGCAGTGCAAAATGGCTGCCCTGGCTTGCACGTGCAGCGATGGGACACGCGTTTTAACGAGGATCTGCGCTCCTTTTCTACGAGTTTGTTCATGTGAGTAAAAGCTTTAACGAGCTTCTTTCACAGGGAGCGGCGAGGGATCCACCACAGCGTTTGGCACATACCTGCATACCTGGTGGTGGGATGTGTGGTTCCTAGTAAGATTTAAGTCTGGATTGGATGTTCTTCAAAAGAAGCCATGGATTAGGTTACAGTTGATTCAAGGGCAGCCCAGCAGCATGCAGCAGGTCCT
Organism: Heliornis fulica; assembly: GCA_013399135.1. Lineage (NCBI taxonomy): Eukaryota > Metazoa > Chordata > Aves > Gruiformes > Heliornithidae > Heliornis > Heliornis fulica. The sequence continues at coordinate 365,453 of VXBZ01001815.1, read as the reverse complement.
CTGCCCAGCAATAGGACCAGAGGCAACGGCACAGATGGAAACAGGGGAAGTTCTTACTGAACATCAGGAAATGCTTTTTCACAGTGAAGGAGACCAAATACTGACACGGGTTGCCCCAGGAGGAGGTGGAGTCTCCATCCTTGGAGATCTGTGTGGTTCTTGCCAACCTGCTCTAAGGGGTGGACCAGATGACCTCTAGAGGTTATTTCCAACCTCAATCATTCTGTGATCCTTTCCTGGCTTCAGAACCTACTGACAGAACTCCGAGCAGGTCATCATACCCTACTCAGTTTCTTTAATTTCTTGGGTTTTTGAGTTCGGCAACATTGTCGATTCCCAGTGCACTAACACGAGTAGCAGCGAGCGAGATGTAATTCTGCACAGGTTCCAGCCCAGGTGCTGATTACCTTCCCAAAATCACTGTTCTGGCCACATGCTGCTGTTGATTAACTCTTGGACACATTCTAAACAATTGTTGGTGAATCCAGGGCACTTTGTGGACACATTAATATTATCTAATTGAAATTAAGCATGAATATCTGGTGCCAAGCTTTAGCAATCAAAACTGTGGTTTCATTTTCTGTAAACATTCCTTATGTAGCAAATGAAATTTGCACCAGAAAAGTTAGTTTGTGACACAAAAGATTATGTGTAAACCATACCGGAAAAGCAGAAGGAAATTATAGCAGGATGTTGCTATACACTGATGTCATGCATGGATTTTGCTTGCCACATAGGACCAACTTCTTTGAAAATTAATGTATCCATCTGAAAAATAAAATGTCTTACACTGAGTAAAGACTAAAGTTAAAAATCAATCAATTTGAAAATGAAACTATAAAAACTAGCTTCTTTAGCACAGACTTAATCAGGAATTGGAGGTCTAGAGACCTTTCTATGGGTTCCTGTGGCATTTGCAAGGTTGATCTTGGCTACAAGCTCCAAACTGGTTACAAGTTAAATAAACGTGGTTTGAGGTCAGCACAGAATATAAATATACATTCACTGATGCAAATCCCAATTTTGGGAAGTTCTTTATAGCTTAAGGATTCCCCATGTTTAAGATGCCATTTTGCTTACCACTGAGAGAAGAGGGTGGTCCTGGTCCAAGGTCAGTGGGAGCAGAGTCATGTGGAGATGGGGGGACAGGAAGAGCTGTCAGTCGAAGGAACAAACCCATGTCCCTGGGGAAGGGATTGTACTGCGTTTGAAGTGACACAGAGCTGAAGACAGGGGCAGCTTCCAGAAGCAAGAGCTGGCCTGTGGAAGGCCCAGGGATTCCTAGCCTTGGCCTGGGAGCTCTTACTGGTCATGGAGATCAGATATAATTTCTGAGGGACAAATCTTGCTAATCTACAGCTCCCTGTTACCTCCAGAGCTCACCCTTCAAAGCAAATCAATCAAATCAAATCCAGTAGCATCATGTTGGAATACCTCTGCTTACAGAGACCAAGGAACCACGGCTACCTTCAAAGCATGAGCACAGAGACTGGCTTCCAGACGTTCTTCTGAACGCGTCTCTCTTGAAGCCTATGTCCCTCCCTCTCAGGCATGGATCCCATTTATAAACAAACAAAACAGGCAACTGTCACCCTGTCTTCACTGTCAAATGCTGTGACTTCCCTTTGTAGAACATACAGCTTGTGTAACACAACGAACTGGACTAAGTAAATGAGAGCTGTGATTGGGAGCCAGGATCTTCTGAGCTTCAGTTGAAGGCATCAACCTTTTGCTCTATGGTGCTGGATCAGTTCCTCACCACTCACCTCTGCAACATTTCCTCTTTCAGTGAAGAGAATGCAGTGGAATTGCTCACACGAGAAAAACAACTGATGTTAAAACACAGAGACTGGTGGTGTAACTTGGAAAGTGCTCTAGGTTTCAAGCACAAAAGTTCTTATTGATTTGACTGTGTGGGTACACTGTAATGAAGTCAGATTTAATTTGCAAGAGCAAAGTATGCTATAAAAGTAGCATAGTGGTGAGAGAAAAAATACTTCAACTGGAGCTGCCTTCCCAAGAACAGCAAACCCTTGTCTGCTCTCAGCAGCCCTTGTCCCTGTGTCAGGGCACAATCACTGCATGAGCAACAGAGAAACCTCATCAGGTGGATCCTCAGGGTGAAAGCAATCCTTATTTACAGTTACACCCAGTCACCACTGTGTGCAGGAAGAGTGTGATTACAAAAATCCAGCTAGGACAAGTCTTGCCAGCCATCCCTGCCTGGCTCTCTCAGGGTATATATTGCCCTCGCTGGATTAGATAAACTGCAGCAACGTAGAGCAGACCTTTTTTGAAGGTTGAAACCTTTATGAAGTACCTTTTTGAAGTTGGTGCAGACTAGAGGTGTCACTTCTGGGTTCATAGTCCTGGTCTTGGGAGCTCTGATGAGCCTCTCTAAATTCTTGTAGGATCTGGAGTCCCAGAGGACAATTCCCCGGAAGGCAAGGCAGGCTGCCCTAAGGCATTTCTCCTGGAAATGGAGAAACACAGTGGATTCTGTGCCACAGTGCCTGCCTGACAGCCACCAACCACCCTGCTCCCCTCCTGAGTCTCCTGTGGGTGCTGTCGGGGGCAGTGGGGGGCTCGGGCATCGCTCCACCCAGTGTGGCCGTCAGCCGGGCAGGGCCTGAGTGTGCCTGCAAATGACAATGAGACAGAAGAGGATGTGGCCTGACAGCCCGTTGTATCGGCCTTGCAGATGGACATTCTCCTGCAGACTGGGTATGTACATGGATGATACAACAGCTACTGGTAAGTAAGGTCTCTGCTCCCACAGATCAGAGTGTCTCCATGCTAATGAGCTCTTGCACCAAATTAAAACCTCTCAGCTTTGAAGCCTTGAGGCAATATTGCAACAGACATCTGTAAATCCAGACCAAAAAGCACTTGCTTTCATATAAAAGCTCACAAACAGTCAGCAGAAGGACAGTTCCAGATGAGATGAAAGCAGATCCAACTTGGGAGGCAGGACAATCATCAAAGCTAGAGCAGAAGATATAACTTCATAGTTCTTTGGTCAATCCCATGCACACATTAGAGGCAATGGATGCAGCAAATCCCCTCATTTCTGGCCAACACTTTGGATTTCTCTGGTCCCCACTCCAAAGCAACATACATTTTCTCAATATTTTTAAGTGGCATCAAGGACATAATGTTCCTGTTCCGCATCCCTGATGTATCAATTAAGTTGAGTGACTTGGAAAGCCTACCTTGAAGTCGTGCACATGATGTTGACATTAAAAAAAGAAAATGCTGCCAACATTTGCTGAAGTGCCAAAACGAAAGTGCTCTGTTCAGGCTCACCCCAAGCACCTCATTGTTCCCATCCTATCTCACAGGATAATCAGAAAGTGTCGGGGTGATCCTCCATTCTTTCCTCATTTTCTTTGCAGGGAAGCCATGAGATCAGCAGCTTTCTCCTTTTGTTCATTTTTGTCCCTCACATGACTATTTGTTTTGATTTATTAGAAATTCTTTTCTTAAACGGGAAAAGAGTTTTGGGGTATAACTCAGGGACACCCGAGCCTAGGGAAACTGTCTCTGCAGACCCCTACAGCCAGGTCTACTCTACAGAATCATTTAGAGCACTTACATTTTAGGTTTCTGCTCTGAATTGCCCTACAGATATTTCCTCCTGACTCCTGAGGCAGCCCAGGGAGATTAACCTGGTTGGGCTAGAGGGAGCCTTTGTGAACAGCACTGCAGTGATTGGCAGGATGATAACTGCTGATTTGGGATTCCACTCTTTAGTGATATCTCTGGAAGTAGGAGGTATTAGTGCTACAGAAATGTTTACATATAGCTCCCAGCTAGCTAATAAACATTCAGACAAGTGTTTCCTACTAGTGCCAGGAAACAAATTCCCTGCATATAACATACAAATATTCCAAACAAAAACAGCACCCAAACCAGGAATTGTGCGGGCTGCAAGATTTGAGAGAGGGAATTCGTTACCAAAATAGGAAGCACAGTCTGGGTAACTACATCATTAGTGACTCACTTTATCTAATACCCCTTATATTTATTTCCTCGTGTAGAAATGTGGAATGACATCTTTACCCATCCAACACACACGTACAAGCGGCAAAACCCCCTTGTTGGCGCAGAATTCCGTGGGGTCAAGTTCCCCGTGCTTCGCTCGGGCTAACTGGCGTCTCGGTTACCAACCCCTTCCTCGCCCACCTTGACTTCCCAGCCATACAGCATATCAGCTGGCTGATCAAAACTAACAAACCATGTGGATGAAGAGCTTCTGGCCACAAGCACACTCCACCAGCCAAGGGAAGACAGGCCAGCAAGCGGTGTGCCCGAAACATGGGGAGCCTCTGCCTGGTGGTTCGCTGTGCACTGGCAGAACAACAAAATGAAAGAACTCGGGGTCAGAGCAGTCCCCAGCCATGATTCGTTTCCTCAGCCTCAGAGGTACCAGTCATTGCTACCCTGCTTCGCCTCGTTTCATGGATTCCCATTATTTTAGATCTTCTTTCCAACCATTTTCTGGAGAGTCATTGTCATTATTCTCTCAGGACTGCTAAGGCATACAGCCCATATATGCAGAGTAACCTGAAGGGATTCACAAAACCAACAGATTTCCAACTGTTCAACTTTTCTGTGATTGTCGGTACATCTGTATGTGGCTCTGCAGCACAGTTGGCTTCCAGCCTTCCCATTTTACACACCTTCCCTCCCTCCCTGGGGGATGGCCACCCTCCACATGGGGGGATTCAAGCAGAAAGGGCAGCAAGGCAAACTTTCCACCCTCTGGTCATACCAGGGATTCCTCCAATGATCAGGGAAGTTGTGTTCTTCCCAGCAGTGCCTCAGGATGCTCTGTCTGCACCTACTGGATTTTGGCTGCATGCCACAGGGGATAGTCCTAGTCGTCAGGTACATAGAGGAGGTAATTCACCTTTTAATCTATATTTAGCAAAAGCCTTTCAACACACCTCTGTAGTCCAGCTGAATACCTTTAGCATTTTAGTAGCAAATACTATATATATAGTAGGTAAAAAAAAATACAAGTAGACTCGAGTGTAGAGCCCAGTCATCATGAAGGTGCTGTTTTCTGTCTATATGTTACTGCCTTGAATTTTGAATGGGCTCCAGAGAACAGCTGTAAGCAAAACGTTCACACAATAAGGAATAAAATAGTGTCCTTTAGATAAAATGGATTTGGTCTACTATGATTTTATCAGACACACTCTCGTTGGAAATAAGTCTTGCTGGAGAAACAAATAAGACACATACTTTACCTCTGTGAAAAATTCTCCCCAGGCAAAGTAACATGATAAAGAACAAGAACAGTTGGTATACAAATAAAGATAATCAGAGCATCCTGATGTGCCTGCTTGCTATGTGACTTCTACTGAATTCATGGTGTGCTCCACACGAGTTTCTGATGCATCTTCAAGTGCCTTCACATGTTTACCCATGACCCATGCTGGGGCAGCTGGTGAAGAGCTGAGACCCTGTGGGAGAGGACTCACATGGGTAGGACCCCATGCTGGCACAGGGAAAGAGTGTGAGAAATTCATGCCCCCCCCTCCTCTCGGTCTCCCCTCCTTGTGAGAAGGAGAACAACTCATAAGGATCTGACTGAAGACTGAAGCCTCCATTCCCTATTTCCCCCCTTTCCCCCATGCCATACTGGGGAGGGGAAAATCATGAATAAAGTGAAGTCTTCAAAGAAGGGAGGGGCAGGGGGTGGTGTTTTAAGAGCTGTTTGTACTTCTCATTATTGTTCTCTGTTTTCTTTGTGTGGTGTAGTGTAGTGTAATAAACTAGAGATTTTTCTTGCTTTTCTTCTGTGTTGACTCTGTTTTGCCCATGACACTAATTGCAGAATGATCTCTCCCTGTCCTTATCTTGACGCCAAAGCCTCTCAACATTTATTTTCTCCCCTGTCCAGCTAAGAGGGGAGTGATAGAGTGACTTTGGTGGGAGTCTGGCATCCAGCCAGGGTCAAACCACCAGACTGCTGTAGGCATCTGTGGCTCAAATCAGAAGATGTTCAGGGCACAGCGCAGCTGAGAGATGAGTTGAAATGGTTGATCAAGGCAACTGAACACCTCTGGAGAGCTGGGCACCACCATCACATTTGCCATTGTCTTCCTTTTGCTGTAGTCAGGTCATTTAAAGCACATGTTTCAGATACATGAACAGGTCAGTATTTCAAAGGCTAACTTGAACCTAGGGAGTCTCTTCCAGCAGCCTCTTACAGTCAGTAGAGGACAGGCTCCAGATGTGATCTGAAATGTCAGGTTAGGCACTGCTTGGACTGGTGCTCCTCAGAGTGGATGGCACACACCTAAATGAGCTCTGCAAAGTAAGGAAAATTGATTTTAAGTTCATGGATATCCTCAAATGCACGAGCACACAAACCACAGGAAGGCGATTCAGAGTGTGGCTCACATTTTATTAGCTGGAGCTGACAGCTTGTATCACTATGTAACATGGATATTCCTAAAATGCTGGGGCAGGGCTCAAAGTTTTTTCAAAGAGTGAGAATCTTTATCTATAGGAGCCTATCCACTTGGATAAAATTAACTGTCTTGGGTCCTTGTAATTATATACTCTTCATTGTTGGAGCATCTGATTTAAGACTTCAGTGTCTCATCTACAGTTTTAAATATTCACAACTTAATTAAGGGAGCAGCACTTCAAATGAAATGTAAAAATTATAATAATAAATAGAAATGTATATATCACACATAGAACACAATATTTGGTGCCAAGAACTCTGGGAAAACAGTTTTTCAGATTGTGCTCTCCAAATTAACAGCCATTTAATTATCTCTTCACCATCTGCCCCTGGGTAATACTCATGTCTTAGGCTTTGTGCTACTGCAAATAAAATATTCCCTGTGGCTTCTGAAGCAACATGCAACACTTTGGTGTGACTTTTGCTGACTCCTCCTGCAGACAGACTGGATGAAGCATCCTGTCCTGCTGCCAATGGCCCGTTCTAGGCACAGACACAGTTACAGCTCCAAACAGCACTTCCAAAAAGAACCGCAGAGGCGGGATGAGGAAAAACAAACGACAAGAAGCACGGTGAGAGCAGGGACAAAGTCTGAAGGCAAAGTGAACTTCACGCCCAAGAGGCTGAGGAGAGTCACACAGGGGTTCACAGCCTCTGCAGCAAGGACAAGGTGTTAGAATCCATATCCCCTCTTGCTGAGCACAGGGGACAAGCATTGATGGCTGGCACCACCCCGGGAATATCAGGGCAGTGCAGGGCAGTGCTGAGGAGCTTCTCCCTGCTCTGGAGCAGCCCACAGTCAACATGGCCAAAGGAATGGTGCTTCCTGCCACAGATCCCCTGGCTCCTGCTGCATCTCCACTGGCAGCGGCCTTGTTTGCCTTTTTGGGTGCAGACAGGATTGTGGTTCTACACCTGAAAAACAGCCGATGTGACAGAGCTCACTGTGGCTGTCAAAAGAACTGTGTCATGCAGTAAACTGGGTGGCTGGAAAAAATGGGTGTGACTTCACCATTTCAGAGCTATACAGGTATAAATAATGGATTAAAGCTGGAGGAGGGAAGGTTTAGATTGGAGATCAGTGGAAGTTCTTCATGGAAAGAGTGGAGAGGTGCTGGAACAGGCTGCCCAGAGAGGTGGTGGATGCCCCATCCCTGGAGGTTCAAGGCCAGATTGGGCCATGCCCCGGGCAACTCGTCTAGCTCCAGGCCTGGAGGTTGGTGGCAGGGGGCTTGGAACTCAATGATCCTTGGGGTCCCTTCCAACCCAAAACATTATGTGATTTTGTGTAAATATAATAATACCAATATTTTAAAATTTGGGCTATTCTTTGTTCCTACATTCACAAGTTAATTTCTTGTAATACCTGCTGGCTGCTTTGGGGAAAAAAACCCCTTTCCTAACCTACCTTGCCTACTTAGTCCTGTAGTCTTCTTGTCCCACATAATTGCAAATGTTCCCAGTTCTGAAATTGCTCTATCACTGCTTTTAATTTGGCCTCATTTCTTCCTGTGCTGGGCTTGAATCACAGATGAATAATTGGTTTTGGTACTGAGCATGAAAAACAGAATCTTAGGGAAAGCAAATTAATGCATCTACTACTGCAGGTATAGTCCACTAATAAAATTATGGACTAGAAGCTCATGTTCCTGTAGCTAAACGTAATCAGCAACATTAAGGTTCATTAAAGAGCAGCGCACTAATTCAGCATTTTATTCAGCTGAGTTTGAGGCTTTGAACAAATTACTTCCAAAACTAATCCTTTCGAATGCAAACATGAAAGGTAACTGAAAAAAGCATTCCAAAACCAAGGTATATTTTAATTGTCAAAACAGAAAGCCAATATCTAGTATTTTAAGCTTAGTGGGGTAGATATTGATCTTGTAGAGATCTATAAAATTATTAAATTAATTTGGTGAAGTTGAATCAGCTTAGAAACTAGAATTTTCCATATAAATTTAGGGTTTTTTTTTAGTTCAATGCCAATGATAATATAATTTATCATCTGTTTTAATAACAAGTATGCTTTTCCTGGATGAAGACTCTCTCTGTAATGGGTATCTGACAGTGCAAGGTACGAAAGAAATACCAACCTGACTGCAGGGTTCACTTCCACTTATGGGGAACCTGAGCAGATGAGCACGAAGTGCACTGAAAAGCCCAGGTCCCCTTCTTTTCTTCTTTGAAGCCTTTACAACATAAACACATTGTCTTGGAAAATAATACATTCACTAGGTCTCAGTGGATAACTACCATTTGAGAGGAAACAATTGTAGCAGCACCAGAAGGGGAAATTAGGCTATTTTATTCCTTGTATAAACAAAGCTATGGATGAAATGGGATCTGATCTCCTAAACAAATGTAATTCCACGTTCAATAATATTTCCTAAGATGGCATCATCTTAGAGTAATATTTAGTTTTAGAGATATGTATTTCATTAGGCTTCAAAGTTCGCATTCTGTTTATAATGTCTCAGTGTGATAAACTTACAGTATGCTTATACACAGATCAAGTAAACCACCCACATCGAAAATCAGAATGGAGATAATTTAGTATAGATAAAACTGAAGTTTTGCATCCCTTGTGAGTTCAAATCTTGTTTTGTTCCATAGAGTATTTAGTTTGTGATTCACTGATGCCATCGGTAGAGCAGGCACAACTTTCAGTTTCAAGAGTTGCCCAATTTAAAGGTTAAAACACCTGGATCCTTGCTATGGAACTAGCTGCTCCTTTAGCACAGCGGATTGCCACGCAGATTTGGAATCAGTGGTTTCAGTATTTTGTTGTTGTCATGGGCAAAATGAAGAAATTCAGAAGAAAAACTTCAGGAATTTTGCTTGATTTAACAGTTTGTTTGGGCTCTGCAGATAGCCAGCTAAGGTTCGGAACAGCAGTGCAGTGTGCCCATCAAGGAATCATATGTTCCATTCTGGATTGCCATAGCAGCCTCCTTACTTGGAGGATCTGGCAAGAAGGGAATAATACTGCAGCAAATAATTCTGTGTGCTTGTGTGGGCAAGCACTAACATAGCCTTGGTGGCCACAACAACCACTGACCCTCTGGGTCATGGCTGGCCAGTGAAAGAGAGCAGAGTCCTTTATGCAGAAGGCTTGTGCTACTGGATGTGGGTTGAGGAGGGGGGTAGGGGGAGAAGATTGCCCCAGCATGAGAAGATGAATATGGCTAAACACTGAACAAACCTTGAGAGTGGAAATTAACAGCCGCTATTGCAATTTCCCTGGCGCCGATGGTCTGACTTTGGCAAGCTGCTGGGACAAGCACTTTGTTGGTCTGCTCATCTTGGTGCTCTGGAGCAATGCCTGACTGTGGCTGCTGATGACAAATGATAAATGTTTGGCTGATAAGCATGCTTTCAGGAATTTTTATCCACTATCTCAATCTGCATCCTTGCTTCTCTCCTGGCACTTAGTTCATAGTTCTGTCCTCCCAAGCTGCTCACCAGTCATTGACTCTTTTGACCTCCCGTTTCTTCAGATGTGTCCAGTGTTCCAGGTTGCCTATTGTCCTTCTGCTTTACCTTATTCTTTCTCTTGGCATACACAAAGTTGTATAGTTAAGGCATCTTCTGAAGGCTCAAAAGCATTGCAGTAGGGTACAAAGACTTGCTTTGAAGACAGTTGTCTGCCTGCAGTACAAGCCAGAGCTTAACAAAGAGCATCTTTTAACTGTTTGGTAGCATAGAAGTACACAGTTGGTCTCAAGTCAGGTCCTGACAGACACAGATCATCATTATCATGCAACCAATCACCACAATTGCAATTTATTTGGACCTCTATAAGTAGATGCATGAGATTTGGTAAGTGATATAATCTCAGCCCTGAAAAAAATGACAGAAATATGCTTCAGTGCTCCACATTGAAGATTAAGATTTTAACATCCCCAACACAGGATGCAACAGAACTATTCCAGTGGAAATTTTTATTTCAGATTTAGTAGTACTAAAGAGATCTTGCACCTTTGCATTAAGTAGGTATAGAAAAAAAATACAAACATTTCACATAAGTAAAGGCACCCAAAATATGTGCTAGGTGATACACTGAATGCAGCAAAATAATTACCTTCTTGCTGATGGTCTGAAAAAATACTTCCCAGGAAGTAAGTCAAGTGATGACAAAGATGACTCATCAGGCATAAAACATCTTTCATTCCCTGTAAATGAGAGTGATCAGAGAATTAGATGGAATTCTCCATAGAGGAGTAGTTGTTGTCTCAGCAGAGTTCCACAGAAAAAGTCGAGCAACAAGACTAAGCAGTAAGGAAAACAACAAGCACAAAAATCTCTACCTAATATTGAAGTGCCAGAGATCAAAGTAATCTAACTGGGAGTAGGGCTCACTCTGCATATGTCACTCCACACTGAATTGGTAATGAGACAAGGAGAAATCTTGCCAACCCTTGGACATCTTGCACTGCTAGTGACAATGATCCCAGCATGGACCAACCTGAAGGAACTTGGGTGTCTGTGTCGCACATGTGTTGTAGAGAGTCCTGTCTCAGCAGCAAGAACAATTTGGTTGGAGGTGCTGAATGACTTCAGGTCCTGTGTTTTCTAACAGGACTTCTATATTTAACCTGGAAGTTTCAGGTAGACATCCCACAATCTCTGCTTCCTATGATGTATTCAGCCCTGACAGATCATATGAACAACCAACCTTCAATTATGAGATTTTTGCTATAAAAACTACATTAAAATTGCACTCACTGGTGTATAGAAACCTGTCAAGGCTTTGTGTCAGTTTTAATATAAAATACGGCACAATATATGGCATCTTTCTCAATCACTTCAGAGTTTTGTGGATCCTGGGAAAATTTACCTTTCAGTTCTGCTTGGTCTAATAGATATTATGATGAAAATATTTGACTTGGATTAAGCACAGAAGATAACCCAGCTGGTGACTTTCCATCTTGTGAGGAACATTAAGCCCATTCCCTGAAATAAATTGCTTGTCCAGTTTCATATGTCTGCCGGGGCTGAGCACCCTGTTACAGCAAGATGGAAAAAGACAGATTCATCAGCAACCACAGAGACCAGGCCCAGAAATAATTCAGCAGAGATTAGACCTTCAATTGGCACAGTGCCTGGGAGTGAATTACATCCGTGCCACTGGGCTTAGTTGCTTTGCTCATATGGCTCTTACTATGTATTCCTACAGTGACTTAGTATCTACCTCCATTTATTTACTTTTTTCCTGCAAATATCTTCAAAATACCAATACGATAATTATTAGACCGTTTCCAGTGATGACGTGTTTGGTAGCCAGAAGCCAACTCTCTGACCTGGTTTAGCTTCCATGCCTCTCTTCACTAGTCAACTTAGGATTAATTTTGCTCTTTTTTGTTTTGTCCTTCCCACTCCATCTCCTGGTACAAATTTCTATCAATTCCCTGTGAATGGCTCTTTGGCCAGCTCTCAGGCTTGAGAGGACTTCAGTCAAAGCACAGGAATGGGAATTCTACTCAGAAAAGTACAAAGATTATGAGAGAAATATTCAGAACAGAACTCTTCCTGCCAGAAGTCTGACTTGACACTGGTTGACAGTGGAGCTTCACTGACAGCAGCTATCACTTACGGGAAGGAAAGGATTAGTTGCCATCAAGGACATGCAGCAGGCCTTCATGGCTTGGTACTCCCTCTAAAGATATGATGGGTATCAGGACACTTCAAACAGGAGCTATGGCATGAGGTAGCAGCATTGAACTCCGTAACATAGTATTTGGAAAGCACAGCTGCTTTACTACTAATAGCAAGCACTAAACTAGGTTGTTTTCAGCACTAGTGAAGATCTCATGGACTTTTATTTTCAGCTTGAAGGCTTTTGTTCAGAATAAGGCAAATGGATTGCTGTGACCTCAGCTCAGCTCCATCTGCTGTTAGAGACAGTATTTTTGGCTGTAATGTCACTCTTGCTTTAAATAATTTAGATTGAAAACCTTCAGGGTGAATTTCACAAAGAGACGCCTGCAACAGAAAGCATAATGTTTCCTGTGGCTTCCTGCTGTGGGACAACATCTAGAAGGAAGATGGAAACCTGAGCTCAGCTCTCTGTCCCTGCAGGTAAGGTGAGGCCGTGCACGGCTTCTTGAGAAACTAGCTCCTGTCTGCAGTGCAGTACAGATTTTGGAGCTAAATTGAGATCAGCTGTCTAGGACCTCACTAGAAATCTAGCTTAGGTATGTGGGTGTCAGTAGGTAGGCTTGTCCCATCTCAGCAGCTGCTCTGCTGCTATGATGTCAGACACAAAGTGGTTTCAAGCTACAGAGAGCATGTGTTCAGGGGAGAGAACCGCAGAGAAAGGAGGCGGCACGGCAGAAGATGCAGAACATACAGGAACTGGACCAGGGATCCTTAAATCTGCTCTTACAATAGCCAGCTTGCACTTGAAGTACAGGTCTTACCACATACTTCTGTTGGTTTAGTCCTCAGACTGAACTCAAGCAATCAAAAGCTCATTTCGGGCTGAAAACAAACAAACACCCCCCTCCCCAGATTGTGCCCTTTGGCTTTGAGCCAGTGAAGTGTGCACTCAGCAGTTTGTCAAAGACTTGAAGCACATTTGTTAGCAAGAAAATCCCTGAACATGAAAATTCCCACATAACTGTCAGAGTCCAAGCACCATGGGCTGGAGAAGGAAGCCTGGTGTTGTGAATCTCGCTGTAAACTGGGCACAGCCGATAACACCCAACCTGCAGGAACGCAGGAGCCTGTGGAACCTGAATTGGTTTGTTGATTCCCACTACGGACAGTGATCACTACAGCCAACCACCAGCCCATCTCCATCCCTTCCAAATATAACCCAACTGCTGTCTAAGTCAGTAACGGTGGGTTTCTGTGTCAGTTTATAATAGGTCTGTTGAAAGACAGCTGGGTTTGGCTTTTGGACAACAGCCAGCACTCACTGAGAGCACCAGTCAACTCTTTATTAGAGAAATGGCTTAGGAGGTTGCCCACCCATACTGCCCTTGTCACTGATTGCATGACCCCACTGGTGGTATAACAAAGTTTCAACAGAGAAAAGACTGAAAGGCTACAGACACCAAATTCACATCTGACACCTGCAAATTATTTCTGCATCACAAAACAGGGAATAAGAGTTGTGAAGTGAGCTGATGGAGAGGGCCACAGAGCTGCTACCCATACTGAACACTTCAGTGGAGGAAACCTTGCTCTATAAAAGTCACTCATGGCCCAGGCAGTGTCTTCCATGAGGAACATTCACTGAAACTGCTGGAGAAAAAAAGCAACGCAGCCTTTGTGAAGGCTAGGGATGTAAAATTATCAGAAGTAATCCTAGATCCACTGAAATCACAAATTTTCATTGATTTCAATAGGATGGGATCTTATCCCCTGTTGGTGTGGAGAAGATTAACTCCATAGGATGACAAGTCATTTAACTTCCCCTATGCTTTAATGCAGGAATTCAAAGGACACCCTTCCTAACATGCATGTGATAATGCACAGTCACTCTTCTACTGCTCCTATAGCCTACAAATCAGGCAGAAATCTCAGCTGCTATCTGATCTCATATATTGTCTTTGATGCACAAGTTTTATTACATGACTGAAGAATCATTAACAATTATAAGTGAATTAGCACAGATACAATTCAGTGTAAAACAATTGGGGTATATGCCAGTCTGCAAACATCCCACTGTCACTTTTCCCAACTCCCAAGCGACTGCCCACATTGTCATGCCTGGAAAGCTCAGTTATTGCTCTCAGCAGTGATGGTTTACAGAGCTGGATTGTGATCCTGGGCCTAGTCATTCTTCCTAGGAAGTTCTCCTCACCTAGCCCGTGCCCTTCTGAACTCAGTAGGCCTCCACATGTGTGTCAGCAGCTGTCGTCTTAGCCTCAACCACAAAACTGAGCTCAAAGGAAGAAAGAAGGAAAGCAAACACTTCATTTTGGATAAATCAAATAGTCTCATCAAATATAGTGAGAAAAAGCCCTGCAGAAATGCATCTATAATGCATAGGGTTTTGACGAAAGTAATCCACTGATAGAGGGAAAATGACTCTAGCAAGTTAAGTGTCCAAATAATGCATTAGGCTTGGAGTTGGCAAGACCGCTACAGAACCAGATGCAGGCTGTGAATCAGCAGCTCTGGAATGCCAGCACAGAAAGAATGGCAATAGTGATCCAAGGGGACGCAGAGGCACGCAGAAACTGTTCCAAGACCATTTTAGCAAAGCACATGTTTCTAATATATATATATATATTCCTGTAATGGCAATGTCTCAAACAATTATTAGTTTAGTTCCTCAAGGCATTAATTGAGGTTAAAAAGAGTTCCTGAGAGCTTTAGCAGATGAAATCTTCTGCTAACCAGATGCTAAGGCAAAATAAAAAATAAACATAAAATAATTTTTAAAAGACATGGTTTATAAAGACCTATTTGCTGGAGGCAAAATGCTGAATGGCTGCTGTTAGTTTGAAAATCCTGAACTACATTGTCTGACCTCTGCTCTGGCTGGCACTACAAGGGGCTGAGGGACAAGCAGAGGGGAGCGGTCCTGTCCCTGGTGCCAAGCACAGGATTCCTCTCAGCGGGTGGGGATAAGGGACACGTTGTGGGCAGGAGCAGCATTTGTCCCCAGCTAACTTGGGCTGTTTGATAATAGTCCTGGAGAGCTGCGGGTCCAGCGGGAAGGCTTGGCATGTATCCCTGTCCTCACCCCACTGATTGCACCCTCTCCTTGGCGATGGGAAGTGTGGGATTATTGCAGTACCCAGACTTCATTACTAAAGATCTTTTGGATTCTGTGAAAAGATGTTTGTACAGGTCAGTGAGAGTCCTTGTACCCTTTTTGTTTTGGCAGTGTCACTCATTTCTTCACTGCTATGAGAGGTGAAGGATACCAAAACACTGTCTGGCCTCCCTGGTCCATTGGAATTCATAGCCCCTGTGCACTCCTAGAGAAAAATTAGATTGGGTTCACTAGAGAAAGCAAAAGGAGGCTCTGTTTCTGGAAAGTAGAAAAGCACATGTGACTGGTGGAATAATTATCTTTCTTTTTCTGAATTGAGCCATTTTCCAGGAAGTTTTGCAGGGGTTAGAACAGATCTACTTAACTTCAGATGTCACTTACTGATTAATTTTTATTTCATTTTTCATATTGAACAGGAAAAAAAGAAGTGTTTATTTCTAAAATTCTAACAAAAATCTTTCTTCCAACTTTCAACATGGAAATAACTTTAAAGGAATTTTTCTTGGTTACCCTTATCAGCTGACTGACTGCGTGTACACCCTGCTCTTCTTGGCATACAAAAAGACCATTGTCAATATTCAGAAAACACCTCAACACTTGATACAGAAATCACATGAGAGAACCTTCAGGGTGACCAGATGGGTCAGTTGTCAAGGGGAGGGCTGGCAGCGATGAGAAGCCTACCCTGTGGGTGTTTATAATTGCCACACAGGCTGCTCAGAATATCTTTGCTTCTCTCTTCTTGAAGCTCTGCTGTCAGCAAAGCCAAACATCTTTATGGCTTCTGTAATCTCTCTGATGATGAATTTTCCTTGAAATCCATCTCAGCATTATGAGGGAGGAATTATCACCAAGGAAGCAGTAACTATTTTCTTCTTCCAGTTAAAAATTAGTTCTAGCGTTGACTAGTTCCCCAAATTACTTCTGTCTAGCTCAGAATAGGAATGCCGAGATCTTTTCAGAGATCACGATAGTAACCATTTTCATCTATGCCGGTGAAATCTCTGGATTTGGATTGGATGAAGATAGGACAGGGAAAAACCCCAAAATGTGAGTATTTTTGGTGTTCCATTCTGCTTCTGAGTTGAAAAATCCCATCCAATGTGGTAATGCGCTTTACTTTGAGTCGTGGTCAGGAGAACAATGTTTTCAGAGCACAGCTGCAAAGCATTGTTCCTTAGACTGGTGCTGCACCATGCCCTGAGACGTATACTTAAACTGCATCCTTTTCCATCCTACTAAGTCCAAACTAAGACCCAAGGGAAGTTAGTAACAGCCTGGGTGGGCCTTTTGCACTCACTGCAGTTACGGCTGCAGTTGTGTGACTGAAGGAAGCAGAAGCAGCACATTTCCCCCACTGCTGATGCAGCTCAATCCTGAGTGGAAAAGGCCACTGGTATGGATGACTTATGTCACTCTACAGCTCATCCTTCACTTGCTGCTCCCCAGGTTGCTCACACGTGTGACCAACACGATAGTTGGGCGCTAAGGACACCTTTGGTGGTGGGAACTGGCATGATGCTCCTGCCACAACACCAAGCAAATACCTGGCAGTAAGATCCTGCTGCTGCTGACTTGAACTGTTCATTAGAAATACGAGTTTATGTGTCTATCCCAAAGGATTTTAAAAGATTGGAAGTGGTTTGTTGGGTTTTTTTTGTACTGTTGAAGCATGTAAGTAAACTACTCAAACCTCTGCTTGTTTCTGTTCCACTTATTGAATGGGAACCTAACCTTGGCCTTATAACGCAAATCCAAAAACTGGTTCTTGTTCAACACCTCTCCTCTGATAAAAAAAAACCAAACCCAACTTGAAGTAATGTGAATCAAAATAAAGAAATCAGAATAAAGAACTGCCATGTGTGTTTCACGTGCAGCTAACCTGCTGTGCCCTCTAAACACATACAGACAGTGTATGATCTTCTTTTGAGTCATCACTTGGTTAGGTAATGCAAACATTTTACTCTAGAGTAGAAGGCAAAAGAGACAAAGCAACCCAAAATTTTTAAAAACCCCAACCAATGCTCTGCCTAGTGGCTTGTATTTGCAGATAAAATAAAGCCGAACTGTCTGCAACTGTTCCTGAAAAGCTTATGGGTTTGGATATTATCCCACTTTGCAGAAAATCACCAAGAAATGGATGAATGAAGACAGTCTTCATTTGTAAAAGTGTGAGGCCTCAATAAATGGACTAAAATGACAGGGTGTGTATCTTGAAGTAGAGATCGGTGGTACGGCTCTGTGCTCAATTCTTTGACAGTTGTGCCATTGGGACTTTGTCTTTGCACTTGTAACCGAGGCAGAGAGATGGCATGTGAGGAAGAAAAGTGCTGGAAAGGCTCATTAATGCCTATGCAAATAGCAGTTCTTGCCTTCTGTGAGCACTGGGAGTGCTTTTTTAACAAAGATTCAGCAAATACCCAAGGAGCCTCAACACTGAAGGACCCTATATTACTTTACAAAGGTAAGATTAAAATGCATCTGCAAAATAGCTCAGGCTGATTTGCAGCTATAATTGCATTATTAATTAACATATTTATATTGAAAGGGTTATTTTTACATGTATCCCAAGCTAACTGCTAGCTGTAAAAAGCTGATAATTGGAGTTTGTTGGTACAAAATAGAGTGGATGCAGAGCAAGTAGAACAATTGTGAGTTTGTCTGAGTCTACATATCCTTTCTGCAATTTCACCCGATTACATTCCCATCCAGAACTGCAAGATCATAGATGACAATAATAATTTCACACTGAGAAGCAAAATCTATTCCCCAAGAAAACAGCTGATACTTTCCTAAATGAATGAAAAAGACTTCTGCACAGACTCACAGTATAGGCAGAACTGCTCACGGCAGACTGTCAGACACCAGGCAATCTGCATATTGGGAAAACAGTAGAATGCAGTCAGTTGTACAGACCTAATGTCTGTGATTTAAAAATGTATAGCTTGCTAGGGCAAACGTTTTGAGTTTTCTCAATGACATATTTGTTTCTTCCTGTTGAAAAGGATATTTTCTTGTTGCAGCCTCAGAAATATCAAAACATTTATGACAGATGTCCATTGCATTCATTTGCCCAGTTGAAAGGCAAATCAGCCATCATCTGATTGATTGTCTCTATGACAGGCCTGAAGCTCCACTGACAGTATTTGAAAATATAAGGAAGTGTAATGAAGTCAAAGAGATTGAATTTTGGCAGTGTGTCATCCTATGCATATAAAGTTAAGAGATGGTACTTATTCTTCAGTCATCAATTTGATTCATTTAAAAACACAATATGGCAAAGCAGAAAATAGATCAAAAGGAAAACCATGCAATCCAAATAATTCTTTCATATTTTGATTTCAGTAAACAAAATTTCCACAGTCTTATTCATCAACTTCCTCTGATTCTTTAGGAAATCATTGCTGCAGGGTTCAAACTAGACAAAAAGAAATCACAGAGATTGTTTGAATGAGAGCTGTTGCATACAGATGAATCAGTCTGTGTGCACTTGCTTCACGAGCCTGGTTATTAGAATACTGAACCAACCCTTGTCTTCAAATCCTGCATCTTGAATGATGTGGAAGTCATTATTTTCACTTACAATTCAATTGCAACAGTGAAAACGTTTTCTTACTTGGAAGAATGAGTTGAAAGGATAGCAGAAATTTTCAAAAATATTGATACTGCTTTTCTAAAATTAATTGCATGTGCTGAGAGATTTATGATTTTATTCTAAATTACTGAAATACATTAAATTATAATAAAGACCATTTCATAAGCTGGAACTTATGAAAATGAACTGTGTACTTAGACATCAAAAGAAAACAGCAAAAATATCCCCTAACATAATATACAGTGGCTTATTTTTCATGTGACTGTCTATATTGTCCCTTCCAGAAAAGATAATCACTCTGATGCCCAGATAAACCAATATAGAAATGAAAAGGGAAATGTTATGCTGTGCTCTGCCAGTGGAACATCTGATTTTGATCATTGCAAAGTGTCAGTTCAATACATATAATACACCAGTAGATCAATTTTTTAACCCTGGTTGAGTAGATAACTTGCCTACACCATTCTGTACTTAGGGTTTGACCCTCACCATAGGGAGGTCTGCAGTCTTCCTGGAGCTCAAATAGGGATAGTATAGTCAGCAAGTTTGCTGCTGACACAAAGCTGTGAGGGGTGACTGACACACCAGAAGGTTGTGCTCCATTCAACAGGATTTAGACAGGCCGGAGAGCTGGGCAGGGAGAAATTGAATGAGATTGAACAAGGGCAAGTGTAGGGTATTGCATCTGGGGAGGAACAACCCCAGGTACCAGGATAGGTTGAGGACTGGCCTGTTGGAGAGCAGTGTCAGTGAGAGGGACCTGGGGGTCCTGGTGAACAGCAGGATGACCATGAGCCAGCAGTGTGCCCTCGTGGCCAAGGCCAATGGCATCCTGGGGTGTATTGGAAGGGGGTGTCTAGTAGATCAAGAGGGGTTCTCCCCCTCTACTCTGCCCTGGTGAGACTGCATCTGGAATATTGTGTCCAGTTCTGGGCACTTCAGTGCAAGAAGGACATTGAACTCGTTGAAAGAGTCCAGTGCAGGGCCACCAAGATGCTGAAGGGAGTGGAACATCTTCTTTATGAGGACAGGCTGAGGGAGCTGGGTCTCTTTAGTTTGGAGAAGAGGAGACTGAGAGGTGACCTCATTAATATTTATAAATATGTTAAGGGTGAGTGTCAGGAGGATGGAGCCAGGCTCTTCTCAGTGATGGCCAGTGACAGGACAAGGGGCAACACGTCCAAGTTGGAGCCCAGGAAGTTCCATGTGAATGTAAGGAAGAACTTTTTCCCTGTGAGGGTGACAGAGCACTGGAACAGGCTGCCCAGAGAGGTTGTGGAGTCTCCTTCTCTGGAGATATTCCAGACCAATCTGGACATGTTCCTGTGTGATCTAATCTAGATGATCCTGCTCAGGCAGGAGGGTTGGACTAGATGATCTTTTGAAATCCCTTCCAACTCCTAAAGTTCTGTGATTCTATAAACTGGGTTGGTTTTCATTCAATTTGATATGCATTCATTGGCAATAATGTTTCTGTCCCTACCTGGTGAGAAAAGCACATAGCAGTCCATTACTGGAGGCTGTTTAGGCAGTCTATAAATGATTACATTTTGATTGTCCCTTACTTTTCTTTCAAATATACCACAGGCATTTGCCAAATTTGTCTCTTTGACATAAAAGTAAAATGTTTCTTTAAAATATTTTAAAAGCCAGTTTTAGTTTGGGTTTTTTTAATAGAGGAAAGTCAGTAATAGGGTTGACAGAAGAACTGAGAAGTCACGACACAGGGGGAGAAGGGGATGTATGTGCTTGCCAGAAGCGCAGTTATCATAGAATCCTAGCATAGGTGAGGCTGGAAGCAAGTTCTGGAGATCATCTGGTCCTAGCCCACTCCTCAGGTCCTATGCCTTTCACTATGCACACAAATACCATTTGGTAGCTTTTATAGGCTTGAATTCACAGAGTCTAATAGCCCCTTCAGAGGGCTAACGACAGAGATCTGGTAGAGAGTACTTCAGCACAAAGTCTGAATCAAAATAATTTTAATGGATTTTAATGGATTCTGTTTGATCTTTGTGAAATACAGACAGAGACCGATCTGATCCTACGTCATGTGAATGGTTGCCTTCACATGAGTGCCAGAAACATCCTCTGCTTTGGAAAAAGTGTTCTAAAAAGTGTATTAAACATGTGCACTACAGCTGAGACTACTGTGAAATTAGAAAGGATGTCCTGAGACCGATGCATTGCTGTCATAGGTGGTTTTCTGGAAATCTCCTTACAATGGATTCAAACTCACATGAGTAAATTTAAGCATCTGAATAAAATTCCCGTACTTAGGAGTCGAACTCAGTATTCATCCTATCTAAACCATAGGCATCTAGGATTTGGCTGTCCAACAGAAGGTACAAGACCTTTTCCAAAGGATGATTTGTCTGAGCTATTTTACAATGACATAAATCACCTTCTGGGGTATTTAAATTTGTCCATAGACTCTAAGAGGAGACTAGGAAGACTAGACTAGATTCTAGGCTAGATTCTAGATGCTTATGATAGGTTAAATGAAATCTACTCTAGGTTTTAAGTGTTCAGGTTGTTTAACACTCCACAAAGCCTCCTGCCCCAGGCAAGGTCATAAAAAGAACACAACACCTCTCTGGCAGGCAGAACTTCAGCTTTCCCCGGTCAAAATGTTGAAAAGACTCTCCTGTACACCAGCCAGACTACAAGACCATGAATACAAAGGAACCTATATACCATGGTATATGGTGTTTCCTTAGACAATCTGTTTTCTTTTGATATTTCTCAAAAGAAAAAAAAAAGTTATTAACAGAAGAACAGTGTCCCCATAGATAAAAGATTATCATTTTGCCTGATCTTTCTTTGTGGCAGAGAGTAATCTGGAAAAATTCATAATCAATTCACCAGTTGACAGCAACTTTAAAGTCTTGTTTATATGATTTTGCTTATTTCAATACTGAACCTTGAGGAGAGATCAAAGCCACACGCACCAGTAATCTCATGGGAAGCCTGTCTGAAGCAAACCAAACCTTTGCCCCTTTTTCAGTGTTCTCATTAAGTTACAAAAATATATTTGCTAGCATTGCAGTAAATTCTGTTGACCATGTATAGAAAGGAACAGAATTCAGTTTATTACCTCATACATAATTACGACATCTAGCAGGAACACAAAAAAAAAAAAAAACACAAAATTGCTTTTGTCACTTGTGTGTGCAGATAAAATCCTTAGACAAAGATATGGATTTTCTAAGTATAAATCTGTCATGTTCAAATAATTTTGTTTCTCATCACAGAAATGTTATTTAAAGCTAAAAAGCTTATTTGCTTGAGAACACACGGGCGTGAGGACTCTGCTAATACATATGAGATTTTCTGAAGGGGTTTCCTCCAAAGTCTTGTACATCTTGTAAAGCCTTCAGTGACCTTGGGATTTATACCACATTGGAATTTTTAGTTAATTCTAAACTGATGCAACCAGCATGCTAGTACTTGTTTGTTTTGGTTTTAGGGGTTTTTTTAAGACGAATTCGTGCTGTTAATCTGTGAAGTACAAGACAGAAAGGGAATGCCTCTATCCCAGGGAACCAGCTATGCCTCTTCCCACATCTACATCTACATGCAGATGGGAGAAAACAAAAATGTATTTTGCACTTGGTGCAAAACACAGCTCTTGTTACACATTCAACATCCACAAAATTCTCAGCTGGGATAAGCAGTTCAGACTTACAAACAGCCAGGCTTCCAAGCTTACAAGCACTGCTGCTCATTCTCTGGATTCAGATCATAGTGCAATCTGGAGTGTAGCAACAGAGGACTGAAAGAGACTACTTGGGCCAATGAATGATGTCCCAGACTATTCAAGAACAGTTGCAGCAGATAGTCTTAGAAGAGCCATGTAAGTACTCCATGAGCAATCCCATACCTGTGTGCACACAGTTCTGACTGGCTGTAGAGCTGAGACACACAGGAAAAGAACAAAAGCTGTACCTCTGGTGTACCACAAGAAGAAAGAAAAGCAACCATTTCCCAAAATTCTTATAGCAGTAACAATTTGAAGTAAATTGTCCAAAAATTCCTATGATATTCTCCTAATACCAGAAGCAACAGCATCTCACCAGGCACTAAGCCCACAACCCCCTAACTTGACTCCCATAGCTGAGCACAGAAATCCTGCAGTGGGAGGCTGCAGGACATCACAAACACACAGAGTATCCTCTGTAACATGCATTTGGACAGCAGCCCTACTAATAAATTGGATACAATTTCAGAGTGATTCTTATCTTGTTCTCTCCATGAATTTATCAACCTCCATCTTAAAACATTTTTAATTTCTGACAACAATGGTACATTGTTGTCTATCTTTTCCAATAGAAATTGAGATGTGGGGAACACAACAGGAATCTAGAGCATTTTTTCTATTAAAACAACACGAACTTGTGTGTCAACCCTTAGATTACCCTGCTAAATATTTTAAGTCTAAAACAATGGCAACCACTGCTGCTTCCTACAGACCAGGTTGTATCTTTCAGCAATGGAAGTCAGACTAATGTATCGCAACCAGGGTGACCTGTAATCCTTACACAGAAAGCACAGCTGTCCTGGGTAGTCAGTTCATGCATAAAAGACTGATACAGTTAACACTGCAAATTCTATATTGAATGCAAAACACATATGTGTATTATTATTTTTCAAAGTGTACTACGTCTGTTAGTCTCCAAAGCTACTGTGAACCAAAAGATGCTGATAATGCTAGAGAGGGAAGATTTCCAGAAACTGCAAAAGGTTTAAAGAAGTATTCTTTCCTCTCCCATGTTTAAAAGAATTTGAGGAATTATATCTACTATGGAAACTTAACAATCAATAATTTTATTAACAGTGACAAATATACCAATGATTTGATTATCACATAAAAAATACTGCTAGAATATTTCCAAAGTAAATAAATACCAATTATTTACCTCTTGAATAATGACATATAGACATAGCAATAGAAGTGGAAATTTTGTGCACTAAGATCACTTCAACTTATTTTTATGCTGTTGATGATATCTCTGAAAATAGGAGAAATAAAGCTGTTGAAAATGGAAAACACCAATATTATTGACTTGAAAGTAAAAAGAGGATTATGTTGATGAGGTTTAGAATTACCAAAGGTAAAATTTTATAACAGAAACATAGAAGGGTCTGTTCCAGGGAAAACACTTGAAAAAGGACCCTTATGTCAACACAGGTACTTGTTACAGGGCTGTGAACTCTGACCAGAGTTAAGAACAATGTAAACCGGGCCTACAGCACACAAGGACTATTGATGTCTCATACTAGAAGTTTAACATTAACTAATTTCAAATACATCTTCATTTTAGAAAATATTTTATAAGTTATTCTAAAAGTACTTCACTGATCATGATGAGTGAAAGTATTTCCTATCAACCTTTCATTTAAGTTTTTTCCAAACATTTTAAATTTGCTTGAATCAGGACACTCCATCCCTGTGAGAGTTAATATGAACACAAGATACTAGTACTGGAAGGGAAACAAACCTACAACACTCCTATGCAAATGAAATTCCCACTGTAAGAATTTAATTTCTGAACAGGCTACAAACATTGCTCATCTGTGCTATGCTGCATATTTTGAGTTAACAGCTAACTTGGATATCTCTAGTGATGTCAGTGTGACAGCATGAGGTCCACACAGGCTGTCCTGCAGAGCCATGACTATGTAGAGGTCCAGTGGATAAGAGGAACACAAAGCCACACCAGGCTTCAAATCCACCTTCTACAGGCTGATCTGCAAAAATGCAATGGCCAATAAACCACGTGCTTCAGCCTCCTCCCTCTCAACTCTCAGCACTGTTGCTATATCCCAAACCCTCACATACTCTTTGAGGCAAATCTTTAATGCCACACCACTGAAGCATATTCAGAGGAAGGGAGAGATGTGTCACCTCTATGCACTGCCTGTGAAATGCTTGGCCAGTGCAAAGGGCATACAGAAAATTCTGATTTAAATTTATCATACTTCCTTCTTTTTTTTTATTGGTGGCAAGTCCTAATCTTCTTTGTGATTCCTAATATGGAGACAATGCTAGCTGAGGAATCCATTTGCTTATTTTTCCACTCAAGTACAAACCCTGTCTTCACAACTGTAAGCAAGGAAGGAAGCATTCTTTGCCAGGAATGATGATACTATTGCTTCTGAAAGAGGTGCACAGGATAGATAAAAATACAATTATTTAAGAACCACAGAAATCACAAAGCAAATTTCAGTTTCACTATTCCATTTTTTCCTCTTCTTTGTTTTCTGGTAATGCTTCACAAAGTTCTTGAAAAAATTAGGAAAACAACGGGGTCATTGGTGTCTAGTGAAGAAGAACTTAGAAGTTCCACAGTCAGAAAGATGAACAGCTTTACAGAATCACAGAAGAGTAGGGGTGGGAAGGGACCTCTGGAGATCATCCAGTCCAATACCCTGCTAGGACAGGATCACACAGAGTTGATTGTACAGAACCATGTCCAGGTGGGTTTTGAACATTTCCAGAGAAGGAGACTCCACAACCTCTCAGACCAGCCTGTTGCAGTCCTCTGTCACTCTCAGAGTAAAGATGTTTTTTCTCATGTTCAGGCAGAACTTCCTGTGTTCCAGGTTGTGCCTGTTGCCTCTTGTCCTGTCACTGGACACCACTGACAGAGCCTGTCTGCATCATCTTGATATCCACCCTTTAGATATTTCTAAGTATTGATCTGATCCCCTGTCAGTCCTCTCTTCTCCAGGCTAAACAGCGCCAGTTCCCTCAGCCTTTCCTCGTATGAAGATGCTCCAATCCCCATACCACCCTTGTACCTCTCCACTGGACTCTCTCCAGTAGTTCCCCATCTTTCTTGAACTGGAGAGGCCAGAACTAGACACAGAACTCCAGATGTGGCCTCCCTAGGGCAGATTAGAAGGTGGGGGGGGGGGCGACGCGACGCATGGAGAACCTCCCTCAACCTTCTGGCCTCCCTCTTCTTAATACACCCCAGGTTCCATTGGTCTTCTCAGCCGCAGGGCACATTGCTGGAGCATGAAGAGCTTGTTGTCCACCAGTACTCCCATTCTTCTCCACAGAGCTGCTGCCCAGCAGGTCAAGCCCTAACCTGGTGCTGGTGCCTGGGGTTATTCCTTCCTTGAAGATGAAGTCTTGTTAATATCAGACATAGAAAGGTTTTCATTGGTCTCACTATTCTTTTGTCTGCACATATTATTCACCGTTTTGGTAGGCATCATAACAGAAGTGATTCTTCCAGACAATTTGATAGCTGGAGTGATGTAGTAGAAAGCATTGTGGCAACTCTGGAAGAAAAACTGTATTGTCTCATCACTGCCAGAGCAAAGAGGACAGGAAAGCCATGAGCAGAGGGAAATACAGGTAAACAAACAGCAGCAGTCACACAAACCATGGAATGCAGGCCCCAAAAAAAGATCTTCAGTGCTGTGAAGGTACTTAAGGAAAAGAGAATTTAATATAATAAAAGCAAGGGCCAAGTTATATTAGTAGCTATACTTATTTTGAACTGCTTGAGATGCCTACTGGACATTGGGAAATACAGAAATGATTCATGGAAAACCATTGCAGGGCTGCATAGAAAGGGTATGGCTGTATAAAAGCTGAGAACTGACCACCTATATGAATGAAATACGGATGTGATGGAAGTTTACTTAAAAAACCTCTTTAAATGATGCCAGAAAGTGATTACTACCTGTCTCATCCCTTACCTGATTTTCTTTTCTTTACTCAGCCACTCCTTCGTGTGCTAAATCAGCATTTTAGCACCAAAGCTTCTGAATAATCACCAAGAACTGCTGCTTTCCCGCATAGTAACTCCATGTCGTAAGGTCTGGCAAACATCCAGATTAAAACCAAACAGAACAAAACAATTTTTATTAAATGTTGAAAAGCTCATGAAATCTCTCTATGGTATCTTGTGGACAGCATGGATAGGAGCTTGATGGAAATGACTCCGAGGAGATGGAGAAAACTGTACTAATGGCACTATGACAAATACGTGTGCATGCATGCACACACCCACCCCACCCCCCATACACTCCCTTAGCTTAGGGCAGCTCTCCAGCTTAAGAGGATTCTTTAACATTTTCTGCATGCAAGGAACACATCCATTTATGGGAAGATTAAAAGTCAGGATGGTGAGTCTGCATGAGGTCAGCAGGAACTTAACATAAGAGGTTGATTCTGAATCAAGGTTGTCCCACCCTCTCACCCCCAGTGAATGGCCTGTTACCATTGCCAGAGTCACGGCTCTAGCATACAGCTTGAAAATCACTTGCAGCCTAGAAATTTTACACTGGACTCTGAAAGTCAGCTCTGCACTGCGTCTCATGAGCTATCACCAAGAATAAATGTCAGATTTGAGATAACTCTGTGATAAAAGAACTAGAAAAAGGTTTAGATTCCTCTCCAGCATTATTTCTGCAGAGCTTATAAAGCAGGTATTAATAACATTTATTTTTGCCAACAGATTTCAGCATGGATTTTACAATCTGTGTGTGTGTGTGTGTATAGTGTCTGTGAAAAACACCATTTCCTTCAACAGTCATGAGCTGGACAAAAACACCTGTCCAGGTATAATTCTTTGGAACAGTATCAATGGGAGGCAAACCTCACACATTTTAAACTGATTCTGTCTTTAATTTTCACTGGCTGATAGAAGCATGAGAGACTTGGCTAGTTAGCTGCAAGAATTAATAAACAAGAAGGAAGGTGAGATGCTAGCTCTGCTCAACCAAGCTTTTTAGGTCCTTCCCTAAGAAATCAACTAGATCTTCACACAGACTATCCTTCAAGCTTTAGATTTTGAAGAAACAAATGAAAAGATGGGCCTCAAACTGCTACATTTAGAGTTTTTTTATTCCTTTGATACCTCTATGTCCAAATTCAGAAGAACACATGAATTTAGACCATTTTCATTTTTACAAGTGCCTGATGAATTACTACTCATAATGGAGGCAAAAGTGTCAGAGAAGACTCCAGAAGCTACATCAAAAGTTTTTTTTGAATCACTGAACATCAGGTCTTGATGAATCACCTCCACAATGTCAAGAAGGACAGAAGCTCTCAAGTAAAAAAAAAACCACAGGTATTTGTTCCTCCATACTCAAGAGGAGGACATAGCATATGACTTCTGTCATCCTTACAGCCAGTTAGACAAGACCACTGGAGACACTGTGATATGCTTTGAAGTACACAAGATATATGTCACTAATGTATTTTGATAGATAATACATATCATATAGATATATGATCATAATACAAAGCTTGACATATCCTTGTCATTCAGCCTACTTTCTGTTCTCTCCTGTCTCTGAGTGTGAAGAGAGGTCTGAAGAAAGACAAATTAGCTATGACCTAACCTGGATTATATTAGAGTGATGTTTTTTGGCACATAAAAGCACTTAGTTTAATAAAGCAAGGTGGTCTCTACACCATATCAATGTGGAGCTGTGATTGACATTTCAAAGGATACACAATCCTTCAATTTATTGTTGACTCTAAAGTTCACCATGTACTTTGTGTCTCATAATTATTTTTTTTCCATAATTGAATAAATGAGTAGGGCTATATTTTCACATGTAAATCTTTTATCCACACTTTTCCTATTTTCAGGCAAGGTTTCCTGCATATGCTCCTTCAAAAGTCCGATCCTGCAGGGAAGAGGAAGAGAAAATAAAACTCAAATCAAACAGAAAAAAACCAAAGCAACTCTAAAATGGGGACAAAGGAAAATCTTGTGTTCTGAATACACTGGTGTTACCTATGTGAGGCTGAATTCATTTAGCACTTCAGATAAGGATCTAGACTCTGCTTTCTACAAAATGGCAGTTTCACCACCTGCTGAGTATGTGGCAGAAAGATCATCTCAGTGGGACTTCTGGTTGTTTCTGGATGCAACCTGAGATGCAATGTAATGATGTTTATAGCCATCAGTGGTTTGAAATCAGGCTATTGTGAGACCACCACTCCTGCTTTAGGGTTTGATCAATTTTGTGTCCTTTGTAAATAATTTGATGCTAATTTTTGCAAAGCCTGTCCAATGCATAATTTTCTTGTTTTTTAAAAAGCCCATCAATTTATCTACATTACACCATTCTGGCATCAATTTTGTTCTGCAGCAGCTGAACCAACTCTTTTCTGTAGTTCCTCATTTACCACACAGACACTCTCACGATGGCACTTTAGGTCCACTGCCCCTTTCACTAACATGTGGTAGCTACATGCTGCTGTCCTGCTGTGTGTGAGGTCTAAGCTTCACCTGCTCTGCTGAAAGGTTCCACACCTATTTGTTGACAGTAGAAAGTGAGGGATCCAAGATCCCATCCTCAATGCTGAAGGAGCTCCTGCATTGCTTACAGACTCTCCTGCCTGTTTCTTACATCCCCAAACTTGGCTCTTCCACTTTGCTGCTTCTATGCCAACTACTTCTCCCCATTCTTTTTGTGAACCTCCTTCTTCTTGACTTCAAGCAAGTCATGTTCCTTGCCTTCAGCTCCAGCTTCCAGCTCCGACAGATGCAAAAGGAAAGCCTGCTAAAGCCTTGTTGTGCAGACATGGAGAAAGTCCATTTGTTTGGTGACTCATATAAATACATTAGTTATGGGCAGTAGCTGTGATGGGATGGAGGTTTTATCTCCAGTAAAAGCTCCAGCAGGACTATAAATATATGTTCACACAAGGATTTTCCCCCCAAGGTCAGTGTTGAGTAGTTTTAGATAATCAAAAGCAGAGCCTGACATGTGATTCCCTAACAAACCTTGATCCTTAGGTTCTCTGCTGTAACTCCCACATGAAATGGTTGTTAGAATTTTCCTATCCTTTTTTTCCTTTCCTTTGCCAAACAATGCATATCTCAATCTTCAAAACATCTAACCATTTCTGCCCCCACTAGAATGAAATTGCTTCAGGCAGGCACCCAGCAAGCTAAGATACAATCCAGTGGTGAGTTCACTGAGTTATAAACAATGAAAAGCAACTGAGAATAGGGATTAATGATGGGATAGTTCAGGCAACAGATGCCAGATGTTTTTAATGGTTAAAAATATAAATGAGGTCCAAAAGTGTGTTCCTTCTTCAAAGAGAATTCCAAGTCACTACTTTAGGTAGCAAGCTGACAGAATGTTTGTATGAATGTGCACAATTTAGCTGAAAAAAAAAATATCTAAAATGTGATATTAGTCTCAGTTCTTGGTTTTGCTTTTAATTAGTCTAACACTTTTAGAAATAATTAAATACCATCTTCGTGATTTGGAACAAACTAGAGGTTTTTCTGTGTTTTATGCATCTCCAGATAAAAAGTAAAAATAAAACCAATTTTTAGAGTTACTCATTTTTGTCAAGAAGTTAATGTGTATCAGCAGATGCCTCCTCAATGTATTTTTCAAAATGAAAAAGCCTAAACTTGGTTGGGACAGGAGATACAGTCCCCATCATACTGCTTTCTGGAGTGAAAAGCAGCTTTATTATTTAATAAAAATGTAAGAGCTTCATATAACCTAGTTGGATTCCAATAGTATCTTAAGGGCCACCAAACTGCACCCACCAACCTCAGTAACTGACTTCTCAAGTTGAATTGACTGGACATAGTGTGTTTGTAAAGAAACTTTAAAATGTATTTGAATAAGCTGTTGGAACCATAAAATTTTGTTACTTTTAATCATGTTTTGCCAGTGTCAGACAATGATGCTAGACTTCATAAATCATCTTAATAGCCTTTATTTATAGAGTGTACTAGAAGCAATAAAGAATTTTGTTTAAAGTACTCCATATCTGGCAGATTAATCACTCTTTTGTCCTACAAATTGACTTGCAAATTCAGAATAAATTTGACCTGGAACGCATCTTACATTCTCAGAAGTCAGGGGCTATAATTTCCTAGCACATTGCAGATTAAAATGAGAAGAGCACTTGTGTTTGCATTAGGAACACTGAATGTCAACAAGTACTGTCAACTGATGAATCTCAGAATTTAGTTCCTTAAAGAGCAGGAGGGAGCAGCTTTAATTTGCTTCTCTACAAGCACCTGGTTTAAAGATTTAGTCAAATATGTAATCTTCTTTTAAGGCCAAATCAAGATCACTTTTACTCTGCTGGAACAATTTTGGTGGTTAATTACATCATTATCCAGATATAGCTTCACTGTAAGGCTCAGGTTTGCCAATTCCCTTTGCCTAACATGCTTTTATTGCTGGGAAAAAATGGAGATCTGAGGGACCTGTAAATCATGAAAGAGTGTCTAAAGGTTTATTGTACAAATCGTAAATGTGAAGAAACATGGTTAGTGAACTAACAGACCCAAATTTGTTAAGGTGCTAATGAATTTGATTTATATTATCACACTAGGCTGAACAGAAAGGTATTTTTAAGACAACTGATATTTCACTTTTTATCCTTACAATGGATTACTTTTAAATGACAAAAAAATGTATGCAATAGACATTACACGGCAATATAGAAGACAGGAAATCTATTTCCAACTGTCAAAGGTGTATTTTGTTACTCTGACAAAACATAGGATTCTTACCTGGATGTCTGTTTTTAAGAAAGTGCCTACGCATCTTTAATACAAGTCCTCAGGACTGTTGTTTTGCCTTATGTTACTGCCCATAATGATAACATGCTGCCCTCTGAGCATACTGCATCATGATATCCTTGTGGAGGGTCTGCTGTTTGAAACACTGACAAGGTAAGCAAGCCCAAACCCACATTTTCTTGAGAATCATTATTTTCTTCCTTTACTGAAATGTTCCTATATTGGGTACTACATGTCTGCAAATATAGTGAATACGGCCCCTTTGCTTATGGATAGTGAGCACTGGGATTTTCTTAGATTGGGGTAAAGGTTGTCTCAGCAGCAGAAACATGTACTTCTGGGAGTAATAATCATGAAGTTGTTAGTTTTGCAGCTTACATTTCTTTTTCCTCATGCATGAAAACAAAATAATTGAAAAAGTAGTGAGTAATTTACACACCTTTCAATAAATTATCTCCTAACATAGGAAATCTGGAAGGATTCAAATCCAGTAGTTATATAAGAACATTTATAACCATAAGCATATGAATAGTCCTGGAAACAGCTGAGTTAGATGCTCTGATATATCTTGCTGATTGTGATACTACTTCATAATTTCTAAAATAGCAACCAACAAAAATAGGCTTTCTAAAATTTAAAGGCTAATAACAATGATGTTTAAAATATTTCATTGAAAATACAAACAGAACTGGAGACTGTATATCATGTTAGATGTTATGGAGCAGCATCTCACCTTCTGAAGACGGAGCAGATACTTTGGCTTTATCAGACAACTATTTCCACACATGCTGGTAGGTGGGGAGGTGTAACTGTTGCTGCCCTGGATAAGACAGCACAGTCCTGCAGAATATTTAACCACAGCAGATAAATAAACTTGTTACAACATGAACTCAATTTAGAAGACTTAGCTTACATCATAAGATAAACTAGGTTTGGGTTTTTGTGGGGGTTTTTTGTTTGGTTTTTTTTTTTTTTTGTATTGCTGTGTGCAAAGAATCTTCTTGAAACTAGATTATTAGGTAATTCTTCTGTCATGGGGTGAGTTTTGAAGCAGTGTTCACCTTGCGCACCTATCCTAAGTGAACACACATCACTGAAATCCCTGAACTGAGAAGGGACACCTAAATGGAGGATGCCTGATTGCAGACGGTCCTTGTTAAAATTCACAATATTTTTTCCTTTAATGAAAAAGGGTATGTTTAAGAGATGAACATCACTATTCTTAGTCATTGAGGCCTACTAAAATTTACTAGTTTAAGTTTTAAGCTCCCTATTTTTATTTTTTTTTTAACTTCAAGGCTATTTGAAAAAAAAAAATCCAGTACAAATCGTGATTTCTGTGAGGGAACAGACTTCACTTAGCCATGTTGTGAGTTCGTACTTTGTCCCAGTTTGTAAGTTCACACCTGGACGTAAGAGGTGTAGCTATAAACTCCTGAGCCTCAAGAATCGCTTATCAGAGTTGTTTGCCTGGTGCTTTTACTCTAGATACCGTCCAGAAATTTTGATTGACTAGAATTCGAGCTTAGAAAATACATACAAAATCGGGCTGAAGAGGTGGCCTCCAACTCTGGAGGTGACACCGAAAGCCATGCCCGCTGCAGAACTGCACGCAGTGAGATCCCGGGGCCATGTAGGATGTCCTGACATTTGCAAACACCGCACAAGAGTGGGGTTTTATCCTCTTTTCAGCAATCTGAGTAAGGAAAAAAACCCTAACAATACGGAATAACGGACGTTAGGTCTGCTTTAAGCCTTTATTCACAGCCGGCCTCTGCCTTCTCAGGCGCACATACAGAACTCGGCTATGGCCAGCACCGCTCGGCTCGGCCGTTCCGCTGGAGCGCGTCGCCCCACCACCCAGCCCAGCCCGCCTCCGGGAACGCTGCGGCCCCCGACTCGCTGGGGGCAAAGCGATGCTCGACCCGACGCGGCCGACGAGATCCCCACGTCCCCCTGCAGCACGCTGGCAGCGGACAACCCCAGCCATGAGGCCGGTACCCGCTCTACTCTGTAACGAGAGGGACAGCGTGAAAGGCGGGAAACTGCTACAGGCAGCTCCCCCACACGCCCGGCGGAACTCCGTCCCATGGGCGGCAGCTGCCCCTACACCCCAGCAACCACTCCGCGCATGCGCTGTAAAGTTCCCGTGGAGCCTGTCCTGGCTGGCCGTGCTGTGGCGCGCCTGCGCAGCGAGTGCTAGCTGAGGGGGCGGGACGGGGCGCTGCAGAGGGTGACGTCACCTTGCCTGCCCCGCCATCGGTGCCGCCCCTGCCCGGCGAGGGTGGGCCGCGACTTGCCGGCTGCAGGCGCCGCCATGGCTGCCATATTGGGGAGGAAGTGAAAGCGGGAGGCGGTGGCGGCGGCCAGGAAGGAGCCCTTCCCTTTTCCCTTCTGCTGGGGTGGACGCGGGCTTCCCGGCAACGGCGGCTTGTGAGACCCCCGGAGCGGGTGGCGTAGAGGCAGCGGCGGTCGGCGGCGAAACTGAGCGTCCCGGAGGCGGCGTTGGCCTAAGATGGCGGACCCGGCGGAGTGTAACATCAAAGTGATGTGTCGCTTCAGGCCCCTTAACGAGTCCGAAGTGACCCGTGGCGACAAGTACATCGCCAAGTTTCAGGGCGAAGACACTGTCGTCATCGCGGTGAGCGGCCGCCCGGAACGGGAAANGGGGGGTGAAGGGAAGGCGGGCAGGCAAAGCTGCGGAGGGGCCGGCGAGGCTGGATGTGGGCACGGTCGGGCAAAAATCAAGGAGCTGGTGGGGACAGAGGTCCCCGTGCAGTGGGTGTCGGGTTGAGGGGGCGCGTCGGTCGGAGCAAGTCAGGAAACCCCTGGCAGGGGCTCCAGCGAGAGGCTCGGAACTTGAGGCGAGGCGTGCGGCTCCATTGCCGAGCCCCAGCCACGGGGCACGCTCCGGTGTGCCCACGGAAACGTGTGAATTAAGAGGTGGAGAGGGACAGGCGAGTCCTGCAGCGTGTCCCCCGGCTAGGCAGTCCCTGGCTTTGGCGACCGCTCGCTGAATAACGCGCTTAAAAAGCGTGTGTTGGAGCCAGCGGCGGAGTCATTGTCTACAGAGAGTTTTGGGGGAAGAAAACGCATCACAACAGTGCGGGCTCCAGTTCATTGGTGCTTGCGATCTGTGAATCCGTCTTCGGCTGATAACGTGTTTGTTTGTGTTGTGTTTTTATTTTTTAAATTCAGAATAAACAGACCATTTAGTTTATTACATGCCTGTAAATGTGCTTTAACAGAAGTCACCTTGTGAAGTGCGAGGCCTGTTATAAAACTATCTGGATGTTACAGGGGAAGAGCTAATCCTTTACTCTGTGTTCTGTGTTGTGTTTGGCTACCAAGTGGATCTGGCATATAAAATTAAATTACAGTGGTTTCTGTCCGCTTTGATTGGTGTTGTACAAACACGCTTTATTCCCAATGATTATTTTTGTTAATTTTTAATTTGTGTTTTCATATACTTTCTCGACACAGTGCTGGTTGTGCATTGCTGGAAGTAACTTCTAATTTTGGGGTTTTATATTGTGCTTCTTGAGGCAATGAATACTAGTGCTTTTACACAGTATCAGAACTTGGAGATAATAAAATATATATATTTTTAGTATGACTTGCCAGATACTAGTGCTGTAGTCTGTTTAATATTCAACCAAAATTGTTAATAAAATATGGAATTCCATGAGTCCGGAACTACAAGAATGGTGACATGCTTGTGAAATGAAGTAATTTGGGCTTATTTCAGCTGGCAAGTTAGTATCTTGGAATGCATCTCTTCTTCCTGAGGTTGTACAGGTAAACTCAGAGTAAGGAACCAAGCCTGGAAATGTAAAATTTAACTGGAACAAATGATCTCACTTCCATCCGTGAATGCCCATTCCTTGTGATACTGTGCATTCTGGTTTAAATTCACTAAGTTTAGAAACATTGATCTTTTCTGACTCTTTTTGAAAAATAAATTTACCTGTATGCTTTCAGTAGTTCTAGTCCACAGAGAACAGGAAGCTTAACATTGTTTAAATACTTGTTATGCTTTAAAAGTATCTAAAGTGTAAGTTGGGCTGAAGTGGTGTGATATCTGAGTAGAACAGTCTGATGGCATGCTGCTGTGGGGTCACATGGAGCTTTCTCATCAGGAGTTATACTTGATATTAAACTGTACTTTGTTGGTTTCTGCATTAGTAAAAATGTCAAAAAACATCCCCAGTGATCCAAAGTCCAGGACTTACTGCGCCTGACTTTGGGGAAAATGCACCAAAAGTTATTTGATGGGGTAACAGTGACCAGTATTTGTGTTGTTTCACAAAAGCTTTAATAAAGGGTTGATACGTTGTGACTGTTTTTATAGTGGTCGATGTATCCGAATGTTGAGATTCACACAAGATTGGGATTCACAGTTATTACCTAAATCTCTTGAGATAATTACTCTGTTTTGTGTTTGGCTTTTTGGTTGGTTTATGTTTTTTCTTTTAAACTGCTTTCACAGAAGTTCTGACCCTCCCAACTGGAGGCTTTAGCAGAGTAAATCAGCCACTTTGGTTTTGGGTTGGTTTTGTATAGCTGCTTTCCTCAGCTGCCTGGAGGACTTGCGGGCGCATCTGGGTCAGCTGAAACGGCGGAGGCTTCTTTAGTAATACCGGGGAGTTGCCTGTAATGGTGAAACCTGGGAGAAGCAGAGCTTAAACTTCTGTGGAGGAGGGTGGGGAGGGAAATCTGTGACTATAACCAAACCGTCCTCTTTCCTTGACTCCCCTGTCATGTGAGGTATCTATCCTCATCCTAGTGTAATTACTGCTATGGTTGTCTTTCTGGGCAAGTGAGTTGTTTTGATTTGTTAGATGTAATACTTGTTTTAATTGTAGCTAGTGTGTAACAGCAATTTGAGAGGGGTCTCTTTTGAGTAGACTTTGAAAGAATATTGTCCTTGCACAATAAAGAGCTCTTAAATTAATAATTTAAGGGAGCTTCTTTCAATTTATTTTAATAGCTTTTCCTGATTAGTAAATTTAAAGGGTTTATGTTAAACATCATAGATATGGATATGTTAAAAATGGATTGCCGTTTGCTTGTGGATTTTAAGCTTTTGAGTAAGATGAAACAGAAAGGAATAGTAAGCATATATATATCTCGTTACGTACTTTATTTTTTCAAATGTAAAACTTC
Source organism: Heliornis fulica (assembly GCA_013399135.1). Classification (NCBI taxonomy): domain Eukaryota; kingdom Metazoa; phylum Chordata; class Aves; order Gruiformes; family Heliornithidae; genus Heliornis; species Heliornis fulica. The sequence goes on along the minus strand of VXBZ01001815.1, from coordinate 328,935 downwards.
CTTGCAACTGAGTAGCTTTATAGTACTGTATAATGTATGTACTTTGGAAAAAGACACAAAACATTTCCATACCTAGTCCTGCTCATCCAAGAACTAAGATAGATTACTGAAGACAGTAACACTTGAGAATTTTGGACTGAAACCTAAGTTGAGAACACTGCTGTCAGTGCCTGAAGCAGTGAGGTGTTATGGGCATGTAACCCTGGGAAAAAGCATGTGACGTTTTTTCTCTTCTACTAAATTACACTAGTACTGGATAGTAAAGAGAGCAAAGCTAGGTTTAACTGATGTTAGAACCAGATTAACGAAGATCAGTTGCTATTACTGCAGCTTTTGGCAGTAGGTTATTCAGAAGGAAAATGTGGTTTGTGTGCCTTGCTGAAGGGAAGGCTGTGCCAGGCAGTATAAATGCAAGGAAACAAGGTGCATTCTCAAAGCAACTGTTGTTATTTTGCTAGTGTGAAGGAAGGCAGCGTTTAATTAGGAATGCATGGATAAAATTGCTTAATGTCTACAGTGTAACTTAAACATAAAGTGATACTTGTTATTACTCTGTAAAATTTTTTTTACTTCATTCCATGCAGGGGTGGATAATATGTTTTTCAGACGATGATGTTACGATGATTTAACAGAAAGCAAATATTCTAGCTTAGAGTAATATGTAAAGGAGAGCTATGCTCCCTGGGTGCTGTACCACTTGCTTAGCCACACCTCACACATCTCATATTTGATTGTTCTGAAATTCAGTGACTGTTTTTGTCAGCAGTGCTTACTTTTCTCTTTAGAATAGACTCTTTACTAAAGCAAAGATTGACTGAAACTCTTGTTCCAAAATTTATTTCTGTTTTGATGATGGGAATTGAGTTTCCAGACATATTTTTTTAAAAAACAAAATTATATGGTTTAGTCTTTTTGTAACAATGAATAACTTTTACATATTGATACCTGAGTTGCTATATTTGTACAGAAATAAGAAAATGGGACAGAAAGAGCTGCAGTCCAGTAGCTGCTCTGTGTTGGGTGCAGTTTGGTTTGCATAGAGCTAGGACAAGAAGAAAATCCTAAAACATAAAATACTAATTTGGAACAGTGCCCTTTTGCTCATATGCAGTGTTGGGTAGTTAGGTGTGTCAGAGCAGCAATACCTTAGCTTAGTAATAGGAAGAACTGAGTCAGGTATTTGACATCATACTTTCCAGAAAATTAGTATGGGATTTTTTTTACGGTGCTTTGTGCTGATGGGAAGAATACTCTTTAATAAAAATGTGAAACTAAAAGGGGAAATAGACCTGTTACTTATTATTTCAACCTCTTACCAAGAATAAAATAACCATGGACGGGTATAAAATTGTTCCAACAGCCCATTATAGCGGACTCCCCCTCCACTCCCATTCCACCACAAAAAAAAAAAAAAACCACAAAAACCCAGTAAAGAGCATCAGGATATGTTGTGATAGAAAAATATGCCACTGATTTTTAAAGTAAATGCTCGCTATTGACTTTGCTTAATGCACAGAAAATAGGGTGAACTAGGGTAGTACTAGGAGTAACTGATTCTGTAGTTCTTACAGAAAGTGATAGTTAAAAAATTAAAGGTATTTTAAATTATTTCTATGCAGAAAGACCTTAAATATTTCTAGGAATTTTAAGGTAAAATTTGATTCTAGTTGTGATCACAGGTTTTTGGGTGCTCCTCATTTAAAGTACTGAGAGAAGCTATTTTTTCTGTATGTGCTCCAGATCTTGTGTAATTTAAGTAGGCTGAGCTTCCTTTTACAGAGGATAACTGGTAGCTAGTCTTGGTAACTGTAGAACTGTGTATGTAAACCCTGTATTAGGGGTTAACAACCACCAAATCATGTTGGCATCTTTTTTTGAGGGCTGTGAGAGTGCTTGCAGAGTTTTTGCTGTGGAACCATGTCCCTTCAGTACTGGCAACTACAGGAGCTGATGCTGTCTTGCAGCTGATGACTGACACGACAAATGCTAGGAAGGAGTGAGTGCAAATACTGAGTTCTACCTACTTGGAGAGAGGAAGTCAGAAGCTCTGCTTGATATTTTATGTTGCATATAGGTTGTATGATTTCAGTTTTTTCTTAGGATTTGAGTAGCATATATGACAATTTCTGGAATATGTCAAAGCAACATCATATCACAGTAGTGATGCTGCTACTACCTCTGTTACAGACACCACAGCAACAATACTGCTTGGACCTTTTTGTGTTTGCAGTTCATCATAATATCAGATTATTTACGACTTGAAGAAAAGGCATCTGGTACAGAAAAAATATCTGACACTTTAATCTTTCTTGATTAATCTCTTAAAGGTAATGAGGAGGCTTTCTAGGGCAGGGTAATCTGTGTAATACTGTTTTAGCTTTGTTTACAGCAGAAAGACTGTAAAGAGAAGTGATAAGGCACAGTGTTGCAGATGTGAAACTATGAGTGGGAGTAACTTGAATTATTTAAAGATATTGATCCTGGAGCCTGTTTGGCTAAACCTACTTGGTTAGATATAGATTCAGTAATGATGGAGCAGGGATGTGCCTCTAATGTGGGGTTTTATACATATGATAAATGTTCTGCAACCTTGGAGGGAAGTATGTAATTGGGGTTTTGGGTGCTTTGAAGTTGTATTGTGGCTTCATCTAGAAACCTGTAATACTGAGGACACATAAACAAATAATCCAATTTCCATTTGCGAAGTCATATAAACTAGACTCATTGTGAAGATTTTCTTTTTTTTTTTTTTGTCAGTATTATTAAATTTCGAGGGTATGTTGGTAGTGGTTGCTAACTTGAGGGGAAAATGGAATTTGTCATGTGCCTAGCAGCTTTCACCATATAAATAAATTAGATGCAGTGCTTGAGGGCATGGTCTAAGGGTAGACTTGGTGGCGGTAGGTTAATAGTTTGACTGGATGATATTAGGGGTCATTTCCAGCCTTAAAAATTCTATGATTCTATGATCAGTTAAAGGCATTAATGTCTGAGTGAAGTTCTTGAGGCTTGGTTTTCTGTCCTTATTAATCCATGGGATTAATCATATGTGCTAGTCTTTAAAATTATACAAAATACTATATTAAAATTTTGTAATGGAAGCACCATCCCTCGAAGTGTTTAAGGCCAGGTTAGATGGAGCTTTGGGCAGCCTGGTCTAGTGAAGGTGTCCCTGCCCGTAGCAGGAGAGTTGAAACTAGATGATCTTTGAGATCCTTTTGAACTCAAAGCTTTCTATGTTTCTATTAAAATTTTGTAAAATAAAAGATGCTCTAAATACACAAGCTGCTGTAACTTGGCTCCATTCTTTTTTGAAGGCATTTGAATGTTGTAAAGTAGATGGTCTAAAAATACTCTGTGTCTGCTGCAGATTGCTCTCAAATTGGTAAACATTCTTCTGTGTTAAAAAGGAAAATTGTTCAATACAATCAATCTTTAATTAGCAGCAGAATTAAAAAAAAAAAAAACCAACCAAAACCAAACCCAAACAAATGGCCACAAACCAACAGATGCTTCTCAGCACTGTTTAAAAGCTTAGAGAAGGAAAATGTTTTCAGAACCTGCCTGCAAACACCTGCAGATTGTATGGTGGTTGCAGACTAGGTTGTGCCTACAGGTTTTTCTAAACGAGGGGTCTTCCTTTACTAGAAACAGGGCTCAAATTTATATTTTGGGGGTATGTTTAAGTAGGATTTATTAGCAGATTTTTTTTTTTTACTTCTGTTTAGAATCAGAAATAACCAATAGCAATAAGTACACAATGTGTACATATGCACTCAGGCACATAGACTATGCAAAATAATGTTTGCATTCTGAAGTATTTGGAGTTGTCATGTGGTATTGGGAACAGCAAAGATCAGGTATGTTGGGATCTGAAAAAGAGTATTATTAACTGTTGTTGCACAGCCTGTCAGAAAATCATAGCTGGGAACTTTCCCTAATTTTTCTAAAATAACTTTAATTTGCATAATTATCATCTGTATGTTTTCTGGAGCAGAATTTAAATCTTACAAGTGCAAACACACAACTCATTAATGCTACCCGGAGTATTTGCAGTGACATAGGATGCTATCACTCTTCTCATCATGTTTTTCAAGGTGTAATGGCAATTATGATCCTCTTGGATGGCATTTCAGTGCATACAAATATGCAGAAGAGCTTGAGTGTGAAACAGATCTGATTAACGTTTTATGATGTTGATAACTTGTGGTGTGTAGTGTAGCTGGTAGGTATTTGGGAAGCTGGAGGCTATTTGAAACTACAGCTGTTACTGAGAAATAAAATGTATAAATGTATAACTAGTGTAATCTTCTCTAGAGTTACTTTCCTCTACTATAGGTAGAGAACTCTACTATAGGTAGAGGACTACTGAGTCCTGTGGTTTCTTGAGCGTCTTCAGGCAGTTAGCACTGTAATTACTTTTTCTAGGAGGGTGTTCATCCACCTGAATTCAAGCCTCAGCAGATAGATAAGTGTAATAAAAAAAAAAAAGCTTTGTTTAGTGTTATGCTAGAAGTTATTAAAAGGCAAATGGAAGGTCAGGCTGGGGAAGGGGTGTAGTAGGTGGGTGGGTGAAAGATGGATGTTCTTTCTTTGCCAGGGAGGCAGTCCCAGAATATCCTTGGGGAAGGATGATAACGAAATAAATATAGGCAAAATAGAGCATGTAACAGTTGCGGTGACTTTAGCAGTGGTAACTGACTTGGGTCTCTTGTAAGTTTTGCTTATTTGCTTGGCTACCTACTAAGTTAAGCTCTGAAAATTCTGCAAAAATTTGAACTTCAAGATGAGTGTAATACTTTATATCCTGATGGATTATCAGCTCCTTAAATTTCATAATGAAAGTGTCTTCTTTAGAACAAAGCAAAATCCAACTTTCCTTTCAGAAAGCGTTATCAGAGATTCCTCTTAGTGTCTTCCAAAATAAACCTTCTGTGAAAGGTGTTTTCTTCCTCCAAAGTGACCTTTTCCTTCTACTTACGAGCTTTATTTTAAGGATATCATGTATGGGGAAGTAGTGCTTGTGCTGACTGCAGGTAATCTGAATGTTTCTTTTTGTTTTAGAGTTTTAACAGATATTACCAAGACAAATATTCTGTGTGATGTGGTATAAGCTGTCTGTAATAATTTGGGTTTACCAGAGTAAACCTGCTGCAAGAGTAGAAGAGAATAAAAGGATTCTCAGATGCACAGCTGAGACATAAGTTTACCTTGTAAGTCAAGTAAATTGAGGTCATGTGGCAGGGTAGTTTTGGAGAACTACTTAGGTTGCACTTTGAAACCAAATATTTCATTCACACCCTTATAGGCAAGCATGTGAGGATTCAGACAACGCTATATAAGCTGATTTCCTTGCTACAGTCTTCAAGTGCTTAAAATAAAACAAAAGGTTGGGCTGAGACAGTATAGGCTACTTCTTAATTATATGAGCTAGCATCTTCCAGTTCTACTTCCAATATTTGTGGGTTTTTTAATAGTTCTTCCGTGTCTTTTTCTCTTCTAGTCCAAGCCATATATATTTGACCGTGTATTCCAGTCAAACACATCACAGGAGCAAGTGTACAATGATTGTGCTAAAAAGATTGTCAAAGGTAAGAACAGCAACTTAAGAATAAATAAGAATTCCCATTAATGTGCATTTCAGTGTTAAAAACTGATGCTCCCTTTTATCTTCTAAACGTTTAATAAAAGTTCACAGCAGTATAAAATCATTCTGTATTTGAGCTTGCTTATTTAAATCACAATTTAAGGGGTTTTTTAATGTATGTTTTAGCTCCATAATAAAAAGCTTAAATATGAATTGTTGCTGTGCGTATCGGGCTGTAGAGTTTTCTCCAATCTTGAATTGTCAGCAGATCAAGCCTTATCACAAAGGTTATAACACAGTAAGTTGTTTTAGTAAGCAGTTAGCTAATTTCCTGAAAATGCAGTTGATTCATTTCTAGAGGAGATGGGTAATAAGTTCCAATTGACACAACTTTCAAAACAACTTTAACAAAGCCTTCCCCTGAAATACCAGTTACAAGTGATGAGAAGATTGGTTAAACATAGGGGGGGGTTTGTGCATTAAAAAGTCTATTCCACTGTAAAATCCATGCTGCTGCAAGTATTTAACCCTTTATTAGTTAAATAGCAATCAGGATTAGATCAGAAGTGTGCTCCTTAAAAATTTGAGTTAACTACAGTTGTAGCGTTGGCCCTTTCCTTGGTCTAAAAAGCTGGAGCAAAGGCTTCCACATTTGGAGTATCTCGTGCTTATTTTTTGAAAATAAAAGCTTGCTTGCAGGATGTGATTCTGCAGTAACTGACTCATAAACAAAAAAACCCACCAGCCCCTCACCCCTCAATTTAAAACTTAGAGTTGGTTGATTTGTAATTTGAAATACGATCTTGTGGCCAAAGAGTAAGATGCTTAAAACTTGTAGTATAGGCCATTCTTTTGGCAGTCAGACAATTAAACTTTCCCAGAGGCAGAAATTACTAGAGTTTTCATCTATTCAACCTAACACTTGTATTGATTTCCTTTCTGTTCCTGACTCTGAAGTCCTGATAAAGGAAACTTCTAGCTTATGGTAGAGGATGACTTAATGCATTAAAAGGCATATGGAGGAGCACCCTCACTCCCCCAACTCTAGCACAGTTCTCAAGCATTGAGTGATTTAACTTGCTGAACTTCTTAGGAACTCCCTGTTTGCGTTCTATTTTATTTGTCTTTCCTGTAGAAGAAAATGAACCCTAATGAAAACATTCTTTCCCTTTAGATGTACTTGAGGGATACAATGGTACAATATTTGCTTATGGGCAAACATCATCTGGAAAGACACACACTATGGAAGTAAGAAAACTTAAAATGATTTTCCTCTTAATGTCACTGTCACTTTTTTATTACAGTAGTCATATGTTTCTAGAAGTTGACTGCTTCTTTTCATCTTACAATTGTAATATTTTTTTCCATTGCAACATTATGGTAACCAAAATGATATTTTAGAACTCAGAATGGCAGTTATCACATTTTCTCACTCCTCAGTAGTAGGAATGTGAAACATTCTTGTGAAACCCAAGAATGACATTATCAGTACACTTTCACTTTTAGAGGTTTGGGAGATTTCTGAGATTTGTTGTTTTCAGTCCTGGCAAATGCTGGCCCTAAATAGATACAGACTTTCCTTTATAGATACAATAGTGCATCATACCTGTCAACATTTCAAAAGTAGTTTTCAGTTTCTTAACTGTTTCTTTTGCCTTTAGATACTGTTTGTGATGTTGGATTCAATCTAAATGTTTTAATTTTTTGTATCTTTTTCTAATAAGGGGAAGCTTCATGACCCAGATGGAATGGGTATTATTCCACGAATAGTGCAAGATATTTTTAATTATATTTACTCCATGGATGAGAATCTTGAGTTTCATATTAAGGTAAACTGTTCTCTGTTACTTATTTAATCTGTATTAAAAATAGAAGTAGTCTGTGGTTAAAAGGATGTTCTGTGTCTAAAATGCCTGTAATTTGGAAAATCTAGTGCGAGTTATTTCTGAAGTAGCTGACTCTTCTTAAAGAATTACATTAACACTTTAATCTTGTTTCCATTAAACATTGATGGTAGCTATCCTGATAAACTATGGCAGTGCTGATAGTGCTTGAAGCTTTTGATCAAAGTAGTTTCTCTTAAAGGAGTATTTTGGTTCAGCCTAAAGGACTTGGGCTAGATATGGTATATGGAAAAATGATGGGTCATAATAATCATGCTGGATTCTTCTGATAAAAGCAAAGCATTTTGCCTTTCTGATGCTATAGCTTTATTTCTTTTCCCACTTCTAGGTGTCATATTTTGAAATATACCTGGATAAAATAAGGGACCTTTTGGATGGTAAGTCTTTTATTTATATTGAACATAGAAAAAATTGTTCTGGAGGGGAGAGAGATGCTAAAAAAAAACCCTTCTCATGATACTAAGATAGGTATGCAGTATGCTAATAGCCTGTTAATGATAAGGGTGCATCAAAATAAGGAAGGGTGGTACTAATCTGTATAATAATACTAAAGCTGCAGTAGTGGTTGTTTCTTGTATGTTATGTTTATTCTCAGAACACTTTATAAAAAAAACTTCATATATTTTGCAAAGTTACCATATACCTTAGCTTTAGAACTTTTTTCTTCCAGTTTCAAAGACTAATCTTTCTGTTCATGAGGACAAAAACAGAGTTCCCTATGTAAAGGTGAGCATCAGTCTGGTATGTTTTCATCTTGCACCTCTAGTGCACCCCATTTACTTCTGGCTTGTCGATGTGACGGGCTTTTTTTTTTTTCTTCTCCAAGGGTTGCACAGAGCGTTTTGTATGTAGTCCAGAAGAAGTTATGGATACCATAGATGAAGGAAAATCAAACCGGCATGTAGCAGTTACAAGTAAGTAGTATCTTTTTTCCGCTCTTAGTGCTTTATCGATTTATTTCTGGCTTACCTTAAAAAAACAGGCAAGACAAAATGGGTGAGCTAAATAATTCAGTGTTTTGAAAGGGTCTAGCATAAGCAGTTTCAGCATATCTTTCCAGAACAAGTATTTCAACTAATTTCTTGTTATATGTTGTTACTTAGATTAAAAGGAAGGATTAAGTGATCAGTGAGGAGTTTTGAATTATTGCAGGAAAAGATACATCTCTGCGTTAGGAATCATGCACAATCCAGTTTGTGGCATTTGTTTCAGTTAACCTATGAATCCATAAGTAAGGCACAGTGGCTTGTCTTCAGTTTGGCCATTCTGCTGCATGTTGTAAGAGAAGCTGGCCAAAACAGATATTCAGGTGTGCTGCAGGTTTAAACAGCATCCCTTTTGGCCTGTGGCATGCAGCTGAGTTGCAAAGAGCCATAGCATAGATCTCTGAATTCCCACAAGAAGCAGGACTAGGAAGTGACAGAAGGGCTTAAAAAAAAAAAAAAAAGTCTAGGAAAGATGAGGTCTAAGCAAAATAATACTTCAGTTGTTATCATCTGATGTGACTGTCAAATCTCTTCAGACATTTTGTGGGTGAGTTGCACAGTCTTCCTGTGTCTGATTCTTTATTCAGGAAAAAAAAGAATATAGAATCGATAAGAAAACAATTTTTTTTTTCTCAGTTATTTGATCAAGGATTGAAAATAAAAATGTTACTTTGAAGGAATGACTCAGTCTTGTGCTTCCACTAAGGTTCTGAAGTGGGAGCCAGACTAAGTAATGGAGAAATATCAGAAATTTGGATAGATGGATATTATTATTCTGTGCTGAGCTGCTTGCATCAATAAGATAGTCTTTTTAGATCTGAGAGAGATTTACAATTAAAAGGAAGAATAGGCTGACATTTGGATTCAGATTGTGGTCACCTTAAATGTTGTTAATTAATTAAAATTAATCTTTAAATTCACTAAGTCTTGTTTAGTCTGTGTGTTTCACAGCAGAGGGGGCAGTAGATATTTATACCAGAAAGGGGTTAGAGGTTATGCCATCTAGTTCAAATTGTCACAAAAGGATAAAATGTGCTATGCTGTAAACGTACCCCTCCAAAAAAAAAAAAAAAGACTGTTTAGGTATCAGAATGTGAATGTATTTTCTGTTCTAATAAAGTAAATTAAATGTGTGATAGCCATATCTGACAGGCTGGCAAATCTTATCAGTGAGCTTATGTGGTATTAATAGAAGCTCAGGGGAGACTGGAACTTTGTTAATTACTCAATTAGATGATACTATTAGGTTTGCTGCCTCTGGATTTATTGTCATTGAGAGATGACACTATACAGCTTTAGCTTTAGGTCTGTTGCTTCACTGTGAGAAGATATCGGGCTTTAAGTTATTTTGGTTGTACAAATATTTTTTACAATTTCTATATTTTGTATTATAGATATGAATGAACACAGCTCCCGAAGCCATAGTATTTTTCTTATTAATGTAAAACAAGAGAATACTCAAACAGAACAGAAACTAAGTGGAAAACTTTACCTTGTGGACTTGGCTGGTAGCGAAAAGGTAATTCTAAATTTCTGCTCTCTAAAGTTCCAGTTACTACTTAGTCAAACATTGTACACGAATTATTACTGACTGTTCAGTTGTCATCTCTGAACTGTGATTAATTTTGAATTTTAAATGTGGTTTCTGAATCCCAGTCAGTTGGCTATTAGATACCACCTCTTTAAGCTGATCTGCATTTCTGCAGTAAGTGTTTGTAAGTATGGGATAGGGTGGGATATGAGGCTGGAGCTCAGTCTTGCTCTCTGAGAGAGCAAAGAAGCATACAGGTGTGCCGGGTAGTTAGGTACTTGAATAAAAAGCTTTATGGATGTGAAATACCTGAATTTTCTTATTTAATAGTACCAAGTTTCTTAGTGTGACATTCTGATTAATATTGTGTAAAAAGACAGCTTGCTTTCCTGTGTCAGTGGCTTAAAGCAAGGAAGGAAGCATGTACCATTTTGCTTATTCTGTATCAGTTATCCAGCTTTTTGGCTGGACTTATGCTCTTTTTATCTTTGCTTCTAGGATAATCCTCATCTTCTGTGATCATTTCTGCTTGCTGTTGTCTGTCCTCATGTTATTGTTCAACAGCCTTATTATCCTTGACCCTATGTTTATTCTGAAATGTGTTACTTAGTAGTGGTCTTTTTTCATGAGAATGAGACAGCATTAAAGTGAGAACAAAGTTAGAAAAAGGCTGGGCTGCAGGTCTCCTTTCACTACTTATTTCAAACTTTGTTCTTGCAATTCTCCCATTTTTTTTTAAGTACACCAGGTTTTTTGATGCCTTGTCTTAGGCTGGTTTAAATATATGCAAATAAAATTGCTGAATTTTATTCTTGACCACAGCTTGGTGAGAAGAATAAAGGGGGAGTTAGAGAACTAGAAGTCAAATTCTGCCGTTGAGGCAGAAGATCTAGTGGTGTCAGAGTAGATTTTTTTTTTTTGTGTATTTGCTCATATCTGCATGAGTTCTAGAGCACTCATGTAGGTGAGATTAAGCCTCTAAAATCTGTTATTACGAGCTCTTGCTAACATAGACTCTTGTATTTTCCAGGGGAATGTGTGTGGGAGAGTGCTAATACGTGACTTGTTGGGGTTTGATTGGGAGTTTTTGTTATTGTGGAATTTTCTTTGTATATTGGCTTCTTGTTTGTTTTTATTGTTGGGCTTTGTTTTAAGAATGACCTCTGGACAAACCGTATACACCTTCTTAAAAAAAGTTCTAACTCTTGTTTGCTTTGATAATGTGAATTTTTTGTAACATTAATTTCCTTTAAGCAGGTAAAACTTTGTCACAAACTTCAAACAACTTTTGAAATTGTTTGATAAAAGTTTTTAACTATACGTTTATGTTCTATGAAAAGGGGGAAATATTCAGTTTTAAAAATTTGAAACATCTGCAGATGTATTTTTAATGAAAAATTGGTGTATCAGGAAAAGGCTGAGGAGTTTGCTTATTCTAATCCAACTTGCTTATGAGTACGTCAAAGTCATGAAGACTGACAAAACCAAGAAAACCGCTATAAGCTTTGTATTAAATGTGGAAGGTGTTTGGGTTGTTTTGGTTTGGTTTTTTTTAAGATGCATTTTTTAATTTACTAAAATATTGTATAGGTTAGTAAAACTGGAGCGGAAGGTGCTGTGCTGGATGAGGCTAAGAACATCAACAAGTCTTTGTCTGCTCTTGGAAATGTCATCTCAGCTTTGGCTGAAAGCAGTGTAAGTGTTCCCTTGTGGTTTTTATACTTCAGAGTTGAAGGCTTGCATATCTGAACATGATATGCTGAAATTCATCTCAGTAATATGCGTGGAGTCTTCTAAAATAATCAGATTGCATCAGTGCATTGCAAATGGTTGTTTAACCATATTGGCTCTGATGATCAATAAAACTGCATCTAATGTTGAGAGACCTAAACATCATACTGACAGTTTTCTTGTACTGTAGAAGTTTCGTTAGTCAGTGCATGTTCAGTCTCACGATTTGTGAATTAAAATTTACTATACCTAGTAAAAGCATGGCCTTTAGTTTAAAAAAAAAAAGAAGTCTGAAGAAATGTGACTGATTTATCTAACTGTTTTCTTGCTAGACTTATGTTCCATATCGTGATAGCAAAATGACCAGAATCCTTCAAGATTCACTAGGGGGTAATTGTAGAACCACTATTGTTATTTGCTGTTCTCCATCTTCATACAATGAATCTGAAACTAAATCTACTCTTCTCTTTGGCCAAAGGTGAGTAAATGACTTAATTTGCACTTACTATGCTTGGAAATAAATGCAGAAGGAGAAATAAATAAGTAACTGTGTTGGACTGAAACACTTGCATCACAATGCTTAGCCACATCTGCACTGAAGCATTACATAAAGGAAACATTCTATCTTAGCTATATAAAAATGCTTATACTGGGTAGCATCTTGAAGACATTTCCAGTATATTCCAGTGTATTTCCAGGAAGACAGCATATAGTTTCTTTCAAAAGGCAGTTTAATGTATAGTTTTGGAAGGCAATTAATATTGGAGGGTATTTAGTAGTAGATGATGTAGAGGTGAGGTACAGCATTAAATTGGAAACTGCATTAGTTTCATTAAGACATTGTTAGTGCCTGTAGTTCTCACCTGAACAGATCAGCTTTGGAGATGATTCACCTGACTCAATGCAGACAATATTTTTAATACATTTATAATATTTATAATACATTATAATATTTATAGCTTGTAAACCTCTTGTGAAATGAGATCCAACAACTGTGGTTCTAAGTTGAAACGGACTGTTTCAATAAGATTGATGGTGAACACTTTCAAAGTATTATGCTCTCCGTTGGAGAAATGTTTGCTGGGTATGGGAAATGCTGCCCTTCGTTCAAAGCTCTGCACTTTCCTGTCTCCATTTCCTGCAGGTGATTGTATTCTCCAATTCAACCCGCTTGAGATTTTTCAGCCTTCCCAAAACTGCATTGCTCTGTCCATTAACAGATGTATCAATCCCATTGAAAGAATACTGAGTTGGCATGGAGTAGAAATAAGCTTTTGGAAGAGGTTGACAGTGTTTAGTTTCACCAGGAAGGAATTTTATTTAAGCATGTTTAATTATTTTAAAAAGTGTTTCAGACCTTTTTGATCCTTCTGTGCAGAGCAAAGACCATTAAGAACACAGTCTGCGTCAATGTGGAGCTCACTGCAGAGCAATGGAAGAAGAAGTATGAGAAGGAAAAGGAGAAAAACAAGACTCTGCGTAACACCATACAGTGGCTAGAAAATGAACTCAACAGATGGCGCAATGGTGAGAAGTGGTTGTATTTTTTTGTCCTGCGAACACTGAAGCAGGATGGTACACACTGACTTAGTGTTCAGGATACCAAAAGTAACTAAGAGCACTATGTGAGACTATGTAGGAATAGTAAAGCTAGGAGAGTAGGTCGACAGTGGAGCTTCATATTTTTCACTGTATTGCAAGTGGATCAATATATCAGAATTGCATAATGGCAAAAATGTCCAGAAGAATAATGGTATTAGGTTTTCCAACACATCGTTTACTGCAGAACTAGTTAAGTGCATGTGAAAAATTTTATTTTGGGGGAGAAGAAATGTTATTAATTGTAAATGCAGAAACTGAGTAAATTTTCCTCTGTTTTGCTTTTATAATTAAAATCAATATCCCAAGATTTTTTTGTCTTTGTTTATAACTCATTTTAATAGGCAAAAACTCCACCCAACCCCCCAGACTGCTGACAGTACTTATCTATTAGTATCTGTCAAAATGCAAGTTAAAAATGAAGCCTTAAAGGAGGAATGTAGGTCATATTTACAGATATGTTCTGGAGTTTGGCAGCTACACAAGATGATTTTGCAGTTTTTAGACAACTACACCACATCCTGGTATGTTTGATAAAATTGAGCTCACTTAAGTAAGATTAGTAGATGTGATTGATTGGGGGGGTACATATTTTAAGAGATGTAAGACAAGGTACTGGAGTGCTGGAAAGAGCCCAGTGCTATCCAAAGACTGCATGAAGTTTTTTGTAATAAGATGCTAAGGAATTTAATGTACCAGAGAAGTACCTTGACTAGTGTGTGGTATATTTTCCATGTGAAGTTTGTGAAGTGTTCTCATTGGAAAAGGTGTAATGAACATAAAAGGATAAAAGTGTAACTAAAAAAAAACGTTAAATTAGAAGCAAAGCAGTTTAAAAGAGGCTACCTAGCAAAACAGACTGCGGAGGGAAAATAAAGGATTTTCTGTTTCATGGCAAGTTAGGTGCCCTTTGAGATGTGGAGCTCATAGCGTAAGTGGGTGAAATACAATATTCTGTGGTAAGCAGAAGAAAGTTCGGATGATCTACTGGTTGGATTTTTTTCTTTTACATGTAATCATGTAAACTTGATTGCTTATTAACTGTGGAGGGGTACAGAATACTTCTCAAGGCAACATTTGTGGGAAGGTACTTCATGGCTGACTGTACTAAAACTAAGTATCCTTTTCTTTAAGGGGAGACTGTGCCAGTTGATGAACAGTTTGACAAGGAGAAAGCCAACTTAGAAGCTTTTGCAGTGGACAAGGATATTACTGTTATTAATGATAAGCCAGCTACCACCATTGGAGTAACTGGCAATTTCACCGATGCCGAGAGAAGAAAATGTGAAGAAGAAATTGCCAAACTGTACAAACAACTGGATGACAAGGTATGCTGTTCTTATTTATTCTAAGATCTCTTGGAACTGTATCTTGAACTGTATTATGCAATGTTTAATTTGCCAGTCTTCATTTGTTAGTACAGCTTGCTTAAATGTTTGCAGGGAGTATTTACTCTAATACTGAAGCTCAGATTAAGAGAAATCAAAACTGCCTTAACTAGTGCTAAGTGAGCAACCTTTCTTCATTGCTCTCCTCCTTGTTTTGAAACTACTAAAAATGTCCTGAACATTAAAGTGTCAGTACATAGAGAACAAGAAAAAATTAAAGTTAGGAAGGAAAAGTTAATGAGAATCTTGAAGGGTATAGCTACTTTCTGGATGTAGAATATTCGTAGCTGATTGTTTAGAAACATACTGTACTAGTAGAAGGAAAACAATAAGAAGTAAGAAAAATAATCATCTGAAGGCAGCAGTTTTTTCCTTCTGTGTTGTGTACTTTTTTGAACATAATTTTTCATTTAAACAGTAGTACTACATTTGAAAGAAAAAAAAAAACTTTTTGGAAGCTAGAACTACTTGGAGAAGACTTGAAAAAGCACAAGTGTAAGAGTTCTGACTTTGAAACATAGTATATTAGATAAACATGCCAGATTGAGAGCCTGATGTATCAACCAGTGAAATGAAAGTGGTTATTACTTAACTTTAATTGCTTTCAGTTGTATGATTGTCCCAGAATATGGAAGTTAGGTACTTAACATCTACTGTCTCTTAGATTGTTTTTCTTGAGTGGTATTTATCAATTTATTGAACGCAATCTTCAACTTCAGGATGAAGAAATTAATCAGCAGAGCCAACTAGTAGAAAAACTGAAAACACAAATGTTGGATCAGGAAGAGGTGAGTTTTGCTCTTGCATCTTTATTCCATTTCCTTTAAAGAAATAGGAGATGTTCTGAACAGGTCATCGTTTATGGCCAGGGAGTAGAATGAGGTCTTGCTTTACAATAGTTCTCCTTTATTCCTTATCTAAATGGATATTCGTCCCCTATTCATCCCCTGTCCACACACAGCTTGTGCTAGTGGATAAGCTAGTTCATTTGGACCTTAGGTATCCATTAAGGTGGAAGGAGTTTAAATACTTTATGCAGAGACATTGTGAGTTGTTTTTCTTATGCAAAGTTAGTGGCTTGTCAAAACTGAAGATACCATGATTTACTGTAAGAACTCTGTTTTAAGGTTTTCTTTTGGTCAAGTTTCTGTACAGAGGGAGAGAGAGAAGGGAAAGAAGAAGGAAATGTAATGGCCTGTAATTAAAAAAGGAAGTATCTGTGTGTTCATTCTGACCATATTAGCAAGAACAATCATATGCATGTGTTGCCAGTGGGGTAACTTAAGTTCAGAAAATACCTATTATTAATGGAATCATTAAATTTATTTAGCCAAGCTATTAGAGAAAATAATTCTATGTAGTGTGGTGATATAAAAAAAATAAAGTCTTTTGTGTATGTGCCAAGAAGGAAACTGGTGGAGGACTCAGGAAGTTTGAGCTACTGTTTAATCTTACTTAAATAAGTCTGCCTCTTTAGCAACTGTTACCTTTGTCTAGTTATTCCTCAGCAGCCAACAATGTTAAAATGCTGGAAGTTTAGTCCCTGGCCTGAGACAGTTTGACTCATGGTAGTGTTAAGTGGTTCTTCTGAGAGCTTTCGGTATTCCATGTGTCTTGATTTGTATCACTTCCATTTTGAAAATACTCTAAAAACTAAAGAACAGTGCATGGAGATGATAAACTTAATTGCACATTATATTACGTTGAACCTGTCTTCGGCATCCTTATTGCATGATGCTGGACACAAAAAATGTAGATATAAACTATTGTAGTATCTAAAGTCTTTTGATAAGGTTCAGTGTGTACACAGAATTTTATTCATGGTTATGTTTTGTTGTAATTTTAAATAAATCTCTATCAATGTTGCAGCTTCTAGCATCAACCAGACGGGACCAAGACAACCTGCAGGCAGAGTTGAATCGCCTTCAGGCTGAAAATGATGCTTCTAAAGAGGAAGTGAAAGAGGTGCTACAAGCCCTTGAAGAATTAGCTGTCAATTATGATCAGAAGTCTCAGGAAGTAGAAGATAAGGCAAAGGAATATGAACTGCTTAGTGATGAACTCAATCAGAAATCGGTATGAAATTGAGAAAATAAATTACTGACAGTGTTCAGTGTAACTGATCTTGCTTTAACTGTATTTCTTACTCGAAGTCATTTAAAGGTATTTCTTAAGAGAAAATGGGAACTTAAGTTGAAACCTTTCTGTTTCAGCAAAGGATGGTTTTCTAAAACTGTTAAGCTTCATAAAAATGCACACTGAATATTAACCTTGATAGCTCTCCTCCTTTTAGTACCTACGGCATGTTACTGCCTGAATAGGCAGACAAATCCTGGATATCAGAAGTTAACACTTTGATATCTTCATGACTTCTTCAAAAATGGACAGTTGATTTTTACTCTGAAAGTTGTAGTCCTGAACACTGAGGATATGTTCAGAAAGATTGTCTTGGTTAAAACACAGGTGCAGCATTGGTCTCATCTGATGAATTCCATGTGTCTCATATACCTCTGTAGTTTCTCAATTGACTTAGAGTTTTGGTAGCCAGTTATGTGGCAGACTTCAATCAGTTGTAAACAGTTAAGGCTCTACCTGCCATCTTAAAATTCTGAGAAAGATACTGGAAAGGATCAGCTTTTTGCTGACATTGCAGAAAGTATATGTGATGGTGCCATTCTTAGCTTTCTCTGTTCTTGAAAATCAAGACTGTGGGACTGTGTCTCCTAGTGAATGCTGTTTTCACATACAGAGATGTGACTAGATAAAACACTGGCATTAAAATTGATCTTCAAGATCATGAAGCTCAGCTCAGAATAGGTAGGAGTTTAACCTTTGCTGGTAACTTGCATCACTTTGATCCAATCTTAAAGTCAGGTAATCTCTGGTCTCCCTATTATTAGCAGCATTTAAAATTTGGTGGAGTAGGCTCACTGTATGTATGAATCTCCAATATGTGATTTGGGTGGGTTTATGTTTTCTTTGTTGTTTTTAATTAGTTTACAGGTAATCAAGTGATTCTAGATGTTGTAGTAACAACAAAAAAGAAACAAATGTTCTGAGATGTAACTGTCTGACAATCAGTTCTCAGTCTGACAGCTAACCCATGGAGTAAAGCTGAAGCTTTTTTGGCTGAAGCATTACAGCTGTAAAACTCAGGGGTTTTTTGTTGTTGGTTTTTTTTTTTAACTGGAGAACAACAGACAACTTCTGAATATGTAGAGCTGCAGCTACTAACAACCAGAGCAACTCAAATTAGCTGAAAAACTGCTCTAGAGTAAGTGTAGTGCTTGGAACCGGATGCCACTTCTTGATTTGCGAGTAGGAAGTGGTTAAGAGCTCTACAGGTAAAGATGAAATTATTTTCCTTTACCAAAGTATGGTGAAAAGTGCTTGCCTTGTTGTCCATATACCTTTTCCCTGAATGCAATCCTCTGCAATATTTAACCATATATAACTCTGAATGCTGTTTAACAATGTTGATGTGAATTTTCTTGGAGAGTACTCTGTAAGGGGAAGGCCTCTGTCCCAGTACTTTCTTTCAGAAAAAGTGCCATCACTCTAGGACTTCTAAATCTTCACCATACAGTGTGTTCAAATAGGTTGATACCAATCTAGTTTTAGACATAAAAATGGGACATTTCAGTAGGGCTACCACATGTTGCTGTATCTAAATGTGAAACTAGTTCTAAAAAGTCTTGTATTAAAATGTAACTTCTGTCACTGTAGGTCACTCTAGCCAGTATAGATGCAGAGCTTCAGAAACTTAAAGAAATGACCAACCATCAGAAGAAACGAGCAACGGAGATGATGGCCTCCTTACTAAAAGATCTTGCAGAGATAGGAATCGCAGTAGGAAATAATGATGTCAAGGTAAGAATTACTCAGTGCAGTTTTTATTGCCAGGTGTTGCGCACATAGGTTGTGGATAGGTGGGGTCAGTTTTCTTAGTGTTGTAAAAATACCTACCATAGGAAGTTTTGTGTATACTCATAATTTGGGTATAAGATTGTCCTTTGCTTATGTAGTGACTTTTCAGGTCCCAAATGGAATTTAGTTATGCAAAGACAAGGAATGATACTGTGATAGTTTGGGTTTTTTTTTTTTTTCCTGAAGTAGTGTTTTTGCTCTCAGTGTTGAACTGCCATAAGAAATGGTTATAATCAACAGCATCATCTTGGAAATATAATGCTGACCTACAGCAGCAGTCAAGATGTTACTTTTTTTAAAAAATGGCATGAGGAATGGAAATAAACTGTAAATCTAGAAAATCACTCTAGGACAAGAATGTAAGCAGTGTTAGAAACCTGTAATGAACTATATTACTCTCTCCTAGTGGCTTAGTACCTTTGTGCAAACTTCTAAATCAGTTAGAAAACCTTAAAGTTACGTTTTGATGTGTAAATGCTCAGATTTTGAGGCGGGGGATGTGTGCTGGGCATTAAGTTGCTCCGGTTATCTTAAATTCTGTTTCACTGTCTGAAGCTTTCTAAATGTGCCATTCCACACTTTTCAGCAGCCTGAGGGAACTGGCATGATAGATGAAGAATTCACAGTTGCAAGACTGTACATTAGTAAAATGAAATCAGAAGTTAAAACAATGGTGAAACGTTGCAAACAACTAGAAAGTACCCAAGCAGAAAGCAATAAGAAAATGGAAGAAAATGAAAAGGAGTTGGCTGCCTGCCAGCTCCGCATCTCACAGGTAAATCTTTACACTTTACTTTTATGTTCTTTTGAACTCATTCAATCCAGAATAAAGATGTTGACCTACAGGCTAACTTTTACAAATCTACTTATAGTCATATTCTTCTTAGAGTTTAGTTGGTAATTATTTTTAAACATGTAACAAAATCTTGGGGGGGAAGTATAAATTTTTTATGCAAATGTAATTGTCATACCTAGTTTAAAAGTAAATTTATCATTCTAATCTAAAAGCATGAGGCCAAGATCAAGTCATTGACTGAGTATCTTCAGAATGTGGAACAGAAAAAAAGGCAACTGGAAGAGTCTGTGGATTCCCTGAATGAAGAATTAGTTCAACTTCGAGCACAGGGTAGGAATTACCTCCCTACACTCCCCCACCCACCCCCCACCATTTTAAGTGTACAGTGATAAATAAAAAAAACCCGTTATGTTCCCGTTAGCTTGAAGGGTAGAGCTTTAGAATGGATTTTGCTGCAGAACCTATGGAATTTCTGTGTGAAAGCGTTTTTGTTGTTTGCCAAACAACTATGTCTAGGATTAAAGATGTTAGTGATTTAATTGATCTTTGTGGTGAAGGGGACTTTTTCTGAAGTGAGGGGAGGGAGCCACCCCAACCATCTTCTCTGTGATCATAAGATTACGTAGTTGAAATGTGTTTTGTTCTTTTCTCTTCTGTCCCTACTAGAAAAAGTCCATGAGATGGAGAAAGAGCACTTAAATAAAGTCCAAACTGCAAATGAAGTCAAGGTTAGTTAATTTTGTTATGTTCTTTAAATGCAAAGTGTTGTATGGCAACTTCTTAAAGCATGTAATACTGTTTGGTTTTGGTTTTTTTTTTTCTAATAGCAAGCTGTGGAACAGCAAATTCAGAGTCATCGTGAGACACACCAGAAACAAATCAGTAGCCTAAGAGATGAAGTTGATGCAAAGGAGAAGCTTATCACTGAACTTCAAGAGTAAGTTCATTACTTTGTTAGTGCTGAATGTCTCTAGACCATGTGAGTACAGAAGCACAGTGTGGTGGGAAGGAAGTGGCAAGCATTACCTCAAGCAGTGTCTTTCTGTGTTGTGTTGCTTTACTGAATGTCATGGCCTGACAGGTTCATTTACTGTAATATTTACTTTGTGTACAGCCAAAACCAGAAGATGATGCTTGAACAGGAACGTCTTAGAGTTGAGCATGAGAAGTTGAAAGCAACTGATCAGGAAAAAAGTAGAAAACTTCATGAACTTACGTAAGTAATTACCACACAAGACAAACTTGTGGAAATGCTGATGTCTTCAGACTAGTGACCTAATGTGATGAAGTGGCTTTCTTTATGATGTGCTTAGAAAGAGCCTTCAGAGCCGTCTTGAACTTTACTTTTTCTAAAACCTTTGCACTGCCTTAATGTTTACAGTTGGAAGTAATGTAAGATAAAAAGGCCATGACTTTTTCTTTGTTAATATGCTATAGCCTAGAGTAATTAACTATTGAATTTGCAGTTAAGTATTGTGTGCTGTAAGACTTCAAGAGGCTTATAACAGTCCCTTTTTGTGTGTGGTTTAACTGGTTAGGTGGTTTTAAGTGGCTTAAATTCTTGACATTAGCTGAATACTTCATTGAACAGCTACATAGAGTTTATTAGTGAATTGGAGACTGGAAAGTTAATACAAAAATTAGAACTGAATTCTACTTGCAGGTAAGTACCTAAGATTCACCTTCTAGAAATCTGACCATAATCTCCTGGAAATATTTCTAGAGTACCAGCAGTGACCCTTTCCTGGCATATATTAATTTATCTTTACAAGTTAAAACCATATTATACTTAAAAATTTTCAAAAGTGTGCGCTTTTTGTCCATGTTTAAAAAAACATACAGTGTCTCTCAGGTCTTTATTGTAGAATTTGAAATACTCAGGGAGATCTGATTGGTCTTTACTGGTAGAAACACTTTTTTTTTCTTAGCCTTGCTGTGAAATACAATGTTGGTTTCACTGACTAAAAGGATAACAGTACTCTGGGGTTTTTTTAATCTTTCTTCTGATGTATTTGTATGCCACAACAATTACAGAAGTTGCTAGTTACAATAGGTTTTCACGACTTGTAAGATTTGATATATGTACTACATTATTGCTGC
Organism: Heliornis fulica; assembly: GCA_013399135.1. Classification (NCBI taxonomy): domain Eukaryota; kingdom Metazoa; phylum Chordata; class Aves; order Gruiformes; family Heliornithidae; genus Heliornis; species Heliornis fulica. Next base: position 307,386 of record VXBZ01001815.1, on the reverse strand, counting down.
CTATTTCCATTTGCAGGCTAAATTATATATATCATTGATCTCTTAAAGGCACTGACTATATTGGAGACTTTCTTCTTCAAAAGACTTGCAGAGAAACAATAGTTTGGCATTCCTGTGTCTTCCCCCAGCCTTTTTGAATCCAGTTATCTTCCGTTTTGTATGTTATAAATGCCTATGGAAAATAGCAGGCCAGAAGCTCACAGTCACATTTTATTATTTTTTTTCTTAGACTTGAAGGTGCCTGGAGTACTTTTACCATGAGGTCTGAAAAGTGAATAGGTTGCTGAGATATTCATCAGAATATTTTATTACCTCAAATTTTTAATCACTTAGCTGCGAACTAGTAGTGGAACTAGTTGAATGAGAAGAAATTTCAAGAGGAAAAGGAACTATTTGCCCACTTAGTAGGAACACTTCATTTTCATGCAGTCTCTGGCCTTCCTGTTCCAACCTAGAGTCATAAAAAGTCCAAATTCCTTTCCTGTTTCCTGTTATCTTGGTAATTGCACTGCTTTATAATGCTGAGAGATAACATGAGCAATGCAGTAAATGCTTTCATTTTAGGTGGGAAGACAGTAGCTCTGTAGAGTGAGAATCATTAGGTTATATTCCTGTAAACAGAGATCGTTGTTTATGATGTTACCTTTGGCAAATCCCTTGGGGGTGAGGTGGTAGAATAAAACAAAGAAAATATCCTAAATCTGTCGCATGATATTTGCCACCTCAGCTGGTCATAGCTAAGAACAGGATAAGGTCTCCCCGAGGTGTCAGGCTTCAGGAACATGGTTTAGTGGTGGACTTTGCAGTGTTAACTAAACAGGTGGATGTGATGAACTTAAGGTCTTTTCCAACCTAAATGGCTCTGGTTCTGTTCTAGGAACTTGTAATTCATGCATCTGAATGTACTCGTTTGTATTCCTTCAGTATTAAAAGTACCAGCTTCCTGCAGCTCCACCACCCCTACCCCACACGGATGTCTGTGTGGTGGCATCTGTTGGTTATATTCTTAATTGGGGGCTTCAACTGAAAAAAACACCTTTCATTTGTACCATATGGTGTTTTTTATTATTCTAGTCTCCTAAAACATTAACATTTCCAGTTTTGCTCAGATGTTTCAAGATTAATTTATTCTTTTTTAGGGTTATGCAGGACAGACGGGAACAAGCAAGACAAGATTTAAAGGGCTTGGAAGAGACTGTGGTAAGATAGAATATGTTCCAAAGCTAATGTCAATACTTCCTTTGTTTTTTTCCTTCAAGGGTTTTGTCTTGTTCTGGTGGTGTTTGGTGTAGTTTTTAATTTTTTGTCCTTAACTGTAGGCAAAAGAACTTCAGACTCTTCACAATCTCCGGAAACTGTTTGTTCAAGATCTGGCTACTAGAGTAAAAAAGGTAACTTGGTGTTTCTGAGACTGCTGCATAAATTCAGTTTAGAACTAACTTAGGAATTGGTCTTTGTGGTGGAATTTTTCTAGGTTGAAAGTGCAAGTTGAGATTTGTATTCAGCCTCCTTTGTCCTTGCTTATGTCTTTGTTCCTACAGAGTGCCGAGATTGACTCGGATGACACAGGAGGCAGTGCTGCACAAAAACAGAAGATTTCCTTCCTCGAGAATAATCTTGAACAGCTTACGAAGGTTCACAAACAGGTACGGTGATGCTTAATTTGAAGTTTTAATTAAAACCAAACTATTTAAGGTGTGTTTTATTGTAGAAGTGGCTGACCATATACTGATCAGAAAGTAACCGTTAAATACCTACATGTATGGAGTGTGTCTTGATACAAAACAATAGACTAACATTTTCCTAAAAAGTAAATTAGCCACATATACTTAAAATAGTTATTATGTGACAGTCTAGCTGCATTTAAACTGATGGGCATCCAAGTTTGTGTAACAGTCTGGGGTTGCTTGTTGTCTGGCTCTGGAAAAGAACATAGGCTTTCAGTGCCTGCATCAGGTAGCATATTATTCCACAGTAACTGATTTTTCAGATTATAATCTCATTAATGAACCTAGGTTTACTAAAAGTTTTAAGAAAATGTTTTAGCCATACTGCTTTGCCTGTTTTGGGGCAGGAGGGTCCTTGGTTGGTGCTCTCTGTGAAGAGAGACACCAAGAAACTAATGGATTCTGTTTTTGCAGCTGGTACGTGATAATGCTGATCTTCGATGTGAACTTCCTAAACTGGAAAAGCGACTTCGAGCTACAGCTGAACGAGTTAAAGCTTTGGAGTCTGCACTGAAGGAAGCCAAAGAGAATGCTTCTCGTGATCGCAAACGGTATCAGCAAGAAGTAGATCGTATAAAGGAAGCTGTAAGATCCAAGAATATGGCCAGAAGAGGACATTCTGCACAAATCGGTTAGTAAAGAATCCCCTGGGCAAAAAAGCTTCATCATTCTCACATTTTTTATTAAATCTTTGTGCATGTCTGCATCTTTCAACCCCAGCTGGAACTGCATCAACATGCCTTTTTCTACCATGAGTTATATTTTGGTTAATAGACTCTAATTGTATGTGAGTAGTGATGTATGGTGTGGTTGGTTGTGGGGTTGATTGATTTATTTATTATAAATGAGTCTCTTCCTGGTAGCTGAACTTTAGTATGTGCTGGGGAAGGTTTACTAATCTAGTGGTTTAGGCTGAACAGACCGTACATTGAATGTGACTCTGAGGTCTTTAGAATTTCTTATGGAATGATGCTAAGACTATGTAGATATTCCAAATTAAGTAGAAAGATTAAGTCATCACCTTCAACAACAACAAAATTTTCTTGCTGTCTCTTGGTCTTGTGGCAGAAGGGCAGACAAAACCCACAATTAACAGCCTAAGATTTCTAACTGCCTTTTGGGTTCTTTGTTCCAAAACACATGGTGCTTCATAGCTCTCCCTAGGGGAAAAGAATGGAAAAATGGAAGCCTGTTGTAGCTGTAGTGTTCCTTACTGTGTGGTGAGAAGGTAGCTGTATTCTTAGTCCTGTACCTGCCGCTATGCTGTGATGTGCTCAGGGCCAAGAGTGTCCGTGACTTGTGGAGAAGTTAATTGTGCCTGTTTCATTATTGTTTTAGCAGTAACTGTGGGTTCCAGCCTCTTTGTCCTGTGTCAGAACTTTGGTAATCAGTACACTTACTTAAATACTAATGCAGCTGCAGTAAGCGTTGCAGTTCAACCTCATCCATATTCTGTAGGTCTGCAAAGAGCTGTTGGAGGTTAAAATTTTGGGGAGTTTCCTTGGTTGCTTCGAGTGGTTGCTTGAAGACAGGTGCTTTCCTATCTTATCTTTCTGTCAAGTCATCTCCAAGAAGACAACTGGAATTCTTGTGCGCACCCATGGACTAGTTGCAGAGTAACTAGTGGCTTATCGGTCAAGTAGATGTGGTAAATGCAGCAGGGTATAATGCATTCTTACTGGATCACAAAACCTCATGAAAATTTGTCTAGTGTTGTCTTAATTTCTATTTTCTAAGAAATAGGGCTCTTAAAGGGAAATACATTAGGTGTGGCAGATAATACATGTGAAGATAACCATTATCAGAAGTTTTCCTAGCTTTAATTCTAGCAGGGACAATAAAAGCAAAACCTTTTCTGTTTTACAGGACTTGTGATAGCTGATACTAATCTGTTCTCAGGATGCCATTTCTGAAGCTTGTTTTCTTATTCAAAGTACTTCACATTTTTTAACTATATTTGGGATACTGTAAAAATCAAGCATTAGTATGTTTAAATAACCAAAGGTGAAATTGTGATGTATATACTTAAATCATATTTCCTTTCACGCAGCTAAGCCTATCCGTCCTGGCCAGCATCCAGCAGCTTCTCCAACTCATCCAAGTGCAATTCGTGGTGGAGGTGCGTTCACTCAAAACAGCCAGCCAGTTGCACTGCGTGGAGGTGGAGGACGGCAAGACAAAGTGTAAGTTTGTATTGTGGGATTTCTTAAAATGCCCAATCAAACCACTTCATCTTAGTTTAGAGTTCATTCTATGCATAAAGTAACTGAAAAAAAAACAAAAAACAAACCACTAGATTAGCTTTTCTTTTTACAGAATTTTACAGTTAGAGGAACAGGATACTTGTACATCTGACTAATGCTGGTGCTGTTTGCTTTTGTTATAAAACTGGCTTGTTGTAAAATGGTAGTTCTGGGGTTTCTCTGCTGGAGTAGAATAAAATGTGAGAACAGACAATTGGAGATGGCTGCCAGTTACAGCTGATAGCTACTGTTTGGGAAAGGAGTGCACAGTTTAAATTATTATGGCTTGCTAGTATCTCTGTGGGTTTTGGGGGTTTCTTTATATGCTTTTCTTCAGAAAACTTTCAGATGAAGTAGAAAATCACCCTGTTCTTATATGTTGTTTTATTTGCAATACTTACACATGAAGCAGTACAATAATAGTAATTAATTTGGAGTATTTAACAGAAAAATGTATCTCTTCACCTGGTAAACTTAAAATGTTAGCTTAGTTAAAATAGAACTGCTGTGATTGTAATTATGTGTGCATTCTTTTGAGATTATAGACATTTTCAAATATAATTATATGGAGTCTGGTACTTCATATGCTTAAGATCTCACGGAATCATGCCTCTAACATCTGTATTACAGTCAGTCTGTTGGTCACCTAACAGTAATGCTTTGATGCTCTGTCATCTTCACTTCTGAGTAGAAATATCTCCTAGGCATTCCCATTTTTAAGATTATCTGCATCCTCAGTTTGAAAATTGTGTTGGTGCGTGAATCATGGGTGCTTCTCTTTTGAAGGGCTCCAGAACAGTTCATGTTAATCTCATTTCCATTTGCTTCATTTTTATTGGCTGACTGACCTTCCAAAGCTTTTTCTCTGATTTAAAGAAAACCAGACTGTAGTACTAATTACAGTCCCCAGTGATGTCCTTAGTAAAGTGTCCTTAGTAAAGTCCTTAGTGAGTGTCTCTTAGTAAAGAGGTTGAAGTGATATATGTACCTTGAATAGCACTTACCTTAAATGACCAAAGAGCTGGCAATTCATGGATTCTTGATTACTTTGGAATGGTAAAATTAATCTTCAGATTGCCTTTGTAGCAGAAAAAGCTATCTGCCTGTCCAGTAGAGAGACATCTCAAGGTCTGATTGACCTTTGAGATGCCTACTTTAGCAGTTTGCACATGCTCTGATGTTGCCTAGAATTCTACCTGAAGACAGCTTATTTTAGTGCCATGCTTCTTCAGGAGTATTTATGCTAGTCAATATCATCAACAATAACTCACCACATTACGAGCTTGCCTTTTGCTTGGCAGAAAAGACTTCACTGTTGGTCATGGGGAATTTAGGAGACTCAGCAGTAAAAAAAGCTCAGTATTAGATAAAATACCATTTAAAAAAAAAAAAACACCCCAAACAAAACAAACCCAAACCTCCTACATAATATGCTTGCAGAATCCCTTAAACAGTTTGTGAAGCTTCCATATAATTCCAATGCCAGTGTGTTGCTTATTACTGTAGAACCAAGCAGAGTTTAGCACCTAAAGGTAGAAGAGTGGTTGTAATTTATTCCAACTTTACCGTATTGTCTTTGGAGGAACCTGACTTTATAGAAGGACCAAATTTACATTTAAAAGTTCAAGAAAGTTTTGTTCTGAGCTTGTGAATACTTGGGTCATTGGTATCAGTTTTTCCTCTGTATCATTTTTGTCTGTTATACCCTTTTTGAGGATTAATACAGATACTAAGTATGTGAACTTCTTTTTGGAGAAGAACTTCCGGTACAGTACAAACAGGATGTAAACTTTTATATTCAGAGACCACCATGTAACAGATTATTTTAGAAACAATAAATAAAATGTTATTTCCCTATGCAGATCAAACTTTCTTTTGGGGGGGTGATTAATGCCAAATGATTTCTTCATTCCCATTTCATCTTCCCAAACAGAAAAATCTACACTGTAGTAGCTGGTAGGTGGTATCCACACAATTCTCACTGGCTTGGAGAAGTAGCAACAACTACAGGAAGTAGAACTGGGTTATAATTGGTTTGTGTTCATAGTATTTACTCTCTTGAGACAATCAAGAGTAGATACTCAGTTTATTGTGCTGTAAATTTGTTGGTGACAGCATTGCTTAAATCCTTTGTTGGGTAATTCCTTATTCTAAAGCAGATGTTTTATTAGCACTTACCTGAGTGGTCTTAAGAATTGGGCTCTTAAAAGGCTGCGAACATGGTCTATTGCAAATAACTTGTGGGTTTTTTTTGGCCTTGTGAAGTACAAGCACTAAATTCTTTTTTCTCATTTACAGTTGCTGAAAAGTGCAGCGTGAGGAGGACTGGACATTGTGTAGAGGGAGTCATTCCATGACAATAATCTTTCCCTTTTGGGACTGTAGGATTATTTTTTGAAAATGTATAAATTATACCTGGCCTGTACAGCTCTTCTTCCCCCTTCTACAAATTCTGCTAACTGATTCCCAAAAAAACAACTAGAGTGCAATTTTGGCGTCTTGAAAAATGACATGTTACTTAAAAGTGTAGCTCTGCTCATCACACAGTTTGTCTTTCATGTCTTAAATTTAGTCTGCACTGTGCCAAGCTGAATGTATGTTGAGAAAATCTTAGTTCAAGTTTTCTAGCTTCATTTGTGTACATCTTACTGTTCTAGGGAATGTGCAACAGTGTTTAAGTATACTTTCATTTTATCACTTCACATAACACTACATGTCCCACTGAATTAGAATGGCACTCTGCATTACATTACAGTTTTCTTTTGGAATGCTACACAGAGCATTGGAATGAAATTTCTTTGTACAGTGTAAGAATACTGAAGTGTGCTTACAACTGCCATAAGGCACCACGATCGCTACACCACAGAACTAAAGAGTTCAGTATGAACAAGGCTGTTTAACTGTTATCTGATTAAATGCCCATTTATCGGGTAATTTAGAATTAAATATTGTACAGTATAAGAGTAAACCTCAGTTTACAAAAAAAGACTTTGGCAATGGATTATCCCATCTGTCCTGTTCTTGATTCTACACACAGTACAGTCTGGTGGAGTGAAAACATTCTGCTTCATTCTGATGAGCCCCTCTATCTGTCTGTATCTGTGATGATTGGTTCAGTTTTGCTGTTTTATAATAGTGAAATGAACGCAATCTAAAATTTAACGTGGTATCCCACTATATCCACTACTGGAATTTTGGGCTAAAATTTTTAAATTAAAAAACACTTGAGCAGCTGGCCGATGAATTCAGATACATCTGTTTTAAAAAGCTGTATCCTTTATTAGTGTATCTGGAAATCCCAAAAACTTACTTGAAAAATAATAAAATCAATGAAGTGCTACCCTGAATTGTATTTGTAATCTGTTTGTAAGTAGGTATATGAAATGTCCAAACTAGTAGTTGTTGAATATTTTTCTTCTCTTTGCAATAAAGTCCATAAAGTGGCTAACAAAATGAAATGGGTTTTTTGTTCTGATTTGAGCTTCAGTACTCCTACTGAGCTGCATCTGGGGTTTAAAATTTTATAGTACTGTTTTGCCTAACTTATTCATAGGATTTAGCCACTATAATTTTTAGGACAGCCTTCTAGAAATTAGTTACCAGGTCTTTGAGAAAGAAGGAACTTAGTATTACTGAAAGAATTCTGTGATCTTTTCAGACCCAGTTGGTACCACTTTATGTGCTGGCCTGAATTCCTTGCTGGGTATCCATCAGTTATTGTGGAAACAGAGAGACTGACTGTTCAGAGAGCAAGTTGCTTTCGATTTTTATATTATAAATAGACAAAATATTTATATTAGGATGGAGTGTAGTCAGATTTTAGACCTTGAACCACTTTTTTCTATATCTATGGTAGTCTGAATTTTTAATACTTTGATTTTTAATGGTTGAGTATATGGGTCAGAAATCTCATTGTTTTGGGGTTTTCAGCTTTTAAGACTCTTGTTTCTTAAGCTGCCAAACACTCCAAACTTGCTGTTGTTTTAGAGCATGATTGAAGACAGCACGCTGAGGAAAGAAAAATAAAGAACAGCAAACTACTTTGAATGAAATTCCTCATAATAGAAACAGCACTTTCCACTATCTTAATGTTAACTACAGGTGTCAGACCTTCACTTGTTTAATCATAAAACCAAAAAACCCCATTTCCTTTAAAAGTATATTCAAATGAAGCAGGATTTTTTTCTCGCGCCTGTGAATGGGGGTTTCATTCCTGTAGGTAATTATCTTGGGTTTTGGTGCTGAAACTTGCTGTGCTTAAAAATAAAAGAAAAATAAACTTAACTAGCCTGTAGCTCAGTGTACATCACCTTTTTATATTTAAACTCTTTTTAATTTTAAACCTTTTATGAAGTTTACCAAGAACTGCCTCTTAAAATGTAAAAAATAATTTTAAAAAGGCAACAACAAAATAGCTCTTTTGATGATGTTTTCTGGATTGGCTGTCATAGGTCAGCCAGACAGGACAATACTGGTTTTTGTAAATTAAAATATTCAGTCTATACAGGGAATATTCAATACTGCTGTTTCAACTGGCAGACTTTGAATGTTCTTATTTTTATGTTCCTCTGGATCATGTTTTTTAAAAGATGGTTTAGGATAGGAACTTAATGAAACAATATTTATTTCTGGTGAACAACTAAATTATTTGCATAACTTAAATGCTGACTCACTGCTGTGTGTAACTCTAAATTTGACATGAGAGGACAAGTCTACCTGTGGAATATGGTTTAACTTCAGTACACTTAAGATGCATTAAAACAATTGGTTTGGGGAAGACGCCATATAGTTTTAACTTACCTGCATGCTGTAAATGTATTTGTGTTTAAATAAAGAGAAGAAAAATCTTTGAACTTTGTTCATTTATTGAGTCCCAATGCTTGTTTGTTCAATTGTCTCTGACACTTCTCATTTGTTAGGTTTCATGACCTCTGTAAACTGTGATGACATGATGTCTCTATCCTGTCATTCCAGTCTGTGTTAAAAGTAAAACTTTCCTCTACCCAAACACAAATATTTAAGTCTTGGTCTTCAAAAGATTGATAGAAAAACCACTAAACAAACCCAAAAAAACCTCCACCAGTTGGTGCCTTTGGAAGTCTTCAGGACTGATTACAGTCACAGTATGTATCAGCATTTGAGCCCCTTCCCTCAGGGGTTACACTGACCTCTCTGAGGCACACCTCTAAGTAGTTCTGAACTTAATACCCATTTTTAACAGCATCTCCTGGTTGTGAATGTCTTTTTTTTGCTTTAAGAGAAAAAAAAAACCCACAACAATCAAGTTCCACCCTATCTGTCTTGGATACAGTAAGTGACACAGAATAATTCTCCCTTCGCACAGGGTGGAGCCTCTCTCAGGAGAGATTTCCTCTTGCTCAAAGCAGCTGTCTTCTTTCCAGTGCACTAATTTCTGTCTTAGCATTCAGATGCTTTTTAAATAACAAACCCCATCTGTAATCAGGAGTTAGATATGTAATATCACCACATCCTAGTCAAGGGTTTCTTTTTATTTTTTTATGATTGCTTTCTAGAGTAGGTAAAGCCAAGGTAGAGAAAACTGTATGTTCTTCATGTGAACAGATGGGACTTCTAAGAACTAGAGATGGCTTTATTTCAGCTTACTAGCACACACAACTGTAGATGCTCTTACATTCTGCTCTTGTTCTCTTTAAATGAAACTGGAATGAAACAATGTTGAAGCTGATCCAGGGTTTGAGCATGTGAAGTTTATTTAGTTCCTGAGTAACTTGAAAGTCCAATTTTAAAGACTGAGGTAATAACGTATTTTACCTGTTTTGGGACACATGAAGCAATGGGTACCTGCTTGGCTCAGCCTGCAGATTACATATCCTGAAACCTGCCCATCCATCTGCAGCACCTAATGCCTGTGGGACTTGTGGCATCAGCTGTAGCTGCTTGTGCTTTATGTACTTCTGCTTAGCCATGGAAAGAGGGAAGTGAAATGGGGATCTGCAGTTCAGCTATTGATGGAACAAGTGGTTGTCTGGCTTTGGACCATGAGCTCATCGTCTCTAGAAGTGGCAGATGCATGGATTGCCTGGGACACTGGTCAAACATAATGATGCCAGTCATTAGTTTTCTCTGGATGTGTTGCCTGGGGAGCTTTGCTGAGCATGGTGGGAGTTACCTGTATGGTGATACTGAAAGTTCTGCTTTTATCCACATGTTTATCCTAGAACGGTTTGGGTGGGAAGGGACCTCAAGGATCATGGAGTTCCATCCCCTCTGCTATGGGTAGAGACACTTTCCACTAGACCAGGTTCCCCAAAGCTCCATTCAACCTGGCCTTGAACACTGCCAGTTCAGCTTGGGCAGTTTGGTTTTGAATCCATGTAAACTTGCTTTGTATTTGGTTATAAAGGAATTCCCATGAGTTCCTACTTGCTTTGTGTACCTCTCTCAGCTGCTACTGATTTGGTGATCCCTTGTTTCCAAGACATTAAACCCCTTCCAAAATTTGTGTGCTACCTGGACTTCTGTAGATCTCTCTCTTTCAAGACACATTTTCCCAGTAATCTGTAATAACTGATTATGCTTTTTCTGAGTGCTATTGAATTTATGGATTTTTATGGAGCAAGCTGTAATCATCTTCTAGATTTTTTTTCAGAAAAAAAAAAAAGAGCTTTGATATGTATATAAATATATATATCAAAGCATAGAGGAGGTCTAGAATGAAGTTTGCCAGTACAGTTATGTAAAAAAAATCTCTGGAGGAGTAATTACATCTGTAAAACTGCTCAATAATGAGCCAATCTGATACTATAAAGCATTTCATAGTGTATCCTATTAACTGACAGCTAAGTCACTCTGGTCAAGTGCTTACATTTGGGTAGATCTGCATCCCTACTAGGGAATGACCAACTTAAATTAAACCCTTTTAGCTGCAGACAAGGACTAAGGGGTGCTCAAAAAGGAAAGAAAATTTCCTTTCAGTTTACCAGCAATGACATGACCTAAAGTTACTTCTGAAATTAAGAAAAAATTGTTGTTACATCTCTGACAAGGAGAAGCTGCAGTTACTTGCACTGACAACCCACAAACTGCGCAGGAATGCATTGACAAAATGAGTTTGTTCTGTTACCTTGTGTGGGGACTCTTCCCTCTCAAATGCACCAAGTTGTAACACCAATTTAGGAAGTGTCATAATGCATCACATTTATTGTGCTACGTACAAAATTGTCTCTTAGGAAAGTAATATAACCTCACTAAATAACACTGAAAACACACCTGGAAGGCCATTACTGAAGAAGTTTGAGCTGATCAATCTTTCTGAAATCCCTATTCTGAACAGGGCTATTCATGATTTTATCTTTAGCCGGGTCCTTGCTGGGGGAAATGACAAGTGAAGTGGGACTGGGCAGGAGAGAGTAATTCAAGATGTCAGCTCCTTTTAGTGTTCCATTACAAAAGTCAAAAGTGCAGATAACATCAGTCAGCTGGGCTGATCAGTGTGATGGAGGAGGAGTCACCTAAAGAAAAAAATGTGGTGCAAAAGAAGACAAATGCATGCAAATGACACTATTATAATAGAACATATTTAGCCTACCTATCTCAGAAAAGAAAAAGAGGCTAATGCCTATAAAGGGGGAAGACAGGGCTGTTCCATAGCATGGTGTGGCATATATGCCCCCCAGATGCCTCACAGCTGTACATTTTAGCTCCATACTACACTTCCTCCATACTCCCCTACGGAGTATGGAGGAAGTGTTGAATACTACCTCCTGCAAATGAGGGAAACAGCATAACCCACATTCTCCACATTCCCAAATCCATAAAACTGTGTGGAAATGACACAGAGGTGACCCCAGGTGTGCATTTCAGAGAGCTATTTCCACAGCATCTCTTGTAACAAATACCTGGGAGCTCCTGTCCTGTTCTGGAAGTCAAGATTGTCTCCAGCATTTGCAGACATGCACATCACAGCCGACAACACCACACAACTGCTGCTCCAGTGGATGCCTGATTTGGCTTTTGTTAGTAACAGCCTAAAAGTGTGTTAAAAAGTAAATTAGCTCAGCTAAGTGTGAATGGCTGTGTTGGCTGCTTATCACCTCCATCAAGAGATCCAGCTCATGATGGCCTTCATCAACAGGTCTGGTTGGATCGGCCCCCACCCCCCCTGCCCCGGGGTTGTGCTGCCAGGACAGATCACTCAGCATCCCGTTATCTAAGGTTATGTGCAGAGCATTTTGCACTTGGTCTTTTCCCAGGAAGGTTTGAATGATTTTTTTAGCGTACTTCCTGTAGAAATACCCTTCAGCAGAAACCAGGACAGATCTTAGTCTGCTACCCAGGAAAGCTTGTTTCAACCACAGTTTACAGGGAGGTCTTTCTGTTTTTAGTGGCAGCCTGGCTGCATCAGGGTGACCAACCCCCTTCCCGCTCCTGATGGAAGGGTGAAGCTCCTTTGGGAGAGGGTATCCTCTCCTGTTGATAGCAAAGAGCTTTGCTTTGTCCAGTTTCCACATACCGGTGGGTCATTGTGCAGATGCAGCACAGCTCCCTTTGGTCAGAGTGGTGAGACAGGACCCTCAGCCCCTGCTCTGACGCCTTTCCCTTGAGAATGGAGGGCTTCCCCCTGCCTGCCTTGGGACCTTGGCATGGGTGATTTGTCTCTGTGCTGGGGGAGGAAGGAGCTGCCTGCTTGTTTGGGATGAAATCTTTATTCCTGTTCCAATGGGTCTGCGTTTCCTTCCCTGGGTGGTGGTGTACCACAGGAGAGGGGCTGAAACCCAGTTCCTCGAGTAGAAGAAATGCAGGCTGGGCTGTGGAGTAACACGAGTGACAGGTTTGGCACATGGCACCTCCTAGGTCTGGAATTCAGCTGACAGTAAAGCCCAGATTTTTCCCTCTGACACTGCTCATGTCTTTAGCTGCTTGGAAAGGCCCAGATTGTCAATGAACGTACACGGTGACAGAGCAGCACGAACTGTCCCTGGCATGGCGCTACTCGGGGGAACAAAACCAGCGCTGCCCAGCTAGGGTTAAAATTTCAGATTTTAATATCAGTAGCCGGATAATAACAACCTGAAACTAACCAACACCTGGCAACCTCGGTGGATACTTTATTAACTCGAGACCCCACGGTGTGGGAGAGAAAGGAGGGGACTGAGATCTTGTCCTCGGAGACCCGCAGGTCCAGGGGCCCGGCTGCCGAGGCCGACGGACTTCCACAGCCTGCTCCCTTTCGGCCTGTGCCTCCTTCCCCTCTCTCCTCCGCAGCCCTCGCTCGGCAGCCAGGCCCGCCTCCAGGGACGGAACGGGGGGCGGGCCCAGGCCGGCCCCCTCCATCCCCACCGGCCGGCCGCTCGGGGGCGGCAGCGTGCAGCGGGCCGGAGGCGTTGCCGGGGCTTCAGCCCACGGCTCTGCTGCGTCCCGCTTACAGCCCGTAGTGCCGTGCCCCGGCTGCCTCCCGCAGAAAGCGGCTTTTCCTCACAGACGTGCGGCAGACGGGCCGCGGCGCGGCTGCCTCGGCAGAGCGCTGAGCTTCGGGAGCTGGGCGTCCTCCTTCAGCCCTGTGTTTCCCATACGCGTCCTCCCTGCCACAAGCTTCTTCCCCATCCCTCATTCACAGATTCACAGAATTGTAGGGGTTGGAAGGGACCTCCAGAGATCATCGAGTCCAAACCCCCTGCCAAAGCAGGTTCCCTAAAGCAGGTCACACAGGCCGGCATCCACATGGGTCTTGAATATCTCCAGAGAAGGAGACTCCACAACCACCTTGGACAACCTGTTCCAGTGCTCCATCACCCTCACCATGAAGAAGTTCTTTGCATATTGGTCCAGAACCTCCTGTGGTCCAACTTGTGACCATTGCCCCTTGTTCAGTCCCAACAGATCACTGAGAAGAGGTTGACAATTTCCCTTTGTCTCCCACACTTCGAATATTTATACACATTGATGAGAAGCCCTCTCAGTCTTCTCAAGGCTGAACAGCCCCAGCTCACTCAGCCTTTCCTCATAGGGGAGGAATCCTCACAGGAGGATTTCAGAGGGGACGCTTCAATAGGTAACAGAAGAAGCTGTCCTGGCCCCTTAGCGCTGCGTACACAATGCCAGCCCCTCCTGTGGGTTGGCAGCCTTTCCCTGGGCTCCTCTGGAGCCCCGTCCTCTGCTCAGCAGCCAGGGTCCCAGCCTGCCTTGATGCATCCAGCTGTCCATGAGGAGAAGCACTGTGGGCTTTCTTCAGGTGCGGGATCACTGCAGGCTCCATGGTGTGGAACCTTTATAAAGCCACCTGAATGAAACCTGCAGAACTCATGCTTAGGTTGAATATGCCTGCACTGCTGCCATGCAGAACAAGGGCTGGTTGTCACAAGAAATGCACCAGGCGCTGGTCCTGCATGTGGCTTTCTATAGCGTGATGCCTGAAGTGGTGACTCCTCTGTCCCACAGAGCTGCAACAATTGAACCTTGACATTAAAGTACTGTGGAAAGCTAGCACTATAATATTCTCATAGGCATTTTCCACTTTTATTTAAATGCCTTTTTTTTACCAAGAAGATACTTGGAAACGTCACAAAATTTGGTATCTATTTGAACTGCAAAATACTGATATAAGATGTAGAAAGTCAGAACTGTGTGGTGGGTGAATCATTATCAAATCCACTCCCAGGTGAAGCGTTGAGACAGTTCTCTGTTTTTCTCTTGTTTCCAGCTGACTTGTCTCCATTGATCCACAGACAGATGAGCAGCACGAGAAAGATAGGAAGAGTCATTCCTGATGAGAAATGGATTTTTTTCCCCCACACTCATTATTGCGGAGGACTGTCAGGTTCCCTTGGCAGCCTGTACAATGGGCTTTCTCTCTAATAAATGCAGATAGCATTAAATTAATGTTTCATTCCCATGGTGACAAACAGTGGCATCCAGTTCCAGCACAGGATAATTCCATGATAATATGACACCAAACAAGTACCTCGCCTGTTATGGGCTAATCAGTGAGATAGTGTTCAAATTGGACTAAGCATCTGCATAGCTTGGAGTCAGTTTATTAACCTGGAGACACACTGCTGAAAATGAGCTGAGAACAAGGAAATAAGAGAACGTGCTTTAAAAAAAAGAGCCAAAATGCATAACAATAAGCATTAAAGCACATTCAGTTTTAATAAACATTTTCCTTCTACTTTTTATCCAGCTCTAACCAGAACCTCTGTGGGACCTATCAGGAGAGGAGAACTGTATCCACACCTGAGTGGTGGAGTCTAAGTATACATGGAGATGAAGAAGAGGACCCTTAGTTCATCTGTTTGGTTGATGAAGCTGGTAGAGATCAGCCTGCCAGCCTGGTGGAGTTTGGTGGTGTTGTGTTCTCTGAAAAGTTTCATGAAGAAGCTTCAGCAGACAAGAGCAGAGAGACTGTAAGGGCTGTCACACCTCAAGGGTGACTGTCAGCACCCTGCCATGCTGGGAAAGGAGCTGCTGGCCCTCAAGGCCTTCCATGGGCCCAACAGTGAATACATCTTTCTTTAAAATTTATAATAATACTCTCAAGGGAGCAAGATACTGAGCTCTTGAGACAACTGGCAAAGGAGAGATTTTGCAAGGACAGGGAATTCAGCCTTTATTGTTATGACTTGCTGCAGGATTTTGTTCTGCACATCAGCAGGTCCGTAGAAGAGGAAGGACCAGCGACAGCTGCTTAGAACAGAGGGTTACCCTTTCACTTATGCTCAGCTGTACATTCTGCGTGTTTCTGAAAGGCTGTTCTGCTGCGTGGGTTCTCAGGGAGAGCAGTGTTCCAGTTAGCATTTGGGAAAACAATCTAATGGGTGCTAGTTACTTTTTTTGTTTCATCAGATTAATTATTTAAAAACATCTTATTCTTGTCCCCTAGAATTACTCATCACACTTGGGGTTTTATTCTTTATTTTTTTTGTGTGTTTCTCTTTCTTTGTTTTGGTTTTTTTTTTTTTATTAATGAAAGCTCCTGGAGCCACATCTGGTGTGTTTTATTGATCATAATCTCCTGTCTGGAAGCTCATCTTGGTAGCTATAGCAACAAAACTCCTTTTTCTTTTTTTTTTTTCAAATGTCAACATAACTCCACAAAAACTGGAGTAAGGAGGAGCAGAGAATTTAAATTTCTGAGCGGCGAAACTCTTTTTTCTATAACCAATCCTGAGTTTTCTAATTTGATACAGTAAATATGAATAGGAACAAAATCTTTTGACAGCTACACATGCTGTGGAAGCTCATTAAAGAGAATGACATGGGTGCACATAGTAGCTCGAGAGTCCTTGTTGATGGTCGTGTGTTGCTCCCACGCTCCTCTGGGCTGCCAGCATCACGGGCAGGCTGAGGGCATGGGCCCCGGAGGAGCAGCACCACAGAGCATGTATTTGCAGCCTGTATTTGCAGCCCTCCCTCCGCTCCCCAACCAGGCAGGGGTCTCAAAGACCCATCTGTCAAAGACCCCAGCTCTCGGGGGCAAGGGCTGCTCCTGAAATGTGCCTGAGGGTCAGTGTGAAATCAGACTGGAACGGAAACTTTTAATAAGTGTACTCCAATGCCAAAAGCCCCCTATGAAGTTGACACCAGAGGTTGGCATGGCCAAGTTGTCCATATCAGAGAATTTTCCAGGTATGTCTCCTCAGGGCACAAGTCACCTCTGAACCAGGGGACCTGCAGGTAGCCTGGCCTTTGTTGTGGGAGGGCTCTTCCCTCTGTTTCCAGCTCCCGTGTTTGGCTCTGAGAGCTCTGGGAGCAGTGTGTTGTTCTTCACCCTGCCTAGCACTTGAAACTGGTGATGCTTGGACAGTCAGATGAAGCAGTGGGTGGATGTTGTTGCCTCCCTTGCTTTCCCTTAGGGCTTTCCAGCAAGGCAAGCAGAGAACGGCCCTCAGCCTCCAGCCAGGAGCTGTGGCTGCCTGCCTTTTTCAGGTCTGCAAAAAAGTGCATATAGGTATAAACAACATTTCTAAACAATTTCTGGAGATTCAACCCATGAGATCATCTTTTCATCAGCAGAAAAAAGATAGCCCTTTGGAAGTGCACAGCTTTGAGAAAATCACAGAGGGCGAAGATCAAGCAGCTTCTCTGGAGCCTCCCACTACTTCCCAGGTAGGGGCTGGAAACTCTTCCCAGTTGGTGATTGGTGGAAACTGCTTTGGTGGCCTTGACCTGTTTCCCCAACTGTTGCTTGCGTTCCCCATCTCACTCCCAGTGTGGGAGGTCTTCCTGGGGTGCACAGCCTTAGGCAGGAGTGGGGTTCGTGGAAGCACCCCACAAAGTACCTATATTCCTCTGTTTCCTGGATTATGTTAAATCTCCATCCATCCCAATGGATGGCTGTGCCCAGGCTAAGTGGCCACAGCCCTGGCATTTTTCCCCTGTGCAGATGAGGCAGCCGCTCATGCGTGTTAATCCCAGCACCAGGTCACTGAGTGGGAACAAGGCAAGGATTGTTCCTCTGGAGACTGGGGAAAACGGGAACACAGGGCACAGGGAGGGGAGAGGAAGGCTGCGCTGCGCCATCCCACTTGGCAGCAGAGGGTGAGCTGTGTCTCCATTTCTTTCTGGGTACTACCAAGGGCTGGTTCCTGGAAGAGATTCTGGAAGAGGTGCTGCTGAATAAAAGGGTGAGTTGGTGCAGATTGGTGCTGGCTTGTTGAAACATGTTTCCCCTGTGCTGCACTCACAGAGCATCCCAGGAAAGGAGATAACCATCAGGAAAATATGTAGCTACAGTGCAGCCAGGGATTTGATGCAGCAAAATACTTCTCCTGTAATCAGTTTCTGCTGGTTGAAGTGCATCTCCTTGCTGGGGCAGGTCCCTCGCTGCTTTAATGCTTAGAAATTCAGGGACATGGGGTGGTGACCACAACATCAGCAGGAAGGACCAGTCAGCCGCGTGGTTAAGTGTGGCCTCCATGATGCTTTGCTTTAAGTTCTGGCAGTCAAATGCATTGCTGTGACGAGTTTGCAATTTTATATGGTGTGAGAAAAAGTGGAAGATTAAAGTATGTTCATAAGAGTAGACAAAACCTGTGTGCCTGGGGAAATTTCAAAGACAAGATAGATCGTGTTAGGGATAGGCCAGGGGACTTCAGAGAAGTAGGTGCTGCATTGGGCTGGAAAGGAATAAAGGTGTATAGAGCTTTTCTTTCCTCAATTTCATTTCTTCCCCTGCCCCTACATTTCCTGAATGCTAACCCAGGAAAAAACCTTTCACATTAAGCAAAATATTTTATTCTATTAGCATAGTTTAGGGCCTCTACCAGAGCAGAGCTAGAAGAGTTTGCCTGGTGCTGTTACTAGCAGAGGGCAGCAGCATCAGCAGGACCATCAACAGTGGTGATTCAGTGCCTTCTGGGAAGTTTTGGACTCATAGAGACCTCAGATACTTTAGAAGAGAGTAATGGGACCACTTTATATTTTAACTCCTGGTGTATCTTTACAGTAATGCAGATTGCACACCACTGTACACATTTTAGAGGAGCCTCATGCAACATCATAACCCACTGTTTAGGGGTACTCACAGCAGCCTGCCCTGGCTCTGTAAGGATCTGTTCTGTTACCTCCCACATTTCCTCACCCACAGTCATCAAAGTCCCTACATGTCTATCACCTCCCAGGCTGCCACAGCTGGGGGAAGGGACACGCTGACCCCTCTTTTACCCAGATTAGGAAGTCTTGGTGACAGGGAATGTGACATTTCAGTATTTGGTATTCACAAATAACAGGAGTGAGGATGGGAAAGGGCTTTTCTACCTCTGTTGATGAGTGGTGACCTCTAGGCCCAATAAATATTTATGGACTCTGTTCAGAAAAGGAAGAGCTTCCATAGGTGGAGATGGGAGGGCAGTGAGAGCCTGCACCTTCCCTTGGGCAGGGGAAGTGGCTGGACCAGGGTTCCTCACATCTTGGCTGACTGTTTAAACCACTAAACCAGTGAGTGAGAGTTGCAGCAATCAAAACCAAACCCAGCACCTAATAGAACCAAAACAGAAAGTGATGATTCATGTATAGGTCAACAGAGAGGATTCCCTACTCCCGCTTCCTGTGTACCTTCACCGAGCTGAAAAACCTCCCCACCTTTTGTTCTTTTTTCTTTTTTGAAGATAGGGTTAGAGAGACTATTTGCAGAGGTGTTTAAGCCCTCTTGAGAGCAAGACTGGGCTCTACCATTCCCAACAGCTATTCCAGCTGCATCCAGGGGCACACTGTGCTCCCTGCTCTGGCTTTTCAACTCACGGATAGGTACCTTCCCCTTCTGTGTTCCCTCTGTGACTGGGATGTTATGAATGATAGCTGAAAAGCTAAATACCACAGGGTGCTGTTGCAGCCTGAATCATTCCCAGGACTCCGGTCTGCAGTTGTAGCTGGTGATGATTGTAGCAGGGCTGTTTTCTAGGCTTGGAGCCTGAAAATGCCAGACAGAGAAGGAGAGCAGGGCACTGCATTTAGCCAAGGTTAGGTTTGGTTTCTGTATATAATGCTGATATGAGCATTTGTATTTGACTTGGTCAGAATTCATTTAATACACATGCATTAATAAATACTCATTAAAATCAGATCGAAGCTGATTGCTGTCCAATACACCAAATACCTCAGGCTACTCACAGCACTACACAATGTATGCAGTACTTATTCAGGTATATCTATAAAAAAATACATATGTATGTATATATACATGCGTGTGAATGTATGTGTACATATACAAGTTTGAATTTCTCATTCCTTGAGTCAGTTGACATCCTGCTGATCCTCTGGTACAGAAACAGCCCTGTGGATGTTCTCTGGTTGACATGACCCAATTTGGTGTACACGCAAGTGTGGGGTTAAGCAGGGCTGTTCACTACATCCTGCATCAGCCCCAGCAGTGCCTGGGGAGGCTGTGTCCAGAGATCCTTCTTCTCCAGTGTGCAGAGGAGCCTCAGCCGAGCATCCCTCCAGCCATCAGGCAGGGAGCTGCTACCCTGCCCCAGAAGGGCATTAGTTGCACAGACCAACTCGGTGCAGGCTGGGCCCGGTGCCAAGTGTCAGGAAAGCTGGTGGTTTATTTAATATGGCTGCTTCCAAGAGAGAGTCAGAGCTGGCAACAATCCTGCGCTGCAGGCTCACTCCGGTGAACTTGCTGCCCACTCCACGGAAGCAGTGAGTGGTCGCTGAGGAGCACCCAGCACTGAAAACGCAGCACGTCATCCGAAGGCTGCAGCTGGTCATACCTCCACTGCTGGCAGCAGCAACGCACCGCCCCGCCTGCTTGTGCCAGGGCCGGCTGAGCGGGCAACTCGGGGACCTTGCTGCCGGCTAGCATCAGTGGCTGCTGCTGCTTCTGGGGGGTGTGGGTGGGGGTGGCTGGTGGTAGGAGGCTGCTTGCTGTACCCTCTCTTTCTGCACAAGCATCCCTAGAGCATCAGTAAAGTGGAAGAGCTTGTCCTGTACTCTGATTTACTTGGAAAAAGATATGTCACTAAATATTGACTCACTCTGTGCTGATGCTGATACTAATACTTTCCAAACAGCTGCAGGTCTCTCCTACCCTCTCAAATATTTTTGTGGGGGAGTGACGTGATACATGTTCCCCTCTGAAATGTTATTTTGATTTGATGTGTGTGCTAACACGTGTGCAGTGCTGTCACTGAGCTTACCCATAGTGTCACATGTTGGAATGATGTACTGTTTGTTTCTATATGGCAACTCTTACTGATAGAAAGTTTTTTTAAAAAAAATGAAAAGCAGACAAACAAATGTTGAAAAAATCTTGCTTGAGACAAGGGAAACAACTCTTGGGGGAAAACCATTTTTATTGCTCCTGGTTTATGAAACACTTCACAGAGGTCAGCCTTCTTTTCTGTGTAAAGGTCACATGTGGGGATACAGAATGATCTTCTGAATCCAGAATTCTGATCTCACAGAATGTTAGTAGCAGATATAGAATATCTGTTATTAATTAGGCATTAAATAAGTAATGTTAACAACTAAGATGCTGACAGAGTGTGTGGAGTATTATGGCTATGTTCCAACTAAAGCACCTTGCTCTTACTCTGCTGCTTAAACTGCTCTGAAACAGGTTTACACAAAGTCTTGCCTCAGCCTGTATGATTCAGCAGCACTAGCAAGCTGTGTCCCGGCCCCTCATCTCCCCTTTGCCTCTGGGAAGGGAATGTTAAATGAGAAAAACCAAGCCCCAGGAAAGGGCCCTGTGCTTTGAAGGCAGCCAGCCTGCTTACTCGCTCCCTGATGACTCATGTCCTTCGAGGCTGTTAGCAGCAGCCGCAGCATGAACCTGAATCAGGGTGTTGACGGGTGCCACGGGCAGCCGTGGGCATGTTGAGACTCAACAGGAGGTTCGGGTCTTGGGCAGCTGGACTCTGGCACACATCGTGTCACAAAACAAGCACGTACCAGACTCAACATAGGCACTCAGGCACACTGTGTGTGCACTGCAGGTACTCTTTGAGCTCTCCTGGCTGTGTGTGACAGTGTCCAGGGTGTCACCTGTGAGAGAGCCATAGCCCTAATTGCTGTGTGGTTCACTAAGTCCAGGGGAGCAGGAGGAGGTGCTGAGCAAGGAGGAGCCCATGGTACAGGGTGCTACAAGGAGCAGTGACTCAGCTGAGCATACTGCCAGCTCCCAGGCACCCAGCTGCCACCGAGCTGCCCCGTGGCAGGCGTGGGTGTGCGTTGACTGCCACACTCCTTCCTGGAAGGAGTCTCTGCCGCCATGCCTCTTTAAAAATTATGAAACTAGGTTGTTCAGAGGAGTATTATTCATAGTTGTATTTCACTACATAAACCTTCAAGTTGGGTGTGATGCCAGTAAAGGCACTGGGTTTACAAGTCAGGGTGTTGAAATCTGCTCTTCCTACTTCACTAACACATGTATGAATTTCACTCCTACAGTGTGACACTGGCGCGTACCTCCAGCTGGCTCTTGGCCGTTTGCTGGCACTGCTTGCCTAATATTCATTGTCATTTTATACTTGAATGACTGGTTTGGGTAGATCAAATCTTTGTTGTATTCCTACCAACATTGTTTGTGCAAAGAGGAAGTTTAGAAGCACTAATCAGGACAACAGTAATTAGCTGCAACTTCCGAATTGAAATGCACACTTAGTGCTGCTTCACATGCTGAGTATCAGTCATGCAATGAGAGCGCTTGGATGGCAATTAGGAATTCCAGTGTTTTAGGGCAATTGCTGTGCCAAAAATCTCTCTCAGCTTGTACAGATTGTCTGAGGCAGTATTAATCCACCGTGCAGCATCATGCAGAGGGGCTGCTTGCATCTGCAACTAACTCTCCTGCAACCTGATCTCCAAAGAGATGGCAGTTCCTCTTTCCTGGAGCACATCTCTGGTTGATAAAGTAACCTGAGCCAGGTGGAGAACCAGCTCTCTTCCTATGCAAAATAGTCAGTGACTACTGAAGGTCTTCCTGCTCAGCTTTCCTTGCTTGAAATTTTCTCCTATGCAGCCTTCAAGATGCCCCCACCTTCTCTGTTCTGTGATTCTCACAAGTTTCTCCCCTTCCATAGAGAGCAGAAAGTGAGCATGCAACAGGAGGCCCAGAGCTCCAACCTACCAACCCATCAAAGATCAGGGGGACAGTGACAACAGCACCCAAGCAGCACTTCCCTCCACCAAAGTTCCCACCAGACTATGTGACTATTGTGAGTTTTTATCCCACTCTGTACCTAGGAAGAAGCCTCCTCACCTGTCCTACAAACACGGAGCATGGTGAACCCTGTGGGAGCTGTGCTCTGCCATGCTGGAAGGGCTCAAAGCCCGAGAACTCCACAATATTATGTTCTCCTGTTCTCAAACACCCCTGGTTTACAAACACCAGCAGCCCTTACCTACCACCTACTGGTTTGGGGAACAGATCTCAGACTTGCCCGTCCCATTTGTGTGAACAAAACTGACCTCTGCCTGCCTCAGCACCTGTGGCTCAGGGATGGGGTCTACTGACACCTCCTGGATATGCAGTTTGTCCTTGGGGATCCCACTTTTATTATTGCACATGCAAAATGTCTGTCCTGAGTCAGGGGGACCTTTGCAATGACTGAGCTCCTGAGTTGCCAACCAATAATATTTGCCATTGCAGATGACATCCTGAAGGAGAGCACTGCCTGGCTGATGCTAACACACCTGTCTTCTGTTCCTGCCAAAGGTTTGTGGCATCACAGGACACTGCCAGACATATTCGGCTGGGGAACCCAACCTGGGATTTCATGGTGAATGGCTCTTCTCAGTAATGGGGAGTGTTGGGGTGTTTTTGTGGTCAACCCTGAATGCAGGGAAAGGCCAGACTAGCTGCCTGCTGAACAAGGTGGGGACAAACAAGTGGTGTCTCCTCTGAAGCTGAAGTTTAAAATCCTGCCTCTTTTACATGCTAAAGCACTCAATAAAAGAGGGAGCTTGGTGCTGGTACAGATGGTGTCAGTGGGAGTGGAGGGAGAGGGACATCAGGCCCCTCAATTTCCCCATTAACATTGCTTATTCTTTTTGATTTTCAAGCAAGCAAACGGGGTTTTTTTCACCAAATGCCTCCTGCCTCTATACCCCAAACTCCTTGAGGCCTGTTGCTGTTTTTCCTGAGCATTTTGAACTAAATGCTTCTGTCAAACCTGTCTGTGAGCTCTGCTGGTGCTGCTGGATTAGCTTATTTAACCTTCCACCCCTTAATGGACCTTTTGTAGTATTTACTGCTCTGCTTTGAATAATGGGAGATTAATTTAATTCTACAACTTTTCACACAGTAATTGTTATTACGTCTCTGAATGCTAACACAGCACTGTCAGGCAGCTCCTACCAGCTGCTACAGCAGTAGGGCTGGATCCACAGACCACTGATCTCCTGTGGAAGTTGTCCAGGAGTCAAAAGATCCAAGTATTATTTCTGCTGCAGACTTTCCATAGGTGACTGAACAGGCACCTGCAAGTGCCATTGCTATTCCGAACAGGGAGGCAGCCCCATCCCAGCATTATGAACTGGTCTGAGAAAATCAGTGGGTTGTTTTTGTTTTGTTTTTGTTTTTGTTTTTTGTTTTTGTTTTTGTTTTTGTTTTTGTTTTTGGTTTTGGTTTTGGTTTTGGTTTTGGTTTTGGTTTTGTTGGGGTTTTTTTTTGTTGTTGTTGTTTTTTGTTTTGGTTTTGGTTTTTTTTCCCCAGTTTAGGACCTGAATCAAAATGCTAATAAAAGAAACAAAGAAGCAAAGAACAGAGTGGGCAATATGTAAAATTTGCATGTGTTTCTTTTAGGTTAAAAAAGTTTTGTCCACACAAACCATCCTATCTGACCCAAAGCAAAACATTTTCTTTCCCTGTATTTATAAAAACAAAAATAAGGAGAGGCCAAATCTGTCCCTCACCAGTAGTATCTCACAGACCAGGTGGAAAAGATGAGAAAAGATGGAAAATTTAAATCCATATCTGCCATTTAAGGTCCCTGGAGAATTCCCTGGAGGGGGCTGGCCCAGAAGGCTTCGGGACAGACATATATTTGGGGGTCAAATTCCTTGGGAGAGACAGTGTTCCTCCAGCTCTTCTCTTCCCCACTCCCCCCCCACCCCCCAGCAGGTTTCCGGACACCCTGTGAATAAAAGGCTTTGTAAGGAGAAAGGAGAGAGGGTCACAGAGACAAGCATAGTCCTGACAAGTCCTCCCTCAGAAAGCAGCTGTGCCCCCATTGTGCTGGGTGAATGACAAGGCTCTGCCAGGATGTCATGATGACCAAAACCGGTGCCTCTGTGTCCAATTGACCAATAAATCATGTCTTGTTCGAGGATGCTCTTCTGAATAGCTGGGTAATCACAGCTCATAGCTAAAAGCTCCCTGATGTGTGAGGTTTTATTTGGAGCAGATGTGAATCTCCAATGCCTAGGGGTGAGTTTTTCAGTGGTGCAAACTGGAGGAGCCTCTGAAGGAGCAAGGCCAAAAGCATCCTGAAGCATCCCACCTCCATAGTGGGGAGAATTGACACCTACATTTAATCATGTTTTTGTTTTTTTCCCTAGAAATAAGTATTTAGGTCAAATTTATGTTTTGGGGTAACTGACTTACTTTTGGAGGAGAATTTGTAATTTCCTTGTAAGAAACTGTTGAGATCTACCTGTTAAATACTATTAGCAGCAGGATCCTTTGGGCAGGTGGAGACCATGTAGCAGAGACAGAAGTGAGACAAAACATTTTCCAAGCAAAGATATAATTAGGGATTAGAGAGACTGATCCTACTGCATAGTGTAATTAGGAGATTATGGTGTGGCATTGGCCTGGATTAGACTTGACAGAAAAATCTCTACCCTGCTATGTAAACCAGTGGGCTTGAGGGCCCCGTGTTATGTTCTGTCTTCTGGGCAGGATTCTGCTGGGATCTGCCCTAGGGTTTGGGAAGAGTTTTGAAGGGCAACCGGTGGGCTGAGAGAGAGACAGAGAAACCCACCTGTGCACAGACCTGGTATCCCAGAGCTCAGCATCAGCCAAGCCACTGCCTAAATCAAATGAACACAAATAAAATGTTGAGAATCAGCTACCCTGAATACATTCCCTTACCTCCTAAACTAAAGCATCTCTAAAATCAGTAATGCAGAAAAAAAGCCCAACATACTTCTAGATGGACCACCAGCAGGATAGGCTTGGTGTACTCTCGGTACATTAGCTGATTAATTCATGCTTAAAGTCAGTAAAACACTCCAGTGAGGCATCCCCCAAATCAAGCAATAAGACCAAGGTTGCTATTTAACTGCAGTATTTTTGTGGTGCCCAGAGCCTTGGTTCCCCGAGGAGAAGAGGGAGGCGGGGATGTGTGGTGCCCTCCCGCAGCTCCAAGCACTTTGCCAGGGGTTTCTTTGCCACAAAGTATGGGTGCAGCAGCAGGGCTGCCCACTACCCACGGCATCTTCCTCTCTCACCATAGCACATTTTTCTTTAATCTAGTACTAGTTCTTCAGCACAGAAGCCACCTTCTTGCTGTGTTGTACCTATTTCTTGTTCATGGCAGCACAGATTGGAAATGCACTTCCCTCATTCCATACTCTCCAGCACACAGGTAGATAATAAAATGATAATCTGCATCTGATGGTCAATTAACAAGAATAAATCTGCATGTGACACAAACCTGGTGTGAGAAGGTCCTACAGCCTCTGAAGATCCATTTCCCGTTTCTGATGCTTGAAAATCGATATATAGTAAAGTTTCAACAGCCTTCACATGTAAGTGCTAGATAATGAGAAGATTTTGACCAAATCAAATGCTTCTTTTACTTTGGGGAGCATTGATTTTAACAGGGTCATTTGTCTCTCTCTTGCTGTGCAATCATAGAATGAAAAATTGCAGAATTTACCGAAAATAGAGTCATCAGCACATCATCTTGTCAGACTGTGATTTGTCTGGAGACGAATGACTGTCAGCTTTCCTCAGCCTAGGCAGCTAATCTGAACATTGTCTGTGGTCTAGTAATTTTGCTAAGCTTCCCAGCACTCACACCAAGGCAAATACGCAGGACACTAAAATGAAGATATTTAAACATGTGATTCTAATTAAGAATTATTCCAGAGCAAGTGCTTGGATTCTCAGATTCATCCTCTTTTAAGGTATTATTTGGTATTGTTTTGCAATTTTATCTACAATATGAACTAAATCTTTGTGAGACATGATAGGCTTGTCTAGTAAATGTAATTGTCTCCCCGCTACCTTGTATTTACCTCGGTCAGGATTATTACCCACTTGAGTACCTGACTTAGCCTTTTGCTACCTGACAAGCCAATTAAAAGTTATTTGAAGTTCAGAGTAAAGAAGTAAAAGAAGATTTAGAACTATAAAAAGTAATCTGTATACTTCTATAAAAGCACCTATCTGGGGGATATTAAATGACTGCAATGTACAGTCAGGAATAAAAGGTAACACTGTAAATTGGAGCTGTCATTTCATCTCCTATTAAGAGATTAATTAATTTTCCTTTGACAGTGATAGCAGTTGAGCTTCAACATAATGACATGTAATACAAAAGCATAAAATCTTCTTTTTAAAGTATATATTGATAGCCCTCTCCCTGGGATCCCTCAAAGTGCAGTAGATTTTTTTTCCCTGCACTGGTCCCAGCAGGACCATGAGGTGGTTTGTCAGAGACTGCAGAAAGGCTCAGGAGCTCCTGAAACCAGAGCACATTCCAGAGTGTTTTTTTTTTTTTTTTGGTTTTGTAAGATGTTAAAGTTCTTACTGCTCATAAAACATCTGCTTGCTTTGGGGTATTCTTAAATGTGAGTTTTCTCACTTGTGTTTGGGCTTCATTAACTCTTAGGAGGGGAAAAAAAAAGTCTTATTGTGTATCTAACAAAATGACCTGAAAATACCTGCATTTAGAAGCAAGCCTACCAACTTCGTGACAGCTTAGCTCTCGCAATAACCCTCTTGCTGCTGCATGGTGTCTGCTTGGGATTCACCCAGAGCCCTGGGGGTACCTTGTTACCCCAAAGGTTCCCCCAGCTGACAGCTCAGCCACCCAAAGGGGCCTGACTTTGCTTCCAGGGACTGGGATGGGTTTCTCTGGCAGTCCAGCCTGGTTTTCCAGCAGATGAACATAACTCATAGTGGGTGAGCTGGTGCAGTTTGGGGCCGGCAGGTGCCTCCCCAACAGCCCTGCAAAATCCCAGCAGTGGGGAAAGGGGAAAAGCCATGAAGAGAGAGCAAGTGAATGAATAATAGATTACTAAAATCTAGCCAGCTAGAAAGTGCACACAGATGAGAAGGGAAGAGTGCATAATTCATCTATAATTGCTCGGGGCTGTGATTTTTAAATAAAGAGGAGGGATGGGTTGCACATTCCCTTTGTTTCTTCTTCGAGTGTTCCGAAGGTGGAAACGTGCTTTTGTTCACCCGTCTTGGCCTTAAGGCTCAAAGGTGACCCAGCTCCCGTCCTGCCATCTGTCAAGTGACATTGCTGGTCACACACGGGATGCCAAGGCGTGACTGAAACATGACCTAAAAATGGCTGTCACCTGTAGTACTGCAGGCAAAATGTGGTGAGCGAACAGAGTGAACCTTTAAAAAGACAGGGACAAGACCCTGGTATTATCTTGGCGATGGCTATTTGATAGCCATGACAATACCCTGGAGATATTTCCGTCTTGAGATTCACCATTGATTATCCCACTCACGTTGCAAACCATCAAATTTATGCAAGGTTGGCTTTTCTTACAGCAATTGGAAACCTGCTTAACTTTTTTATATTTCCCCAGAAGAAACAAGGGGAATCCTTGGGAATTGGGCATGTTTGTGTCTAGGACCGATGATTTTAAGTGATACCCTGCATTTCTCAAGATTAAACACCTCAAAATTCTTATTGGCGTTGCAGAAAGCAGCACAAATGTAGACCCACGCTCTCAGCTCAGAGGTCTGCGTGTGCCGACATCCCGTGCCTGAAAGCCAGAGTAGCCAAGCCCTTCTGGAGACACAGCATGTGAGGCAGCGTGCCCTGGTTCCCCACTGACGCAGGGAGGCACAAAAGGCTGGTCTAGGCTGTAAAACCTGAGCATTTATAACCGCCACTGTCCCACGGTTACCTGTGTAAAGCTCCTTTTGTTTTCTCATCTTGCTTGTGCTCTTGGCTGCAGTGAAAGACTTTAACATGCTCTAGTTTGTGTGCAAACTTCTCTCAGTTGTAACATTTGTAACATATTACTGAATGTTCCTTTCTTTTTTTCTCTCCTTTTTATGAGTGAACTCAGAAAATTTTAATCCACTTTCTCCTTACCAAGATGCTATATTTTTTCTTACAATGTTTCCTTGTACTGGTCTGTTCCAAAGAGTATTATTTTTTAAAAAATTATTTTAAAAAGGAATAATAAAGTGGGAAGAATGAGTAATACCCACTCATAAAACATGCAAAGAAATACTGAGCTACTATTACAAGAAAAGGCGATTCTTCCATTTTTATGTTTCCCTTGCCCTCTTCAAGAAGCAAAATAAAAGGGCCGAGGAGGAGCCCTTTTTTTTTGGGTTTTTTTTTTTTTTATTAAAATTGAGATCCTAATAGTAGCATAATTGCAAGAGCAATAGTTGAGGACCAATATCTGTTAAAAAGCTGATGCAGGTAGGAGAGCATCAGCATGTCACTCATTGACAGACGGACTGGCACAGAAAACTGCTGAGTGAGACCTGCACCGAAGTAACTGTCTTGTACTTTATTTTCTGACCAAGAGGCAAGATGCCTATAGCTGCCGTATATCTTTTAGTGATAACTTATTAATGTACTAAACAAGAGTAGGGATGGGTGAAATGTTTCCCAGTGAATAGAAAAATCACAAGAAATGTGGTTTCTTTCATCCAAAACCTTCATAGATTTGATCTGAATTCTTACGAACGATGCTGCCGAGGGAGAGCAAAGGAAAAGTGATGCCACCGTATTCCCAGCACGGAGCTGGGGGAGGGGGTAGCCTCTCTTTGAACACACTCTCAGAGTGAAAGATGCAGGTTCAGTGTCTGCTTGAGGGGATTTAAGCCCCCTCCAACACCTCTTTCTTAGTCCTTCATCGCTAACTGCTGTACTGTTAAATATTCCGGGGTGCTTGCAATCCTGTTGCTGCCGTTCCTCTTAGCATTAATAATTAAACCTTCACTGGCAGAGGGACTGAGCTTCAGATATCTTCCATCCTTGAGGAGGGCTCTAGGCTGAGAAGCGTTCACGTGCTTTGTTCAAATGACTGCTCGTATATTTTCCCCACACCGAAACCATGCCAGCCAGAGGGACCAAAGGTGGCCCACTTTAGAGGGACTGTCTCATGGCTAGAATGCTAATCTGGAAGAGATGGTAAACATGATTTTACATCCAGTTTCTGCTTCATTTGAACTACACTACAAGGTCTTTGTTTTGCTATAAAAACTCTTGCATTTAAATTTGNCTTGGCAGGAAGCCCGAGAACTCTCCCTCCGTTTTCATTAATTGCAAGCATGATGATAACAAAACCCTGAGCCACTGAACACCTCTCACTTGGCTTTGGAGTTTATTCATCCCTCAGGTATAGCTGTTACTTTGGAATTGGAAGCACCTTCTAGGTATTTTTATGTCAGAAGTATAATAGATACTTGCAGCCCTGCTGTTACTTCCTTGTGAACCTGCCTTGGTGTTGACAGCTTTTATCTTTGCTCAGCTGTTTGCAACAGCTCCAGGGCTCCTCCCATCCAGGACAGTTTCATCCTGACCGAAACCAGCATCCTACACAGCGTCACCCTGTCGCTAGGGCAGACAGGTGCAGCTCCATATTTCTTCCCACTCTGCGGGAAGAGATCATCACCTCAGTTATGTACAGCGGTGGATGGAGCATGCAAGTTATGTACTGCTAAAGTCATGACCTAGTATGCATAAGGCTTCCAGGCTTCTTAATTAGGGACTGAGCTAATTAGAACTGGCTAAGATGCCTGTATATTGGACATGCTTTTATTTGACAGGCTTCAAAAGAGATCTACTCCTCTCCCCCTTCCAAAAATGGTTATAGTACCATCAACACTTTCGCTAAAAGGCTTAGCATTTATTACATTGAAACCTGACTTTTCAAATGAAGTCTGTGATGACATGAATCGATGTTTTTGATGACAATACATTTTGGGGATCGGCTTAATGACTGTGATACAGGTAAGAAGTTTTCATGAGCTCTTTAGGTGATGCCTGCACAGTGAATGGCTGAGCCTGAGGGAAAAGGTATTAGACACAGCTATGGGGAAGAGGTGCAGTGCAGCATCACAGCTAACAGTCTTTCCCCCCTTTCCTCATCACAGAATTGCAAAGTCAAGCTATCATCTACCCAAAGCATTCCAGGGAATCCTTCACACCAGCTTGAGGCGTAAACCTTTGCTGGTCCAGCCAAAATGTTGCAGAATTCCATTCTTTCTAATGACAAAGCAGTTTTGCTATTCAAAAGACACATACAAAGACGCAGCTTTTATGAGTTCCTCCCATGGTGGGCTCTCTAGTGAAAAACTTGAACAACTTGTTTCTGGCTAGAAGCAGCTGACACAATGGAACTAATGGGAGCATTGACTATGTCACCACAGTGTTACTGCGACACCATCCTCAGAGCAATGAAATACTTTGTAAAGGTTTCCTTTCCTTTTCCAATGGAAAACCAGCAGAGAGACTTGCAGGAAAGGAAACATAAGACAAAACATGGACTTAGGTTCCTGAAAATATCTCTATCTGAAGAAGGAGCAACAGGATTGGAAAGGTTTTGGACCCTGAAGCCCAGTGACTCCTTGGGAATGGCTATGACATGCTGAAATTACTAAGAACTCTGAACCAGCACATAGCTTCCTTCATACCAGCCCACTCAGGGACTTGAAATAACTTTTTTGTCAGAAGCAAAACGCAGAACTCAAAGAAAGAGACGCAGCACGTCATGGAAATGTCTTAACCTTCTATCTGACTCTTTTTTTGCAGTAGCTGTTGGCACAGAAGGTTTGTTTTCTCTTTTAGAAAGCAGAACTAAATACAGAGAAGTTGGTGCAGGGTACATGGAGATGGTGATGGGAGAGAGGGACTGGAGAAAGAAAAATAAAAGGTGACATCTGTACTAGTGAATGAAACAAGGTCGCAGGTACTGGAACTCGGTCATCTATACCATGAAAGCATTAGAAGAGCTCTTCCCATGGTTTCATTTCAGAGAAAAACTGAAATACAGCACATGCAGGTCTGTTTTACTGAGGATAGGTAGGATTAAAGTCATCTCAGGCAGCTGAAAATTAAAATCCTAAGTCACTCAAATTTTTCTCATGTATTTGCCTAATTCTTTTTGAACATGAAAACTTTCGGCATTCAGCAATTTCAGCAGCAATGATTTCCACTGCTTAACTACATCGAGAGGTTCTAGAGTGCAACTGTTCTGATCACATATGGGAAACTGCTTCAAGATGAGATGACCCTCCAGACTCCTTTGTAACAAATACAACCTCAGTGATTCCCTGGGGATCTTAGACAGCTACCTTTGATGTAGATGCATACGAACAGACACCCAAAAAACTTGGGCAGGATGAATCTCTCCCTGACTGCTAGCTATGCTTCATAAACTGAGATAAATCCCATTTGGTCTATCAATTTCTGCTGTTCCTCAGAAATAGCATTCAGTATGAACTGGACCCCATATAACTTTACTTTGGCCATGTGCTGGGAACTTTATGGGACCTCAAGAAGCCTCTGTGGTTGCAAGGGGTTAGCAATGCCCAGCCTGACTTTGAACTTCCAGTTTCAGAGGGCCTGGAAGCGAGCACACTGCTTGCTGAGCCACAGCGGGCCCTTGCATTGGAGTGAATTCTAAACTTGGGTAATTTGGGGAAGTAGAAACTCCCACCTGTACATTTGCTAAACCTGAATTTTGTGCCACATAATAAAATTAGCTTTGGTATGAATAAAACATTTAACACACGGGGTTTATTCCACTCTTTTTGCACAGCTGTGTAATGTATTTATTTTTATTTCAATTCTGCTTACCAATGGTTCACAAACATGACTCCTTCCTTTTCATTAGACAAAAATTAATGTAATTACAAATTAAAGGCATTTTGCCAAGGCATAAATGGACACTTACCTTGTGTTTTTTGAATACCAGTGCCTTGCACTATAGGTTCATACCAGGAAAGAAATCTTATTACTGAAATGTTGAATTGCACCCCGTGTATGTTTTGCCTGATAGATCAAACCATGGTGTTACCATTGAAGTAACAGGGCTCTTTTAAGAGAATTCCAACTCACAAACACAAGTCCACACTAAAGCAGCAATTATATTACAACTTTTATTGTTTGAAGCATTGCTAAGCTGTTGTCCAGTGTATAGCAGTGCTAAGAGAAAGCATTACTAAGCTGTGTTCAAGCATATAGCCATTGTAAGAGAGAAAGCCTTGCTAGGCTGTTTTAAGGAATACAACAGGTTTTAAGATAGTCTTACCAACCCTGGGATCTTCACATCACTATGGAGCAGCAGGATGATAAGGGT
This sequence comes from Heliornis fulica, assembly GCA_013399135.1. Lineage (NCBI taxonomy): Eukaryota > Metazoa > Chordata > Aves > Gruiformes > Heliornithidae > Heliornis > Heliornis fulica. Next base: position 274,469 of record VXBZ01001815.1, on the reverse strand, counting down.
CCACATCAGAGCACTGAAGGGAGTCAGGCACAGTGTCTTCAGGGCATCCCTTCAATTTCAAGGGACTCCCCACGCTGCCGAGGCAGCCTCCTTATATCCTGCATCAGGCATAAGTTTGGGCCACTGGGCGTGGGGCCAACACGCACAGCCAGCCTTGCTGGACTCGTGAGCCTGATGGGCTGACAGCGGGTGACGTACCATCCTGATCGACTGGAAATCTCTCTCTGTTACACTATCACAGTGTTACGGTTTCCCCCACACAAGAAGGTTCAGTTCTCATGGGAATGTTGTGCTTTCTTTCTCACATGAAGGTCGGTTCTCATGGGAACAGTTTTAAACCCCTTTCTCGCTGGTCACGTAGCCAAGGTAATCTGGCTGGGGTTTTTCCTTCGTGTCCAACTCAGACCATCCTCTATTATCCCTTACACATGGCTAGATCAAGACACAACTAATTGTGCAGAGCTGACAAAGATTTAGCTTTAAACAGAGATCTTAAGTCAAGGTAGCACAAAGAAATGTCCTCCTTCACCCGCTGCCTGCTTTAGCAGTTCCATCAGATAATTAATTCAAAGCCTTTCTCCACTTTTAAATCTGTGCTGCTACTCAGAGATATATTTTCATGGTTGCCACAGAAATGATCCAGCTTGGAATAGGGTGCTCCAGAAGTTAAAAGCAATAAACTGTTAAACTTCACAGGTAAGTAGGGAGCCTGGCATGGGCAAGAGCAGAATTAAAGGATCAGTTTGACCAAAACAAATCTCACTTTGTTCTTTAGTAGCTCTAACAATCAGATAGTTGTAAAAAATTGTTCTTTACTTGCAAACTGAGACCGCTAATACAAACAATAGGCACATTTGAATTTCTGTCACAGCATCCCTTGGGTGATGTCCGAGACAGATGAAATACTGAACATCCCAATGACCACGTGGCAAACAAACAGAGCAAAGTAAAAAAAAAAAAAAAAAAGTGCTTTGTCCACAGTCCATTCAGCCTAATACGATTTACAAAAGTAATCTGCTGGCAAGATTGAAAAATCTTACAAATTCCTCCCTGATTTTTCACAGTAAAACAGATTGTCTTCTTTGAACGGGGGAAAAAAGTTCCTCCTTAAGGCAGAGAACATTCCTTTGTAGTGACATGGTGAAACAAGTTCTTCACTGAACTTCTGAGAGATTCAGTTTCCTTTTTTCTATATTCTTTACTTTCTTTGTTCCTTTTTCAATTGATTTTCTGTATAATGTACAGTTATATAAATAAAAATGGCTCATCTGTTATTTGAGTCAGGAGATGGGGAGTAAATTGACAAGTTCATGCAAAAAGCCCACAGTATCTGCACTTTGTTAAAAAGTGCTTTTGTAGTACTGAGAAAGAAGAGAAAGGAGGAATTCATTGTATGTGTATGTGTAGGTGGTAGAAGTATTTTTAGATAGAGGTGAGAGGCTAAGAGCTGTCAAAAAAAATAGAGTAGAAGCAGAGCAGACAGGAGATGCCCCAGGTAGTGTGTTTTATGTCAAGCAAGCTGAACCATCCTGTAAGTAGTAAAATAAAAGTATTTTCTATTTATATCAGAAATGTTTGCTCAATTAAGTGCATTTCTTTGCGATTTCAGAATAGTTTCTCTAGTGCATATCACTACTGCGGTTCTAAGACGAAATACAAGGAAAGAGTCTCTGAAGAAAGGATTGAACCACCCCAGGAAACAGCAAAAAGAGCAAAGTGGGTATCTGCAGTATCTGCCCGTCTGATGCAAGAAAGCTGTTGGTATTTGCCTTCTCAGACATTTCCAAAAGAAAGAATCAATGCAGTACATGATGAGATTAGTCTGTTTGGTAAGGGGGGTTGGCAAACAAGGAATAAACAGCCCGGATTTAATACCAGGCACGTTCTAAGCAGCACATTTCTGTTGGTTACCTAACCTCAGTCTGGCACTATGAGTAACAGGACAGCAATGTCCAATCTCAAATACACATTTCAAATTAATTAAAACATAACATGCAGCTCAGATTGCTGCAACAGAAGCATAAAATAATGGACAGCTGAACTTGTAGAGACTTGTAGAGATAGAGGACTAGAAAGGAAAAAAAATGACAAAAAAGTAAAATGCGAGTTTGCTCTTCACATTTGATAGCCCTGGTATTTCAGATCCTTGACTAAGGACAGAAAGGATCCCTTCTGTGTGTAATTCAAACTCCAAACATGTTTTTTTCCAAGATTGGATTTTCAGAACTATGAAACATGTTCTCTGTGGATTTGTTTTCTGATTGATTGTTAAGTATTGGGACAACTTCTCTGCAACTGCAACATTTACAAAGTCACTATCTTCTGTGGCTTCTCCTGCACCTCTGTACAGCTGGGCTGCCTGCTTTCACAGAACTTGTGGGAGCCTAATTGCCTTAGAGACAACTCCCTATTAGCAACCATAGCTAAATTTGGACAAAGGTTTTGAAAGTTTGGTGTAACGGGACAGACAGATGCAGTTCAAACACTGAGATTTCATAAGGAATCAGTTTACAAGGAAAGAGATTGATGTCTCTGTGTGTGAGTTGTGATATAAAACATTCAGAAAGCAGCAGAGACACAAAGTAAGAGTCCTGCAGTTTCTACCATAGCAGTTGTAGTTGGTAATTCTTTCACCCAGACATTCATGAGGTCACTATGTGCACCATGTCTTTCCACCCAACATATACACACAGTCCCACCTGACATGCCAGTGTGACAGCTACCCTGCAGTCCCAGGAAAAACAAGACACAGTGAGTGAAGGTTGCGAACTCCAGATCTTCTAACCAGTGAAATGACAGAGAAATCCTTCAACAGATGCTAAAATTGGAACTAGGGCTGGCCAGTTTATTTGTAATGTGGAATCTGACATGACCGTATTCGGGCAGTGACTCAAAATTACAATATCTTCTGGCACCTCCGGCTCCATTATGCACGTTGATATTACGTGGGACCAATGGCTCAACACTGACTCAGAGGGAAGAGCGCCCCAGACTGAATCACTTATGCCGTATCCTGCAGCACTCCAGCAAAGCCTTGGCAGTAAGGACGGATAATAACAATGTGGTTAACACTGATTGACTTTTGAGATGCTTTTATGCATACCTCAGGCATGTCAGCAGGTAAAACGCTGCCAGCTTGCTCAGAAATACAAAGTGTGCTGAGTATATTGTTTCCTGCTGCAAAGCAGGGCAGATTTAATCCTATTAGGGAAACCATCCAGCTAAATGCCATACCCTGAATTACTCTATTTTCCACACAGATACAATTTATAGAAGAATACATATGAATATGAAATCACTGTCGTTTTACATGTTTCCTTTGCCTTTTAGCGATTAAGAATGGGCATCTACATATAAGGGGTCGTTTCCCTTACAATAACTCATCTCCTGTCTGTTTTTCAAGACTTGGTGAATGCTGAATGAGTAGGTGTGTCAGTGGTATCAACGACATCAACAGAACTTTAATAACAAAGTTTTGTGGACAGAGCCCAAAGTCAAATGATCCTTGGTGTCCAGTGAACATTTTCACAAGTATTCAGGCTAAGACACACAGAAGCAAAGTTGTGAGGTATTTGCAGTGTTTGCTACTTGTCTTGCATGTTTTCACCTGATAGAAAGCATCACGGAAATACCGATATTGGAAATATCTTTCAGTATGAAAGTGTGTCCGCATGTTCAGTTATACCTATTGATGCTATTTTTATCTGTTCCTTGAGTAGTCTCTGTTTCTCTCTCTTGCTTGCAGCCTTCAGGTCTCTCTTCACTGCCTTTCCCTTCAGCAAACCTGTTCTTCCTGACTTTTGAGGATCCCTTTTCCGTGAGTTAAAATAATCAGAGAAAAAGTTAGGGGCAACATTAGTCTCGATGAGAACAGTTCACACATCTGCCGTTGGTTTGCAGATTTGTTCAGATGTGCTCTACCAGTTACGGTCACTTTGTACCTTCAAGATTACCTTTACAACCTCGAGGACCAGATACCAGGTTGTGATTTTTTTAAAGAAAAAGAGACGATTCCTTACAATTTGCTGTGAAGGCCCCAGAAATGTCCCCGATGTGGCTGTGTGGCAGCCTCTACTAACAGCGTGAGACACACTTAGCAAGGTAACCCCAGAGACCCGAGGACGCGCTAGCCCGTCGCTCCCCCTGCTCTGTTCAAGCACTGCGGCTCCTCCACGCACAGGGCAGTTTCTGTTGTCCGTCCGTCCCGTTCACCACGGACAGCGAGGCCTACGCACGCCGCATCAGGGGGCGAATTACCTCACCGATCCCCTGGCAGCGGCGCCTGTCACCTCGGCACACCGTGACGAAGGGGCGGCAGGACG